>OZ012694.1:27340767-27370479 GCA_963942565.1 Maea johnstoni | reverse complement strand
TTAACTAAGACTAATTTGTAACTAGACAGTTGTAAGTAGCGTTAGGAAACCGGTATACCCTCACCGCCTATCTTAAGTCACTGGCATAGCCTTAGGCCACTAGGCCATCAGTCCTTAGATCCCATATCCATATAGGAAAAAACAGTACTAACCCAATAATAACTACATGCAATCAATAAACGAGCTTGTGGTAGAGCGAAATTCCCCCAGTGTCTAAAATAAAACGGACTTTAAGGAGAATATGACACGAACCATTAATACTATAACCCCAAAAAGCTGGGAAAATTTCATTTGTCGTCACCTTTTCTGTCACATTGCGGATACGTAGTGACTAGTAAGTTGTAACTTATAGGGGAAACCACGGAGTACCCAGTATGTTTGCATATTCATTGACCTCAATTGCAAACTGTGGAATATATAATACTACTAATTTAATTGAAAAAAGAAGAAAGGGGAAAATCATCCCCCAACCCCAAGTCACTGGTAACAATCTCACATGCACCACTGATATTCAAACCCGGGCAGTGGCGAGAAACTGTGGCGGCTGATACATTGTATGTGACATAGATGCACAGTATATCGTCATACATGTAGTATTACATTATACGATACTAGTAGTAGGTTAATGACCTTTGTATCGTAAATATCTGCCCTTGCTTTCATGTTATCAGGTCCGGTTAGATCCCCCGATCGGGAGAATTCTCCCGATCGGGATATTTCTCCCGTTCGGGATACATTCTTAGTTTTGTAGACGTGGCTACGATTAGCAACAAAACACAGAAAAAACATACATTCGAGGCACAACCAGTGACAACAGCAGCCTCGTAGCTCCTGAGTTGGTCCTTCTAGTCTGTCCGACTTTGACCTTTGGCGAGCGTGAACTCAGGTTTGTTTATAAAAGCTGTTAAGTCACGCTGCTGGACTGCACTGGTGGGAGAGCCTCATACTTTAGGTACTCCAAAATCAGATTCTGCCATTAGAATCTGCAATTTTTCGTTAATCTGAAAGTTAATGTCGTTAACTCAAGATTGCATGTCCGCTTTTTGTACTGGTTGAGTATTTTATAAATGGTCAACGGTTAAAGTGTACCTTCCTGATAATACCTCATGTATATCCCGAACGGGATATAAATCAGAAACCACGTGGTCCTAACCGTCCTATATTTATATCCCGATCGGGATACTATTTCTTACTCTACTAATTATGAAGGGTTATGGTTGTATTTGAGTGTGAATGGTATTTGTGCAGGCTTGTATGGGAAAATATTATGAGAATACATTATGTATAATTTCTGTGAAGTTGTTAATTATATATACCTTTCATAATTTATAGAAAAAGTAATAGTATCCCGATCGGGATATAAATAGGACCACGTGGTTTCTGATTTATATCCCGTTCGGGATATACATGAGGTATTATCAGGAGGGTACACTTTAACCGTTGACCATTTATGAAATACTCAACCAGTACAAAAAGCGGACATGCAATCTTGAGTTAACAACATTAACTTTCAGATTAACGAAAAATTTGCAGATTCTAATGGCAGAATCTGATTTTGGAGTACCTAAAGTATGAGGCTCTCCCACCAGTGCAGTCCAGCAGCGTGACTTAACAGCTTTAATAAACAAACCTGAGTTCACGCTCGCCAAAGGTCAAAGTCGGACAGACTAGAAGGACCAACTCAGGAGCTACGAGGCTGCTGTTGTCACTGGTTGTGCCTCGAATGTATGTTTTTCTGTGTTTTGTTGCTAATCGTAGCCACGTCTACAAAACTAAGAATGTATCCCGAACGGGAGAAATATCCCGATCGGGTGATCTAACCGGACCTGGTTATATTGCCATCTCCATTACTGACACGTGTGATTGCAGCATAAATGGAGGTGTCATGTCATAGTATAAGATACTAGTAGAAGGTGAATGGCCTTTGTATCGTATATACATGTACTAGTATCTGCCTTTGACTTCATTTTATATTGCCATTTCCATTACCTGCCAGTGTGATTGCAGCTTGAGTGGACGTGTCGTGAGGTGGATCGCCACGTGCTCCCACCACCAGGAACGATATACTAGCATAGCATTTAAACACCGCTCTACACTGTCACCACAGAGAATAAATAAACGTGGCAAGTCTGGCGCCCGGAACCCCAGTAAATAATAATCAGCCAAATGTCCCCCTGCCCGCCGGGCAGTCCTGGTCTCGAGAGAGCACGTAAGCGTGAGCGATGGTGAAGCACCGTGAATGAAGTGATTGGGTAGTAGCCGAATGAGGTGAATGGCCACTCTGCTACACTCAGCTATCGTACATTGCATAAACATAACGTTCATCACTTAAAACGTACTTTTACTGCTACTGTTCCTGGTAATTGTGACTGCTACTACTACTACTACTACTATTACTACTACTACTACTACTATTACTACTACATGTACTACTACTGCTGCTATCACTGCAACTACTATTACTGCTGCTGCTACTCCTCCTCCTACTACTCCTCCTCCTCCTCCTACTACTACTACTACTACTACTACTACTACTACTACTACTACTACTACTACTACTACTACTTGGTAGACGTACATGTAATGATGGCAAGGCTGGCGATTAAAGTGACTCAGAACGGCTGCTCCTCTCTGTTACAAATCGTACTGATATTTCTCTAGTAATAATGAACCTAGTAAGTACAACCGATTAACTGTCAATTCCTCAGTTGCTCCCCCTATACAGATATACACATTCTACCGCCAGTAGAGGGGAACAGGTGTGGGTGGATACACATGGTTTACAGCTATACACGTACTATATACACAGCCTGATCAAACACTATGATATCCAGAACAAATATACGTATAGCCAAGGGGTAGTACAGAATCAATGCGAAGTATTTTGATTCTTATACCTCTGGGCTGAGCATTGGATTTTCCCATATACGGACTGAGGTTTCTATCTCTCATTATTTACTGGTATTTCTGTTTCGCATCTACGGGCTTAGACAACTCGCAAAAAATCTACGGGCTGAAATTGCTGTCTCACATCTAGTGACTGTAAAGTTGCTGTCTCATGTCTACAGGCTGAGAAACCTCTCTCAGGCACAATATATATATACGGGCTAAGATTGCTGTCTCAGATCTACGGACTGAGATAACTCGCTCAAATATACAGGCTGAGGTTGCTGTCTAACATCTACGGGCTGAGATTGCTGTCTCACATATCTAGGGGCTGAGATTGCTGCCTCACATCTATGAGCTGAGGTTGCTGTCTCACATGTACAAGCTGAGATTGCTGTCTCACATGTACAAGCTGAGATTGCTGTCTCACATCTAAAGGCTGAGATTGCTGCCTCACATCTACGAGCTGAGGTTGCTCTCTCACATCTAAAGGCTGAGATTGCTGCCTCACATCTATGGGCTGAGATTGCTGTCTCACATGTACAAGCTGAGATTGCTGCCTCACATCTACAGGCTGAGATTGCTGTCTCACATCTAAAGGCTGAGATTGCTGCCTCACATCTATGGGCTGAGATTGCTGCCTCACATCTATGGGCTGAGATTGCTGCCTCACATCTACAGGCTGAGATTGCTGCCTCACATCTATGGGCTGAGGTTGCTGCCTCACATCTACGGGCTGAGATTGCTGCCTCACATCTACGGGCTGAGGTTGGTACCTCACATCTATGTGCTGAGATTGCTGCCTCACATCTATGGGCTGAGATTGCTGTCTCACATCTACAGGCTGAGATTGCTGCCTCACATCTATGGGCTGAAATTGCTGCCTCATATCTACAGGCTGAGATTGCTGCCTCACATCTACGAGCTGAGAATGCTGTCTCACATCTACAGGCTGAGATTGCTGCCTCACATCTACATACTGAGATTGCTGCCTCACATCTACGGGCTGAGGTTGCTGTCTCACATCTACAGGCTGAGATTGCTGCCTCACATCTACAGGCTGAGATTGCTGCCTCACATCTACGGGCTGAGATTGCTATTTCACATCTACGGGCTGAGATTGCTGCCTCACATCTACGGGCTGAGGTTGCTGTCTCACATCTACGGGCTGAGATTGCTGGCTCACATCTACATACTGAGATTGCTGCCTCACATCTACGGGCTGAGGTTGCTGTCTCACATCTACAGGCTGAGATTGCTGCCTCACATCTACATACTGAGATTGCTGCCTCACATCTACGGGCTGAGGTTGCTGTCTCACATCTACAGGCTGAGATTGCTGCCTCACATCTACAGGCTGAGATTGCTGCCTCACATCTACAGGCTGAGATTGCTGCCTCACATCTACGGGCTGAGATTGCTATTTCACATCTACGGGCTGAGATTGCTGCCTCACATCTACGGGCTGAGGTTGCTGTCTCACATCTACGGGCTGAGATTGCTGGCTCACATCTACATACTGAGATTGCTGCCTCACATCTACGGGCTGAGGTTGCTGTCTCACATCTACAGGCTGAGATTGCTGCCTCACATCTACATACTGAGATTGCTGCCTCACATCTACGGGCTGAGGTTGCTGTCTCACATCTACAGGCTGAGATTGCTGCCTCACATCTACAGGCTGAGATTGCTGCCTCACATCTACGGGCTGAGATTGCTATTTCACATCTACGGGCTGAGATTGCTGCCTCACATCTACGGGCTGAGGTTGCTGTCTCACATCTACAGGCTGAGATTGCTGGCTCACTTATACATGCTGAGGTTGCTGTCTCACATCTATGGGCTGAGGTTGCTGTCTCACATTATCATTTTATATCAAAATGTGTCCTGATCTCGACATCCCACATACAGCTGTCCTTGTATCCTTGTATCCAGACATTTAGGATCCGGATATCCAGACCAGGCATCTATATATCCAGATATTTAAATATCTATATATCCAGCATTCCTTTATAAAAAAGACCTCTCCATACCTAAACGGACACATATACACACATACTATTATACATACTTTTCGATCAAAGTTAGTAGTCGGGGGGAAATTTCAGCCAACCACGCATGTACCGGATGACCCCGATCAAGATCTACCTGGTTAAAGACGCCCCCCTGAGGAGGATTGGTACAGCATAATGTTTCATAGAAAACAACAGTATTGTTAATCTATACCATACTCATTTTAGATACAGGTTCCAAAGGTTCGTCAATATAAGCAAACTGGGCTAATATATACCAATATTTCACATACCCACCAATGGATTCGAGGCCATAAATCATTAAATCTACTTAGAGATTCAAGGTATTGCAAATTACCTGGCCTTTCAATTCACTACACAAGGCATCCTTGTCTATAAACATCACTGCATCACTGAGGTACCATAATGTCAGTCGAAAAGACTACAATATGTATTTTTCTAAAGTGGATGTCAAATAAACACATACCGTGACATACCATTCTTTATATTCATGTATGTGTCTAAACCGATTGCATTGCTGGCAGTATTGAGGTCACATCGCCCCCATATATCAGAAGGTTTGTAGCGTATTTCGGCCTTGCAGTTTGCAAACACTATAGATGACCACAACACCAGTTGAAAATATTAGACTGAATGAAGGTTTTAACATACATTCTACGTTGCATAATATGGACATTTTGCATTCAAAACAAAACAAAGCACTCAACCTAAACAGAAAAAGGATTCAACCTAGCTCCAAAACAATTCAACATGGCGAAAAGAATTCGACCAGCATTCGTCAATATCATCTCTGCCAGATATAGAAGAATGCATATTGAATATTTTGCAATCGGCAAGTGTAAGTTTATTCTTTTTGGCAGTTCACTCATACCGCAATTAAAGTGGGGAACCAACGGTAAAGGGGAATGGCGTTCCATTCTGCAGTATGAAATTCCAGAATGAATCTTCTGTTTAAGTTGAATGTTTTTTTCAGAATTTGAGCTATTGGAAATATGGCATTTCATGAGCCAGGGCTTCCATAAAGCAGATAGTAGTGTCACCTCGTGTAAAACGAACCCTACTACTGAAGTAGATCTCAGTTTTGAGTACCAACATTTTATGTCAGCAGTCGGTGACCATAGTAGTCATAAACTGCAGATTTTATTTGCGATAATACGGACTTAGGCTACTGGGACCATCACTTACTGTCTCTTATAATAGCTTTATATGGTGATAGAGGGGAGGGTGCTTTAACCGTGAAATTAACTGTCGACAAGACCCTGTTAAGCCGCTGACCCATACTCTAAAGCATGTACCAGCAATTCTATTTTATTTGCGACATCTTGCGGTAAATATATGACCTCCAACCTTCCGGCTTATGCAGGTGAGTTTGCACTTAAACGACCTTGTTTGTTTTAAGTGACCTCTACATGTAGTGTTTTCTCTATCCTACACGATGCAAGATCGGAACTATCAACATACTCGAATGACCAAAACATTTAAAAGTGAGCTTTCCCGAGTACCAGTTTTATTTTCTTTCAAATCACTATTTTGTAGAACTGAGTTTGCATATATGCATAATCTAAGCCTCTCTAGCGACGCCTAGCGGATATTTTCCACTGTAAATGCAACTAAAGGATAATTAACAGTTGCTCACCCCTTTCAGCACTCCACGCCTAGGTTGAGGGTTGATGTCTTATATACCTAGAAGGGGATGAGGAAGATGAACCGATAGAGTATGCAGAATCTTAGGCCAAAGTTCGTCCAATACACAAAGTCCATGCATCTGCCCTACCCAACACGATCAGCGAGCCTGCGGATTTGATTGTGCACTCAAACGACCAAGTGGAGCTGGGACGAGCTTGAATGGAAATCTTTGGAAGGCGGCCTCCAGTAGTTATTAGCTTAATCTCCCGCTAAGCCGGTTCGGTATGGCTAAGGCCGGTGTGATCTAATCTGGGACGAACAGGTAATCCGCCTTAAAGTAGCGGCTTCAAAGCGGGCGCCAGCTTCAGTGTAGGATATAGCTAGTAATATTCGTATATGCATATTATCCATTTCCTACTAGATCTGCCAAGCCCTGTCGTCCATAATAACCATAGAGCACAGAGTGCTACAGGGCCTGCCCCGAGAGCTGAGTGGTCTAGAGCACTGCAAACCGAGTTCTCGATATCTAACTAGGAAGCTAGTAATATTCGTATAGGCATATTACCCATTTCCTACTAGATCTGCCAAGCCCTTGCGTCCATAATAACCATAGCGCACAGAGTGCTACAGGGCCTGCCCAGAGTGCTGAGTGGTCTAGGGTAGTGCAAACCGAGTGCTCGATATCTTACTAGGAAGCTAGTAATATTCGTATATGCATATTGCCCATTTCCGACTAGATCTGCCAAGCCCTGTCGTCCATAATAACCTTAGAGCACAGAGTGCTACAAGGCCTGCCCCGAGTGCTGAGTGGTCTAGGGTAGTGCAAACCGAGTGCTCTATATCTTACTAGGAAGCTAGTAATATTCGTATAGACATATTACCCATTTCCTACTATATCTGCCAAGCCCTGTCGTCCATAATGACCATAGAGCACAGAGTGCTATAAGGCCTACCCCGAGTGATGAGTGGTATAGGGTAGTGCAAACCGAGTGCTCGATATCTTACTACGAAGCTAGTAATATTCGTATATGCATATTGCCCATTTCCGACTAGATCGGCCAAGCCCTGTCGTCCATAATGACCATAGAGCACAGAGTGCTACAGGGCCTGCCCCGAGTGCTGAGTGGTCTAGGGTAGTGCAAACCGAGTGCTCAATATCTTACTAGGAAGCTAGTAATATTCGTACATTAGGCATATTACCCATTTCCTACTAGATCTGCCAAGCCCTGGCGTCCATAATAACCATAGAGCACAGAGTGCTACAGGGCCTGCCCCGAGTGCTGAGTGGTCTAGGTTAGTGCAAACCGAATGCTTGATATCTTACTAGGAGGCTTGTAATATTCGTATATGCATATTGCCCATTTCCGACTAGATCTGCCAAAGCCCTGTCGTCCATAATAACCATAGAGCACAGAGTGCTACAGGGCCTCCCCCGAGTGCTGAGTGGTCTAGGGTAGTGCAAACCGAGTGCTCGATATCTTACTTAGGAAGCTAGTAATATTCGTATATGCATATTGCCCATTTCCGACTAGATCTGCCAAAGCCCTGTCGTCCATAATAACCATAGAACACAGAGTGCTACAGGGCCTCCCCCGAGTGCTGAGTGGTCTAGGGTAGTGCAAACCGAGTGCTCGATATCTTACTAGGAAGCTAGTAATATTCGTATATGCATATTGCCCATTTCCGACTAGATCTGCCAAAGCCCTGTCGTCCATAATAACCATAGAACACAGAGTGCTACAGGGCCTCCCCCGAGTGCTGAGTGGTCTAGGGTAGTGCAAACCGAATGCTTGATATCTTTCACCACTTCGAAAGGTCGCAGGCTAGAATGAAGCTTGAGATATGAGATGTGTGGGGCATTGGTGGTTTCCAGGAATTCTAGGGTTTTATCAACTAATAATACGTCTGCCTAGTCACGATTTAGCCTTAGATATGATGGAAAACCTGACGGGGAAAGAGAAACAGTATTTCCGAAACAGTGCTCCAACACATGGGACACTTGGGTACGCGAAACATTAATCCCGGGTATTTGAGATGTATGTTTGTATGTATGTATGTATGTAAGTATGTATGTATGAATGTATGTATTCTATTGACTGTATTTTCATACAATAGCACATACATATGTTATAACTTTCTAAAATTCCTTGGTGTGTCGTTTCTTTCAAGCTTTACAACCGGCTGGTCGCGAATTAGTCACTTTATGGCAGAAAAGTGACGATAAACATAACTCCAATTCAAAAAGACAATTGTCAAATTATGTTATTTTTTAACTTGAATCTTTTTCAAATGTTAATATACAGACCCTAGGGTAGTTCATAACCTTAATACGAGTGAATAATACGGCATAAACATAAATTCAATGAAGTTAATGAAGTAAATGAAAATATCTGACTTCATTAGTCTCCTGAGTGTCTGGTACTTACTGTGTATTGCTACTGAAATACTATCGCCTGGAATTTTCCACTCCAAATCCATTTTAATCCATTGGCCGGAACAGCCAGTGTTTAGCAAACTTGAACCATTGCCAATGCTGTTATAATTCCTTGATAAAGCGCCCTGACAATAATCGCAATAAAATGTATCTTCTATGATTTACGTATAATCGGATCTCCCTTAAATGCTCGTTCACGATGGACACTCCCTATCGCTATCTTTACTATGAGCCACTGAAGCAGAATGGGCTTACTGTGGATTATGGCAAACAATGCCTAACGCACGTTTATATGTATTAAGGTAAACGTGAGTTGGTTTAGCTCCCTCTACCGGCACTGTCACCAACGATATGTGTTCGAGATTTTCTCTCAGTGTGCACTCCACTTTTGTGTCATTTTCATTTATAGTTAAGACTGAATGCATCTGTAAATGAATCGTATTTAAAAGTCAAACATATGACGTTTTTTGTGTTCTACCTCCTTCTCGCGGTACTCATCCAGAATGCTTTCCAAAAAGGATACAACATATACGCCATACGGCCATTTTTGTATATCATCTCAAGAATAATAGAAGTGTCCACATCATTCTTTGGATATACAGCAGTATGTCTTGGCCCATTCTCGTCATATTTGCAATGCTATTCGTACTTTGGTAAGTTCTGTAGGCAACTCCCTTGGTCTAACCTTTCAGGTGTCTGCATAGCCACAATTACAGGAATACCCCATCTCGACAAACCATCTGCCAGTAACAGGCTTCGTCGCTTCCCGAGTAAATGTCGTGTCAGCTAGCCCTATAGGCGCTTACTATAAAAGTCAGACGCCTCGCCTACGGTATATGTTCGTACAATATTCATGCACAGTTATGTAAGCTATTATAAATAGGCCCTACTAAGTCTAACACTATCTTTAAGAAATAAGCTTCCTCACCTATGATGATGCCTGTAGCTACTATTATGTTTACCGATTGAATTAATACAATTCTTACCATGGTTATAAGAGAGGGGGTTTCATACATTTGACCAGGCTATCATGCCGCAGTGCCATCTATCGACAAGGAATGGCATTTTAAAACATGATCTAGAGGTCGGACTATTGTACAGTCGACATTTCCACAGAAATATAAGACCACTGGAGATTTTAGGGCATCCATTATTATGCCTGGAATAGGCAAACACGTCCATTCCTATAGCATCCCCGAAATATATGACATTTAGGAAATATCTTTAAGTTGAAAGTATTCAACGGAACAAATGTTACTGCCACTGCTTTTTTTAGGTTAATGAAGGGCGTAACGTCAGAAATGATGGAGGGAGCCGTACATTGCACTCTTTATGTAGAGTCGCCAACTGACCACACAATAAAAATAGCGTTCTCTAAAGCCTGGGACGGGAATCGAACATTTTCGAATACAACGTTCAAATAAGAAAAAGCTATATATGTTTCTGTGATGTCAGATGCTCGTAAATGAATGATACATTTGCATTCCTATAATTAAATTAGCAAAGGATGTCCTTTCTGAAAGAACATATTCCAGCTTTTTTCTTGTAATTATACTACAATGCGTGTCACTGACGTTTTTTGTTAATTAATTGGTTTAGTTTGCGAACGAGATCTTTTCACTCCTGCGTCTTGTGAAAGCCATAATTTGATTTGAAAGATCCTGTACAAACACGTTCGTCTAGAATTGCTGGCACTTTATGGCCTAAATGTTTTTTAGTTTAATGGCTTTGCAATCCAGCGAGTTTTGGCCTGTAAACTACGCAAGGCATGCCGGTGGGCGGAAAGCAGGCCTCGGCTATGGAAACACATGGGGAAAGCTAGAGTCGTTGACAGGAGAAAATGCTGTTTTTCAACTAATGAATCTCTTCATGAAGGAAGTGGAGACTTTGTATAACTGCCACGTCATCTTAGCCAACACCCAAATGGCTAGCAGCTAGTAGCAGCTAGAAAGTTTGCCTCGAATTTCACTATCTGACATTTAAAAGAAATAGATAAATAGGTGTCTTTTCAACATGTGACAACCCTGGTGCAGCCACATGATATTCCCATTAACATAATGTATTCCACTGAGATAAAAAAAAAAGAAGATAACTGTGGATCAGCCAAAAAGAAAATCTTATTTAAAACGTAGTGATCTGACTAATATCCTCTCGTTTCTCGCAGCTTGGTGACGTAAACAAGCGATGGCCTGTCCTGGTGGCTGATCCGCAGAGGGTCGGCCCTGTGGCTAGCAGCTAGTAGCTGATCCACTGATTCGCCAAGGGCCTGCCCCGATGGCTGATCTACCGAGGGTCTGCTCTGGTGGCCGATCCACCTTTGGGCCTGCCCCGTAGGCTGATTCGCAGAGGGTCTGCCTTGCTGGCCTATCCACTCAGGATCTGCCCCCGGTGGCTGATCCGCCAAGGGTCTGGCCCCGGTGGCTGATCCGCCAAGGGTCTGGCCCCGGTGGCTGATCCGCCAAGGGTGTGGCCCCGGTGGCTGATCCGCCAAGGGTGTGGCCCCGGTGGCTGATCCGCCAAGGGTGTGGCCCCGGTGGCTGATCCGCCAAGGGTGTGGCCCCGGTGGCTGATCCGCCAAGGGTGTGGCCCCGGTGGCTGATCCGCCAAGGGTCTGGCCCCGGTGGCTGATCCGCCAAGGGTGTGGCCCCGGTGGCTGATCCGCCAAGGGTGTGGCCCCGGTGGCTGATCCGCCAAGGGTCTGGCCCCGGTGGCTGATCCGCCAAGGGTGTGGCCCCGGTGGCTGATCCGCCAAGGGTGTGGCCCCGGTGGCTGATCCGCCAAGGGTCTGGCCCCGGTGGCTGATCCGCCAAGGGTCTGGCCCCGGTGGCTAATCCGCCAAGGGTCTGGCCCCGGTGGCTGATCCGCCAAGGGTCTGGCCCCGGTGGCTGATCCGCCAAGGGTGTGGCCCCGGTGGCTGATCCGCCAAGGGTCTGGCCCCGGTGGCTGATCCGCCAAGGGTGTGGCCCCGGTGGCTGATCCGCCAAGGGTGTGGCCCCGGTGGCTGATCCGCCAAGGGTGTGGCCCCGGTGGCTGATCCGCCAAGGGTCTGGCCCCGGTGGCTGATCCGCCAAGGGTGTGGCCCCGGTGGCTGATCCGCCAAGGGTGTGGCCCCGGTGGCTGATCCGCCAAGGGTCTGGCCCCGGTGGCTGATCCGCCAAGGGTCTGGCCCCGGTGGCTAATCCGCCAAGGGTCTGGCCCCGGTGGCTGATCCGCCAAGGGTCTGGCCCCGGTGGCTGATCCGCCAAGGGTGTGGCCCCGGTGGCTGATCCGCCAAGGGTCTGGCCCCGGTGGCTGATCCGCCAAGGGTGTGGCCCCGGTGGCTGATCCGCCAAGGGTGTGGCCCCGGTGGCTGATCCGCCAAGGGTGTGGCCCCGGTGGCTGATCCGCCAAGGGTGTGGCCCCGGTGGCTGATCCGCCAAGGGTGTGGCCCCGGTGGCTGATCCGCCAAGGGTGTGGCCCCGGTGGCTGATCCGCCAAGGGTCTGGCCCCGGTGGCTGGTCCGCCAATGGTCTGGCCCCGGTGGCTGATCTGCCAAGGGTCTGTCCCCGGTGGCTGATCCGCCAAGGGTGTGGCCCCGGTGGCTGATCCGCCAAGGGTCTGTCCCCGGTGGCTGATCCGCCAAGGGTCTGGCCCCGGTGGCTGATCCGCCAAGGGTGTGGCCCCGGTGGCTGATCCGCCAAGGGTCTGACCCCGGTGGCTGATCCGCCAAGGGTCTGGCCCCGGTGGCTGATCCGCCAAGGGTGTGGCCCCGGTGGCTGATCCGCCAAGGGTCTGGCCCCGGTGGCTGATCCGCCAAGGGTCTGGCCCCGGTGGCTGATCCGCCAAGGGTGTGGCCCCGGTGGCTAATCCGCCAAGGGTCTGGCCCCGGTGGCTGATCCGCCAAGGGTCTGGCCCCGGTGGCTGATCCGCCAAGGGTCTGGCCCCGGTGGCTGATCTGCCAAGGGTCTGGCCCCGGTGGCTGATCCGCCAAGGGTACCGCAACTGAATGCTTGATGACTCTCACCACAGGGGCCTGCCCTAATGGCCGAGGGGTCTAGGGCATAGCTACTGACTGCTAGCTGTCTATCAACACTGCCAGTTACAGCTGGCTCGTCAAGACTTAGCTGCAATATGGGAGAAAAATTGACGACTATCGAAATTCCATAATCCAAATTCCCAATCACCAATAGGGGCCTGCCCTGATGGCCGAGTGGTCTAAGGTGCCGCCACTGACTACTTACTGAATGCCTTACAGCCCTGATGGCCGAAGGTTCTAGGCGCCGCCACTGACTGTTCGGCTTGAATCCCGACCGAAGCATGTAAAAAAATGTTGCAAATGACTCGGGTTTAGGTGGTGGTTTTCGCAGTGTACTCCGGGTTCCTCAACATCTTAAACCTAGTCACGATTTAGCCTTACTATGGCAGAAAGGTTGACGATAATCGATATTCAAGATTCATTGCTTTTTTCAAAGTGACTCTTTTGTAGAGACACCATTACAACGCCATGTACACACTAGAGAGATTAACTACAGTAATCACTGTGTCGTCTGTTTCAATGTCCGTACATTGTATATTTGTGATTGGTAACTATTGTATATACACTGTATGCTTGTGTGTTGTCGTTATTGTTGTTGTTGCTGCTGTTGCTGTTGCTGCAGTTGTTGTTGCTGTTACTGGTATTCTTGTATTTGTTATTTAGTTTACTTCCAATGGATATTGAAATAATCATTACAAAAAATGTACAACGTTAAACTTGGCCAGCATTTTAGAAACGGTTACAGTAAAGCAATTACAATTGGTAAAGGCGCCTACACTCATGAATACACGCGATTAAAGTGTGGGCCATCGCATACAAGGCGCAATATCAAATAGTGGATTAGATAAAACTCTTGAGATTTCATTTGAAATCTCCATTCTGTGTTCTGTAAAATCACCAGGATATCATTCAGTAATTGCAACACGAACTTCTAAGCAGTCATGTCCCTTACGGATTTGCATCTATGAGCTTGTATTGGCCTCTCGTTGCATTGCGTAGTTATACTAGGGCCGTAACTTAGGGTTAAACCCACATCTTTAATAAGCCTCGAGCAATTAATCACGGAACGGGCCATGAGGACACTTAAAGAATCACACGATTAACGTCTTTTCAGTATACCCGCATTAGCACAAGTGTAAAAGTAATCTATGGCTTTATTCTGAAAGCGAGGCACCCACACATCTTCCTGGCACAAAATCCATACAGTTCCTTCTGTCTCCCAGATTAATTTGGGAGAGTACCTAGTTTCCGTGTTGCTGAAAAACATTATGCCATTTGGCTCTCTCGGCCCGCTAACATTTCCAGATTGGGGAAGCGACATTTTGGATACATCGCGCTGTAGCTTTACTCTATGCATTTCCCCCAAGCTACGTGACACTTGGAATGACTGCCATTTCTCAAACATTTATCTGCTTCTGTTCCAACACATTTCTTTTCCCATTTGACTTTTAAAACTGTGGGAGCCATCGACTTCTAATATCACGTGAGTCAAGCGTGAGTTAGAGCGAGTACACTAAGAAAATTATCTGACTAGTTTCGTGGAAGATGCATGTACGGTGAGAGATATAGAATAAAAGCTACTCACTAATATGTTTGCAAGCATATATATATATATATATATATATATATATATATATATATATATATATATATATATATATATATATATATATATATATGTGTATATATATATATATATATATATATATATATATATATATATATATATATATATATATATATATATATATATATATATATATAAAGTGTTAATTATCTTTGTTTAGAAAATGGCATACGGTATACATTCCTAAATCCATATTAGATACTTCCTGTCATCTTATCTTCCAGATATATATCATTGTGGCAGATTATAATTAGCTAATAGTGTTTTCAGACCTAAAACAAGTTCTAACGGGTAGCGCTTGACCATGACCGCGCACAAGGACTTAATAGTAATACTGATACTACTACTACTACTACTACTAATAATAATAATAATAATGATACTTATAACAATAATACTACTAATACTACGACTTCCCTTACTACATGTACTATATAACCGCTACTACTACTGCTACTTCTGCTACTACTACTATTACTATTACTACTACTACTATATGGCATTTGATATAGCGCCCTTTTCACCTGTAAAGGATTTATCACATGAATTCGCGGGTTACATACTTACAGTGTAAATAAATCTCAATTATTCCTGTCATCTTATAGTACAAATATATACAATGATGACATTATAAATAATGGATACGTGCGACGACTAAGGCGCAATATGGCAGAAAAGCTCCAAAATACACACGCACAAACACACATTGTACATGTTGCATTTTCTTCACGTGTATTAGCTTGCATGCGATACACGTATCTGAGAGTGATAATACGTACTGTTCCACTCATGGAATTGGCTGTAGGAATCATCATGAGCGTAATCCCAGGCTTTTGCAGCGCGCTGTCCCAGCCCTAAGCCGTCTAGCTTAAGTTCTCTAATGGAAGCATTGCAGTGATGGAAGAAACAGATTTGATAACATTCCGCACACTTCTACGCCATCTAATTAGGGAAATGAAGCTGGAAATCAGATTGCCCCGGAATCAGATAATGCTTATGAGATGTCAGTGGTATTTGGTGAAAGAGTATTGGCCTGGATTGCCCCAAGCTACTATAGCTGACAAACATACATAATGGTTTATGCGTGTCGAAGGGTCTACCTCCTATGCCTAGTCGTCTAACCCTGCTCTCCTGTCGTGCTTATGAGATGTCAGTGGTATTTAGTGAAAGAGTAAGGACCTGGATTGCCCCAAGCTACTATAGCTGACAAACATACATAATGGTTTATGCGTGTCGAAGGGTCTACCTCCTATGCCTAGTCGTCTAACCCTGCTCTCCTGTCGTGCTTATGAGATGTCAGTGGTATTTAGTGAAAGAGTAAGGACCTGGATTGCCCCAAGCTACTTTCCAAGACAACCATACACATTGGTTTATGCGTGTCGAAGGGTCTACATCCTATGCCCAGTAGTCTAACCCTTCTCTCCTGTCATGCTTATGAGATGTCAGTGGTATTTGGTGAAAGAGTATTGGCCTGGATTGCCCCAAGCTACTTTCTAAGACAACCATACATATTGGTTTATGCGTGTCTAAGGGTCCACCTCCTATGCCCAGTAGTCTAACCCTGCCATCTTGTCGTGCTATACCGGGGTTCGAAGCATTGTGCTGTATTGTACTTGATTGACGATACTCTGTGAATACAACAATCAAAATTGGCTAGGAATGTTCTGGCCGTAATATGGCAGAATATATTAAGTACAAAAGAAGTGCACAGTTCCTAAAGTAGAAGTCATACGATGGCATATGTCTTAAATTTGGAATTTCAAGCGCCTTTATTTTAGCGGTATAATTAGACATGAGTGCTCGAACGAACCTTCAAGATATCATTTCACGAATTTCTCTAAACGACAATGGGTTGATTCAGAATCGAAATTGGTGGAGTTCAGGAGGTAGGTATCACCTAACAGGAAATGGTTTGGGTTTACTGCGTAAATGCATGTGAGACAGACATGACAGGCTACTCAGAAAACATGGTTCGCGTGATATCATCTACATACTTGTGCTTTACCTGATTAGGTGATCACAATGTCTAATCTCTTATCTTCTCGATTCCAGAGTGTAACTCTGTCTGGAGTTAGGAATAAATATTCATTACAAGTAACAAAGCATGATTGAAAATGAAAGGCGAACACGTGTTTGGTATGCTATATATATATATATATATATATATATATATATATATATATATATATATATATATATATATATATATATATATATATATATATATATATATATATATATATAGATGGGAAAAGTGGAATGTTTTCCCTGAAGATCGTAATGAACAGGTACAGTTTGATGGATTTATTGTTCTATGTTGAGAGACCCTAGTAACAAGCAATGAATTAAGGCCACAATACTTTTCAGATGAAAGACGTAGTCCTATGACCTCACACGCCTGATCGCTCAGCCATGGAAAATGGCCCTTGAAAAGTTCACGTAATACTGAATTCTAAGATGTTTACTCTTCAATGAGGCGAACAAGTACATAAGAATCACCACCATTACGAGTTCCCAACAGAACGTTTATCACAAGTTCAACTTGAGGGCATGCATGCGCACTGATTCTCTTGGCGTTAAGGCACACGTGACCTGCAGTGACCGGACGTGAACCACTGATTGGCTCTGTACCGCTGAGGACAAGCTCTCGGCACGTCCTCCCCAGGCTCTCTTCACTTACCACTTAACAGTACCTTTGTCCCGACAAGGGCACGCTCTTGGAACGTCCTGGTCACACCGCCCACGGTCCTGGCCAGACCGCCCGCCACATGAACCATTACCTATGTCCCGCCAAGGACACACTGTGGGTAAGTCCTGGTTACACCGCACGCCCCATGAACCAGTATCTATGTCCCGCCAAGGACACACTGTAGGTAAGTCCTCCTCACAGCGCCCGCCCCATGAACCGTTACCTATGTCCCGCTAAGGACACACTGTGGTTAAGCCCTGGTCACACCTCACGCCCCATGGACCAGTACCTATGTCCCGCCAAGGACATGCTGTGGGGACGCCTTGGCCGCTCAACTCATTCATATCAGCTCTTCATGCATGTACCGTGTCAGCAGTGAGAGCTTAGCCATTCACGCACCACAGGACTGTGAGACTAGAGCTGTGAGAATTAAGGGCGAAGCGTTGCTGCGAAGTGACTCTCAGCCTGGGAACATCACGTACATCAATACGATATTCCTAACATATATGGCGGAGAATAATTAATTGCTTCTCAATCTTCCTTGCATTTTTTCATCATGCCTAGACGGTCTGTAATATATTTCTAGTTGTGTCATGTCACTTGGACCTCAATGCCGGCAGCCGCTGTGAGTGAAATAGACTAAATATTCGGCCGGCTAAGGACACGTCCTTGGCCGGACCCTTATATGACCTCAGCAAACTATGTAGGCGTGTGAGTTTAACAGCATTGAAGTTTGAACTGTTAAGATACAAACTATGTCATTAATGAATCCAGTATGGGTTTCATATACAGTAGGTCATTACCCTGAACCTAAGCAGGTCAACTGGTGCAGGATCTACTATATAGCAACTATATATCAACCGTTTATATGTATACGAATTCAGAAATACACATTCATTTAAATATTCTTTAAAACCAAGAAACCTGCTAATTTATACCAGGAAAGCGCAAATCAGCTGCAAAGTAAGCAGTATTTATTTAACTTTGATGCACTGTAGCATTTTATCTAAAATTAGACGATTTTTAAAATTAATTTTATGATATACATGTATCTTTGCAAATTATAAGTAGGAAATGAAATAATGATGAAATGCTATGTGCTATCAATCTCTTCATTTCAATGAAAACTTATTTTTGTTGTCTTTTTTGTCTTTAGAACAAAACATCTTTTTTAAATTTCAAACTGCACAGATGTGCAACGGGATCTGTTTACTCCATAGACATGTAAACCAGATTGTTCATGACAAATAAATGCAACAAAGAAAATAAAGAGTCGATCGAAGGGTAACCAGTTACCCAAGCTGGGTTTGGTTAGATATATTTATGGGACAAAGCATTACGTCAGCCGATTAGTTCGGTTCCTCTGTTATCTGATTAACAAGGACTGCGGCAGCAGACAGATTTTCGCTAAATGGTCTGGACAATCCAAATTGTTTAGACAATAGAAACTTAATAACGATACTCGTTGATGAAATAAGGGGGACGGTGTGTTCAGTTACTGTCTTCATTCGTTAGCCTTATTAGGTAATGTCATCCACTAAAAAAACGCTGTCAATCCATTTTAATCTTTAACATGTCATGTTGTAGGTAAAACCAAAACGTAAGACAGGTTATGTCATCCCTGCGATGATTGAATTTGAATTATTTCATAGATTGACTTGATACTTGATTTGGAGTTCTGAGAAAGGCCTGATTTAGGTCATATTCATATCGACTGATGGCAATGTGAGTAGAATAGTGCCATGAGTCTGAATTCCTATAGTGCGCGTGAGACGGTCCTTATTATTATTCTTAATGTCGAGTTCCTACTCTTGCAGTTTTTGAGTAAAAAAGGATGAAAAATATGATATTGGAAAGAGCAATTTACTACAAAAAAGATTAAAGTGAACAACTTAGCAGGGGAAAATTATGAGAGTTCAACTTGCTTCCATTTCATCAAGAAATGTCGACTTTTCCTAAAAGTGTACGTTTGAGTTATAATGCGAGTACATGTATACGTGTAGTCAGCATCATTCTTTTTCGCAGTGTCTTCTCGGCAACAATCAACTACTCACCCCCCCCCTCCCCCACTATCGAATAAAAGTTGTTATAAAAAATATATGAAAGAATAGGCGAAGACGTAAACAAGGTAAAACGAGATACAAACTCTCGAGTACAACGATGGAGCCATGTCCTCTAATATTCTGACACACATAAACTAATTAGTATAAACAGGTATAGGCAACAGCTGGATTAGATCATAGCGCAAAATCCGGAGAGAAAAACGCGAAAAAGGGCTAAGGTCAAGGATAAGAAAGGGCAATAAACGCAAAAGGGAACAGGGAGAGAGAAGAAAAAAGAGTGACTACAGTAGGGTTATGAGAGCACACAAGAGACGTCAGAAACAAAAAAACAACACTTAGCACTGGTTAAAGGTCAAAACGGTAAGGGTCTCGTAGAAGTTATTTGTAGCAACTATCCTTTTCCTGCTCTCTGCCCTATAACCTTGTTGTTAATCGTATCCACAGGACTACCTGTGATTTCCCATGTATTCTTATACTGCTCTAAAGGGATATCTGATATCAACTCGCTCCTAGCATAACATATAGGATAGTTACTAGTATCCGTTAAGATAGCGCCTGCGAGGCTGTCAAGACGGTATAATAGGCTTTTTGTGATGTCAAAAACGAACCTTTTCTTCCATAAACACATACAAATAGTCATTTTCTATGATAGCGCAATGCTTTGCATGCAAATAGTCATTTTCTATAATAGCGCAATGCTTTCTACAGCATATCATAACAGTTGAATTTCGCACTTCTTACTTGGACGCACGATACTCTGAAGACCATTACTGACGGTCAAGCTGCTTCTCTACTGATATTACACATTTGCACCCTTCATTACCGCAGTAACGATTATTTTGGTGCATGACCCTCTCCCTAAATACAATTGCCATACATGTATAACTCATAACCCAGAGGGCTATTTCCTTTACGAAATCACGTCGATCCCCATTGTTACCTATCTACACATATTACACTTATTTTCTAGATCATGCCGCATATTTTCTAGATTTTCGGAAAATCATATACCCCCTAGTGAGGTTAAGAGGGCTAGGTGGTGAAAATAATACTGCGTATGCATTAAAAGAATTTCAGCGAATACGATTTACTTACCCAAGTGGGTATAAAACACTTCCCTCTCTTAACAGGTTCCGGCATCATTGAATTTAGATCTGTCACCTACACGAAGGCCTAATACATATATGTTTAGTAATGGAATTGCACCTGAGCATTTGAGACCAACCGGGTGAGCTGACCTTCCGAAGGGTGTACATTAAATAAGTTTTGGATAAAACTCGATATCACTGGCGACATGTGTACATGTGTTTAGCAGGAACAGGAACCTACGTGTAATTGTATTGTATCGTATGTGTACTGACTGTACGGAACTGAACAGAATCATATCAATTACAAAGTATGCAAAAGAGACACAGAACAAACTTATAACAAGAAAAATAAGAGTATTGAACAATTATAGAAAGAAACTTATACACAAACTAAAGCAATTACAAGCTAACCAAAGCTAAAGTAAACGTAAGACAAACTTACGATTAAGAGACAAAAAAGAAAATGCTAGAATACGTACGAATTAGCTTATGGACGCTAAAGGACGATCAATATGTTCTAGAGATCTTTAAAAACTAGAGTCTAATATACAGTATGTAAGGTCGGGATACAGTTCAATGAAGGGTCGAGATTAAAACTCCCTACCGTCGGCCATCGGCGCTTTCATTGCTCAACCATGGAGGCGGCCCCATGAGTTCAATTAGGTCATGAAAGCGGCCTTACAATAAAAATTAACATCTTCTAAACATGCCACCTCTCAATAGAGATCCACTATACTGTAGCCGTAGAGCCAACCATTATAAACTAACTGATGCCCTAGTTTGCACAATGTTGAGGTCAATCATGCTGTTTTAAACATATATTGAACCTATGGTGTTTCTTCTATTTTCTATTTAAAAGTGTGTGTGTGTGTGTGTGTGTGTGTGTGTAACGCCAAATAAGAGACAACTTTATCAGATCCCTCAAGCCTGACTCGATCTCGAGATTAGTAGGGTAGTGATGAGTGAAAGGGACAGTATCTGCGTTATTGTTTAGACCACTCGGATATCGGGGTAGACCCGGGTTGAGGGTAGGGACTGGCTGATTTATGTGTAAAGAAGAAGACGAAGAAGGCAAAGAAGAAGAAGAAGGCGAAGAAGAAGAAGAAGGGGAAGACGAAGATGTAGGCAAAGAGGAAGAAGAAGAAGAAGAAGAAGAAGAAGAAGAAGAAGAAGAAGAAGAAGAAGAAGAAGAAGAAGGGGAAGAAGAAGAGGGGGAAGACGAAGATGAAGGCAAAGAGGAGGAGGAGGAGGAAGAAGAGAAGAAGGGGAAGAAGAAGAAGAAGAAGAAGACGAAGAAGAAGAAGGGGCAGCAGTAGCAAACGCAAACGAAGAAGACACGTATTGACCAAACACAGAGTAACATTAATCTATTAAGACCACACGACTCTTGACACTCCCACCTACAACCCTTACAGCTATCCATCAGGGCAGAAACTGCATGCTCCTTAACGTGTTAACTGGAGCCGGGGTGCTAACAGGTGGATTCAAAGGGCTCCACACACCCTAAAGAGGACGACGCTGTCAATTGGAAAGGCGTGTCTAAGGCGCAGACAAAACGCTGCATTCAAGCCGTGTCACTATAACTGCCACGTATGTCCATCAGCTCTTATCTCTTTACGCCCCCATTGTCACGAAGATAACACACTGCTCCACTCGCCACCCCAATACAAGGCAGCGAGTCAGTAACCAGTCCTATGGCCACAGGCCACACGGACTTCATTACAACCACAATACTGTGTCTTGACATAGCCCTGCTGGTCCGATAGAAACTTGACCACTGAGGGGCTTTACAGGGAATGTATGAGTGTGTAAACAATCGGACATGTGTCACTATGTTCGTTGAGTTAAAGCATGGGGACAATATAACAATGGATTAGGATTCTCATTCTATAGGGAAATGTCCATCTAATATCAATTATACTTGCCGAAAAGGGCTATTGATGCTGTAGATGTATGTGTATGGTGTGCTTGTGCAACCTGTCCTCAGAGGTCGTACAGTACCGACATTTATTCCTGCACTGAATGCGTGGGCAACCCGAGCATAATACAGGACTGTGCGCCTGATTGCCACCCAGTTCCCTAGGCATGGATGCATGGATGACTTCAAAACTGAACGTAGCTTTGATTTGCACACAACAGAGTCATTTATGTGCTTGGCTTACTTTTTGACATGTTATCTATGAGTCTGTGTACAACCAGACACTGCATAATGGCAGACGTCCGGTCGACTGGTGCAGGAATTGAATATCTGTACTGTACAACTAGACCACGGCAGAGGAGATTACTGTATCTTCTGGAGGTGTACTGATTTCACTATAATTAAGTAGAGATGGAAATCCAGTCTTACCTATCGGGCTAGATGCTGTAATAAAATATGATGCCTGCAAGTTCAATTGTAGTTTCAAAGAAACTGAACTTATACAGGTAAGTGTAATTATTATGTATAGTCATATCTTAAATCAATCGAAAGGTCTTATTTTGATCAAATTATGTTCATTCCAACCAAATCGTAAAAAGCAAAGCAGATGACACTTTATTTTGCAAGATTACGTCATTGCAATTTCTATATGAAAGTACCCGGCGTTCATATGGAGCTACCCCGACAGCCGAGTGGTCTAAAGCTGTGCCACTTACTGTTTGCTTTCTTAGACCAAGGGTGGGCTCAAATCACGACATGTAAGAAAGCAATAGCGACTAGCTTATGGGCGATATTCCTTCCCACAAAGGTACCCGAAAAACCCGGGTGTTCTCCTTCACCAGCAAACACTGGTCGGTCAGAACCTGGTCGCGTTATGGCAGAAATCAAACGATGAAATAATTTCGAAGCGCTAATCAAAAGGAATACTTCTTAACCCTTCCAATGCTGATGTTACTTTCGTTCAAAACACAAGGACAAAAATATTTTTGAAAATCGTGGTATCATGTTGGTATTGATTGGATAGCTTTTGCCGAGTAATCTCAGATCAGTACCCATGTGCCAGGGTTTTAGTCATTTTCCAGGTTTTATGCATACCTTTGGAATGACCAAATTGCCCACCACCAGCATAAGGGTTAATTATTGGCTGTAAACACTAAGAATAGATGCGTGAGATGGAATTCTTCGCTGTGGTAAACATTGAGCAGACACTTAGGCACGTGCTGGAGATTGGTGTAATAGGATGTGGCCATATAATGAAACCAGCATAAGCTGAGCACACATCATAGACATGACTTATCATCTAACTCAAATCGAGCAGTAACAGGTGTATTTCCTCTACAGTCATGAAACATCCAAATATTGCGATATTGTACTATTCTACAATTTCTGATATTAAGAGTAAGAACCCATACTGAGAAACAACCCTTACCAGAGTTAGAATCCGAGCCGAGGCAAATGAGAAAGTTGACAGTGACTTGGGCGTAAGCAGGGGGTTGCACCGGTCACTCTAGAAATCGTCACATTACAACTGGTTGGTCACGACTTAGCCGCAATATCAAAGACGAAGTGACGATTAACAAAAACCTGACTTATAGAAATTGTGGAAAACGATGAATGTCGACCTTCCAAGTGAAGCCTGGACTGAACACAGTGAACAGACGGACAACATGCGTGAAATAATTGACCTGTTTCATATGCATGTATATTACTTGGCTTGCAATGGTACTCGACATATGATCTCTTCACACTGTTCTCAGTCCCGCAGCGACCACTCTAGCACCACACATTTTCTCATTGTCGAGACATTTTGGACAACTGGGTACAATTTGGCACTTATATGCATCGTGGGAAATTACAGTACGACTTGGCAGCTGCGACAAGTGTAACCCTATACGCCCATTCATATTCAGTTGCAAAAACAGGAATTTTGATGACATTTTTCTTACAAAAACGTTGATTTGGGAAATATTTGAAGGATAAATATACTGATCAGAAGCTAAATAACAACACTGTTTCTGATATTTTGTGAACTTTTGCTTTATTCCCAAGTTATTCTCAAAAGTACGAGAGTAGCAGACGATATTTCCTATAGGAGTTATATCCAAAATTTCTAGTAACAGCAAATATCTTATGACAATGCAAGAAAAGTGAATTGATTCAAAAACGCCTATATTCTCGTCCCGCAATAAACATTAAACACACACGACGCATACATGTATATAACCAACTACATTTCTCTAGTTTGGAATAAGAGTATGTGGTAGGCAATATACTGTTAGATTTGGCTAACTACCTTCTGGACCTACAAACGCATATTTGCGTTCTTACGAAAATATCCATCTACAACTAAAAATAAATATCGGGAAAATTCATTTTCTGCGTTCCTTTATTTCTTTAGAAAGTCCATCAGTTCCAAAACGTCCATAAATTCGTCATGTCAAAATTATGTTATCGATTGGTTTCTGAAACTTTTCAGACAAGTTGCGATAGATTACTATGTGTTACCTATACTGCTATAGCTTAAAGGAGAATGAAAAACACGAAGCTGAATACGCTCACTAGGTTACATGTGCTAGCCATGCCTGTTTGCGCAGTTTCAAATGAAACGTTAGCATTAACTTACGAGTTCACGAGCTGATCCTTGCAGCACTCTAACTCTCGTTTAGCTCCCAGTATGTAACGTGATCGCGCAAGTTTTGTCTTTTTATCACCGCTGTCTCTCGCCAACCACATCATCTGGTAGCCCACCAAGCTACTGTCTGGCACGAAGTTGTGCTTTCTTCCTATCTCTTTCAATCTCGTATAATGTGTCTGTCACACGTTAATCGGCCTATGCTTACTATTCATTTCTCCTCTAGCCGATCTCTTGCGGTAAATTGAGTTATCTCGTTCGCTTTGCCTTTTCTCGCGCTGTCTCGCGGTAATCTGCGTGATCTCGCGAGATTTGTCTCTCCTCACTATTGACCCGTTGTAAATAACATCATCTCGCGGGTGCTACTTGTTCTCGTTCCTGTCGTCTCGCACAGATCAGCATTATCTCGTAAGTCACGTTTCTTCTCGAGCCTGACTTGCGGTAAACTACATCTTCTCGCGAAAGCTTGTCTTTTCTCGCCGCAATCTCGTGGTAAACTTCCCCCAAGCGGAACTGGAATCAATACCGAAGATGCATCATTCAAAGACGCTACATATCACCGCTCTTTTAGTAAGACTCCCTCTGGCGGCTTATGATTGATTTAACACCAGCTGCGCTCATTTCTACTGAGTTATGGAGGTCTGCGGAAAAGGGTCCACCTGAGGCCACGTGGTTGGGAACTCGACGAGATCATAACGTGATCTCAGCGTGATGTATGGAGTATCAGTTTGCTTAGATCAGGGAGAATACTCACTCATTGGCTGGCAACTCTACAAGCTTAGCTTATGATTGGCGGAAAATGTAAAGTATGTTACAAAACATCCAAACTGATTTTAACCCTTTATGCTGCTGGTGGCTAATTTGGACAACACAATATGTTGCAAAAAAAATATAAAAGATTACTGAAACCCTGGCACATAGGTACTCATCTAAGAGTACTCAACGAGAGCTATCCAATGAAAACCAACATGACAGGGTTTCCATGTTTTTCAGGAATCGTTGCTTTCTTGTGCTTTGGATGAAAGTAGCCTCAGTATTGGAAGGGTTGAAAAAGACAGACATACGAAATTGACCACAACTAAAAGTTTCTTTTGTGTCTAATTTAATCCAAGCCTTGCGTGATTTCGTCGAGTTCTGCTTACATTTATACCGGCAAGGTGTCACTGTGACCTATTGGGGGCTGCCTTCCCTTGCATAAGAATCGAGGCCTTGTCGAATCAGTTTAACGCTTCAGATAGTGGAAATGCATGTATAGACTCTTATGATACGTAACCGCGGACGAAGTGTCTGCTCTCCGTGAGGGATTTTAAGAAGAGATTGTTGCGGTTTGCATCTCGGGTTGCCCAAATACTTGCCTGTTTCCTATAGATTTGACAGCCTCCCATTAAAATTGGTCAATAACAGTGCAAAGCTGCATGGGCATGGGTGTAATTTCTTCAGGTTACATATCTACCCTCACATTTCCCTTAATATGTCATACTGAACGTATGGGGATCGCTCATTAGCATTTGAACTGAAATTCTATGGTTATTAAGGCTCAGTAATTTCCCTATCTGATATTACCAGCAGGATATCGACACATACGACATACAGTTGTGATCATTGTCAGTGCGATTGCCCTCGAGAATATTGTTTTTGTTAAAGAATTATCATGTGTCTAGCCTTTCTGTACTACATGGTAATTTACTTATTGAAAGAATATCACTAGAAAATTTGAAGAACTAAAGTGGGTTAAGATCTCATATTGCCATTGGTGTGGAAGAAATGATTTGTCACAAACCAATAAATAGATATGCAGGTAGTAACATCAATCCTGTGAGTGCATGCTTTTAAGAATGCACTTTAGCTTTGAGAGTAAGTTATTTCCATACCTTTAATTCCTGTGAGGTATAGCTGTGCCATGCTCTAATTGTGTATAGAAACATTTCTAGACATCAGCCTCATCTTTACAGATTTCCATAATGTTTCATTGTTATTTCATTATCATTCGATAAACGAGAAAAAATTAAGCGAGTTCATTCTGGTAAAAAATGTTGTTATTACATTAGTAGAACAGTCCTTGCAGTAACTGTAAGTGAACAACCTCTTAAGGTTACATTACTAGGAATCGAATCAAAATAAACGTCTTCGACCTTTTGTGAATGGCTACCGCCTTGTGTAGGTGTCAAACAAAAACCCTAACCGACTTGCCCACTAGTTTATTAAGGTACCGAACGAGGTACCGAACCAAAACATCATTGTCCCTTACCTGTATGGTGTACCACATTATTAAGGTTCTTTTAGCAACCGAACCAAAACATCATTGTGTAGTATCTGTTGGTGTACCACCTTATCAAGATGCTGCGAGGTACCGAACCAAAACATCTTTGTGTGCTCTATACGTAAGATGAGATAAGGGGGAGCCTCGTAGGTGCAATGGCCTGGGGGTGTTGAGCCAAAGAGGGCACTATTAGTGTCTGGGACCGATTATGCAACGATGGCCTCTTCCACTGGAGTATTAACATTAAACATATAATGCGTTAATCAACACTAATCCTTACTCTAATCTGCCCTAGGGTGTGGGGGCGGGTGGTGGGGAAGTGGATGGAGTCAATAAAACGGTGTGATTAAGACGCCTAGCTCTCAAGTGTGCGATCTCTGTTTGGGAACTGCGGAAAATTAACGTTGGTCACGTCGCTATACAAATGAGTTGCGTTCAGATACATGTATGCTGCATAAACTACATTTGTATGTGTATCTAAAACTTTTCATGAAGCCAATGGGATTACTTCCCTTTCTCCCCTATCAAATTCTTGGTATTCTCTAGTCACGATATGCTATGCATAGTGTTGAGAGTGATTTACATCCTAATTAATGCAAACAAGCCCTTAGTTCTGGCTAAGGAAGTAGCAGCACAAAGGTAGATCCAGTAAAGGAAGTTGACCTATATACAATTGCTAAAGTGTATAGGACTGCCGCCAGGTGGCATTGCTTTATGTACAACTCATCCCAGCTCATTTAATAGCAGAAACGGAGACGATAAACAAAATTCCATTCCGTGCAATTCTACGACACATGTATACATGCACAAGAGTACACGTTAACTACCAGAGTTGGCAACATGCCAACGCCATGTCGTAAAATGTTATCAAACCGGGTTTGATAGATGTACCGGCATATTGTAAGCTCAGTTACATGAAACAGGCATGAAATAGATACGTTACGTCATCAAACATGCATTCCTTAGACCGACCATGAATAGTTGATAGCGTTTTGCATGGCCCCTTCTTAAGCCTGTTGAGGAATTGAAGCTCCCATGATTTGCTAATGAGACGTTTCAATACCTGTCTTTGATAAGCATCGATTATATATCGATCATGACGTAAGGGGCTTAAGAGGGTTGAATGAACTGTTCTCATGTGACACTAGTAGTTCTGGCTTTAATAGAGAGAAGGAAAGATACCAGAGTCGCCATTTGTTTTCATTACTATATGACTCTATACCCTTTCACTATGAGTGTCCAGGAGCATTTTGTTCATTACCTTTTCTTCATGTGCATATATTTTTCAATATTTAACATAAATACATACAAACATACATACAAACATACATGCATACATACATGCACATGCATGCACACACACATACATACATACATACACCCATGCATACAAACATACATACATACATATGTGCATGCATGCATACACACATTGAATCCATACTTAGTAATATATTTGCAGAGGTATTAACATTTGAAACTTTAGGCCTACAAGTACAAACGTATACATGTATGTACCCGGAATGCACGTGTAATATGGTATAGTTAATAGTTTGCTGGGATTTTCAGGCATGCAATGAGAAACATGGTATGGTTTGGTTTGGCCTAACACGCAGGTTATCACAGGCAGGTAATCCTACATGAAGATATTACATGCCATGGTTAGATAAGACCTATGGCATAAGGGGATTGGGATACGTACTGAATACATCTGCATCAGGCATCAATAGTAGGAACGAGTGACATCAATATAACCAATGCTCTGCTATCATTGGCGGGGCCATCAGTCCCGCCTATCTGGGAAGGTGTTTTGAGATGTACATGGGCAGACGTCACGTGATCTAAATCCTGAGGCCAGACTGAATATAATTCTCTATTCTGATTGGTTATAATATAAATGTTGCCTTTGCCGCGGAAAATCGTGCCTTCCTTATTTTAATTTAGCATGACGTTTTCAAATATATAAAATATTTTAAGCGGACATAAAGTATATTTTTCAGTATAGGAAGGAAAATTACTAAGAAAAAAATTACTGTGTGTATAGACTAGCGCCAGTCTCACAATCACGTCACGGATTAGGGACTGGTATTGCCCACCATCTATTGTTGGCGTGAAGCGGCTTATAGGACTGCCAGTAGTCTACTATGTGTATAGAATGAAATCAGGAGACTTCGTAACCAAACTGGTTCATAACCAAACTGATGCGTACCCAAGTAGCTTCGCACCCAAGAGATTTCGAAGTCTCCAGCTTGCGCCTAGAATTCAGATATTTGTTTCATTTCTACAAAAATTATAAATGATTTTTCTCTATAATGTTAATGTTCTTTAAACATCCGGTTCCCTCACAAGTTCATAAATAACTTGGCCCCGCCTTTTGGACTATTGATGCTTTGCATCTACAACCGTACTTGTATCTTTATTGAACCAGGTTGCATGTCAAT
>OZ012694.1:27333267-27335767 GCA_963942565.1 Maea johnstoni | reverse complement strand
CTTTATTGAAAGAGTTTCAAGAGGATGCAGGAAGAAAAATATAAAGGTCCTATTTTTAGAGGTCCAAATATATGCTCTGTTATGCCTTAGGCTGGATACGCTTGGAACGCTTAGAAGAGATTAGGAATACTCTAGACCTTGACGACCGTGAACATATAAAGACTACTTAAAAGACTACTAAAGACTACTATAAAGAGTAAAGACTACTTTAAAACAAGACCAATGGGCAAGAAAATACCCCTAGATGTCCTGATTTCGATATATTGCAAACGTCTATTACCCTCGACAAATACGACCAATACGAAACGATGCGAAAAGCCTAAGTTATGACTGAAACCCTGACACATGGGTATTCACCTGAGAGAACTTAGCGAGAGCTTTCCATTGAATACCAACGTGATAGGATTTGGATTGTTTTTGCATCCTTGTGTTTTGGACGAAAGTAGCCTCAGCATTGAAAGGATTAAAGGCGTTACATTGGTCGATCCAAGCAAAATCTTAGCGTTATTAGGTAATATTTGCCATTCTTCTTGTTATCAAATATGGTAACAATTGTCTGATTTAGCCAAAATGCCTCCTACAGGTGGTATGATTTTGTGATAGATAGGCCATAAAGAATATGTGGTGTATGTGATATGCCCGAGGTATTACGAGGCAGAGCCGAGTAACCCCGAGGGTATCACATACACCACAGCTTCCGAGGATAATGAAGTGTGTATCACAGTTGACTGCCTTCCACCAATCACAGGCCGAGAAAAAATTGGCATAGCACTCTTGCTAAATACCCTTGGGTAACATATTTGGGTTTAGGCAGCCTAGAGAACAAAGACCTGAAAAGTGTGGGTGATGTCCTATAACCCTATACAGTGCTAACATTTAATTCCTGCACCGAATGCGTGGGCAGCCCGGGCATAATACACGACTGCCTGATTGCCACCAAGATGAACTCAGAAGTGAAAGAATCTTTGATTCACAAGCTTTGTGTGTCACCAATATGTTTGGCTATTTTTTTACTTGTTACCCATGGGTGTACAACCAGGCACTGGCAGACGTCTGGTCGACTGTTGCAGGAATTACTTGACTGTACTGTACTTGTCTCTGATTAGCGGAAGGCAAGCAACTGTGGTACAATGTGAAAGGAAACGGTATGGCAATCAGGCGTGCGGTCGTGTATCATGCTCGGTCTGCCCACGCATTTAGTGCAGGAATTGAATGCCGGCACTGTAATTTACTCCTGTTCTATTGGGCCCCATTCTAAGGAGAAACTGACTTCTTCAGACCCAGTCCTTTGTTTTATCATCTGATTAAAAAGAATAATTTTTACATGAATAATGTATGGAAGTCTGATACCTTGTCCCTTCCTATAAATTAAATATAAATGTAATTTGGTGGCCATACATATTCTTCTTGACTTCAAGTGGCTTCCCCAGGTTTAATGCTTTAATACCCAAGCTTAATGCATGGATTTTGAAGTGTACTGATATTCTCCTGCTGATTAACTATTATATTATGCACACCTTGTCAGGTGCTACTTGATGTACTACCTAAATAAGAGCCACACTTGTTTACAATCAAATAGTATTCGTGGGGAAACCACCTTACCGATGTTGAAGTTATGAGTGCAGTATAAATATGGGTTAACACTATATATTGTATACATCAATATAAAATATAGTAACATATAATGATATCCATTCATTGAATTCTACATATTTTCATTTCTAGGGGAGTATGAGCTGCTCACAAGACCACCAACAAGAAGACACCCTGCCTTCATTAACTATCTATGTTATCTACATGTACGGTGTCTTTGCAAACAAACGGACCCACTGGAACTCTTTATTAAGAGATTGAGAGAGGGGAGATCTTGTTTCCTGTTCAGGAGAATTTGGATTTACGTCACTTTCGACAACCTGTCGAAAGTGGCGTAAATTTAAAGTCTTCTCCTGCTCCTTCCCTTAGTGAAATTTAGATACATACTAATGGCCGTAGATGATGGATATCAGAAGTAATAATTAACGTGTACATGAATAGCCCATTAATGCTCTGACATAGGCCATAAGTAGCCTGACAATTTTGAAAAATTCGCAATGTAAAAGTCATTCTCAAAAGTATTACAGTATATCAAAGAAACAGGAGAGACTTTCTAGAGGAACCCGGAAAAACTGCAGCCATAAACTTCCGAAAAAAAGATGAAACCCTTCCGTTGAAATAGAGGTGGGAAATATTTGGAGGATACATTTTAATCAGATCAGTTCCAACAGCCCCCCTTCAAATATCTTGTGAAATATCGTGTTATTTTCAAAGTTCTTGTCTTAGGTAACATCGATGTAGACGACAGTTTTAAGAGGAACCCTTTAATAATCATAAGTGGGATAGCGTCCCATATTCCAATAGGAGAGGGTCTCCACACAGCCGCCCACGGGCGCTGGCACCGTGGTATGCAAACTTCCATACATACAGTACTAGTACAGATATTTCATTCCTGCATCAGTCGACC
>OZ012694.1:27298527-27328067 GCA_963942565.1 Maea johnstoni | reverse complement strand
CTGCCTGATTATTCACTAAACAAAGTGAAACCCTACCCCCATAAACTGCATGATTATTCACCGAACAAAGGAAAACCTGACCCCAAAAGACTGTATGATTATTCAGCAAGCAAAGGAAAACCCTACCCCCATAAACTGCATGATTATTCACCAAACAAAGGAAAACCATACCCCAATAAACTGTATGATAGTTCACCAAACAAAGGGAAATTCTAACCCAATAAACTGTATGATAATTCACCAAACAAAGGAAAACCCTACCCCAATAAACTGTATGATAATTCACCAAACAAAGGGAAATTCTAACCCAATAAACTGTATGATAATTCACCAAACAAAGGAAAACCCTACCCCAATAAACTGTATGATAATTCACCAAACAAAGGGAAATTCTAACCCAATAAACTGTAGGATAATTCACCAAACAAAGGAAAAACCCTACCCCAATAAACTGTATGATAATTCACCAAACAAAGGGAAATTCTAACCCAATAAACTGTAGGATAATTCACCAAACAAAGGGAAATTCTAACCCAATAAACTGTAGGATAATTCACCAAACAAAGGGAAATTCTAACACAATAAACTGTAGGATAATTCACCAAAGGGAAATCTTACCCTGATAAATTTTATGATAATTCACCAAACAGAGGGAAACCAATCGAAAGGAACCCCCACTCCCATAAACTGTATGATTATTCGCCAAACAAAGGGAAACCCTATCTCAATAAACGGTATGATTATTCACCAAACAAGGTAAAACCCTACCCCAACAAACTGTATGATTAATCACTAAACAAAGGGAAACACTACATCATAGACTGTATGATCTTTCCGCAAACAAAGTAATACAATCAGTATTCGATGCTTATCGTCATTCCTTTATTGTGAAAGCTTTCTGGAATACAATATGGCATACATGTGAATATAGATTTTGGAGAAATACAATAGAAGCTTGTTAAACATTTTCTAATGACTCCAAAAATATATATGCAATAAATATATATTCTAGTTTACTGAATGGTCTCATTCAGCAAGCTACATATATGTCAACAAAGATTGGTTTCATAAAGGCCTTAGGTTTGTCAGACACTTTCTTTTATACACAGTACGATATTCACATTAGAATACTTGCAAGAAACCAAAAAGGTGAAATTGTCAACATATGAAACCTTGAAGAGCAAAACATGTAAGATAGCAAAGAACTATACACGATGATATACCTACGATTCAAGAGATGTTGGATACATTTAACTAGGTGATATTTTCTAGACACAATTCAGGCTACTCCTTGATATTTCATATTATTATATGCCTACTGCTCATTCTCTGCTGTGATTGGTCAGATCATGGTCACATGACCACCTTACAAAAGTGATATTGGGGTGCAATATCATTTTCCAACACTCTGACTCAGAGCTGTCAAGTTCATGTGCTCAATTCTCAACTTCAACTCTTGAAAAGGAAGCCAACAGAAGTGAATTGAGACAAGGAACTCAGATGAGTTTGGGCTTCTTGTAAAATCATGATTAGGAAAGGAATTATTAAAACACATTTTTAGATTAAATGAATAAATCATTAAATTTCTACAACTAATGCATGTGACTTCTTCTGGTATTTATAGTATTTTGATTGCGATATGACTGAATTAACACAAGAATACATTAAAGCTTAGAAAATTAGAATAACCCAATGGTTTGTGGTAAAACCCGGAAATGGAAAAACATTAATAATATTTACATTTTCATAATTCTTTAAATTAGTAAATTATTCTATTTGAATGAGCAGTAGGCATATAATAAAACAAATATGGCACTTTGGTTTCGTGCAATACCAATTTTTATTGCACTCTGAAAAATGATATTGCACTCGGCACAAGCGCCTCGTGCAATATCATTTTTCAGAGTGCAATAACAATTGATATTGCACTCACCCAAGTGCCATATTTGTATAATATTACTTTATTGATTCTACAGTGCCGACATTTAATTCCTGCACTAAATGCGTGGGCAGTCCGGACAATACACGACCGCATGCCCGATTGCCACCATCTTTCCTGGGTATAGATGTATAGATGACCTCACAACTGAACGTCCCTTCGATTTACAAGCTTGACGTGGGTCATTGATGTGGTTGGCTCATCTTTGGACATGTTATCTTTGGGTATTTGTACAGCCAGACACTGCCCCACGTCCGGTCGACTGGTGCAGGAATTAAATGTCTGCACTGTAGTACATCATAAAATGTATTAGGAATGCAAAGATTCATTCAACGAAAAAGAGAAAGAAGTAAAAGACAGTTTACATGAATATATATAAAACATACACACACACATATATATATATATATATATATATATATATATATATATATATATATATATATATATATATATATATATATATATATATATATATATATATATATATATATATATGTGTGTGTGTATATATATATATATATATATATATATATATATATATATATATATATATATATATATATATATATATATATAGAGAGAGAGAGAGAGAGAGAGAGAGAGAGAGAGAGAGAGAGAGAGAGAGAGAGAGAGAGAGAGAGAAGTGTGTGTATGTGTGTGTGCTTCCCTGAATAAGCTGCCTGCCATTTCCAACAAAGTAAAGCATATAACAACTCCATGGCCTCCATGTTACCACATATTCCTTCATGATTAAGATATTTTGCATTTTAATAGCATATTGTCATGATATCACTAATAGGATCTTACTTGCAGGGGTCTATGAAGACGACTTTGTTCCCGTTAGCACTAGAGAGGCCCCCGTAGCTGAATGATGTTTTTCTAGGAGTTTTGGCCTCGGATTATGCGCTTTCTTGATCGGGGCTGCAGGCTTGGCAAACATAGGTTTCACATTTGGTATTTCAGATTCGCCTTTAGGGCAAATACCGCGTGCCAGTTCATGCTTTTGAAATATGATCTCTCTGAGGCTCACGGGGAAAATCTTCTCATGCTCAATGACGTCATAGACGAGGTTAGCAATTAACCCCAACGGGTCTCCTTCCAAAGAAACTTTCCACGACCAAGGGCCAAAATCCCCCGGATCCTTGGGGGAACCGCCTAGATCCTCGGTAATTGCAGTTTAAGATAACCAAGAGATTGCTGGGAATACTTGAATGGTACTTAGCATGTCATCAACAAGAACTCGGCACCGCTGAGCCTCATAAAGTCTTCGTGAAATGGCAACGTCTTAGATTTCCCGGGTGGCGAGAATTTTAGGATTATGACAGTTTTACTACTTATGCTACTTTCTGAAGGTGGCCTCAATATTGTAATTTCACTTTTTTGAAAGGATGCGATGGATAGTTCTGTCTTGGGACATATCTCAGAGCCAAAGTATTTCCAGGCATTACACGCTTCAAAGTGCCTCTTGATCTAGTCCATGTGCTCCCTGTGACCGTCAATACAGTATATCACCACACACATCAAAGGCCTTTTCGGTGCATGACTCCCAATAGTGATTGCAGAATGTACGATAAAAATACATATTTGCCAAATGACATCTATTCCACTATTTATCCATAGGCTGCTTTGAACACGTGTTTATGTTTTGTTTTATGTAAAATGAACAAATGCACTAAATGTTCTTATCATAGTTTTTGATATAAGATACTAGGTATCACACATCACATGGTTGCTCTATTATACTATTATCCATTGAATTATCGCATGTATATCGAGAATTTCTTTTGATACTTTCCACTCATTGAACATTGTTGGCATGATTTCTCGTACTCTGGTAACTAGAATTGCTGTTTTTATGCTTTCTTTCATGTAAAATGAACAAATGCACTAATGTTCCTATCATTGTATTTTGATATAAGATACTAGGTATCACACATCACATGGTTGCTCAATTATACTATTATCCATTGAATTATTGCATGTATATCGAGAATTCCTTTTGATAATTTCCACTCATTTAACATTGTCTGCATGATTGTTCGTTCTATGGTAACTGGAATTGCAGTATCGTCTCCATTAAAGGTCTTATCTTCCCTTGCTATATTCTTTTTACTACATTTTTTCATATATTTGTTTAATCAAAGTAATGGTAATATCTGTAAATGTTTGGTATTATGTACTGGGCATCCTTTTGTCTAACAATACCTTAATTCACTGAAGGTACTGTAATGTCAACAGTAAGGATATAGGGCGAATGAGAGATTATCTGACAAAAGACTAGAAATAGAACTGTAGTAAAATGTTGCTGTCTATCACATAAGCTATGATGTGAGTAGGCGCCGGGAAGTAACCACTGGCAGACATCCGGTCGACTGATACAGGAATTAAATGTCTGTACTGTAAAAGGGGGGCTGCTAGCCTATGTCTACATGTACATGTAGTCCCTCCTATTGTCTCGTGAGACAATAGAGTTGCTCTATGTATATGAAAGTCTTTGATTCAAGAAATATCGTATGTGACACCTTTCGAAATATACCTACAAAAAATGATATGCATGTTGGTAATATATGTTAAGAAATGTAAATTAAATGCGTTTAGATATTTCACATATGTTAAAGTCTACACTCTGTTCCTCATAATCAGATCAACTGAGACTAGGCCGTCACTGGGTAGAATAGGATACCAGTTATCTTAGAACCTCATAATATGTAAGCATACAAGCAGGAGCGCTTTTTAGATATTTCATTCATCTGTATTAAATTTAACCATGACATGGTCACTTCAAAAATATTTCTAGGTGTCTGACGTAAGCAAATTTGCTCGCAAGTTTGCATAGCTAAGAGCATTACGGACCGAAGAATTTAACATTTTATTTTTGTAGAATGTTGACGTTTTTCGTGGGTTATGCCATCGTTTAGACAATTTATAATTTGTGTAGGTTATCTATTGGTAAAATAAAAAGCACGGTAGGGGAAAAATGGATTCTAAAGTGTTGCCCCATAAAGGTACGGTAAGTAGGCAGGGGGTTTAAATAAACTCTTTTTAAATAAACTATACATCGTGTACGTTGGCCTTCCATACCTTTTGCACTTTACTCTTGAAGGTTAAGTGCGAAATGAGTAATAGGTGTCCCACTAGATACTGACACTGTATTCTATTCCTGTGACCAACAAACATTGCCCTCACTAAAAACTACCCAAACACGACAAAAAATCCCGGCAAAAGCAGTTTATTGCCTAGTTTTTGCAATAAATAGTCTCTGCAGTATTGGGATCACACCACTGAGCGCTGAGTACGAAAGCTTGCCCCCTATTTTTTTATAATTCTCTGCAAAGTTGTTATTATTATTGCCTCTCGACATCAACTTTCAATAAAAACAACTCAGAAAGATACGCAATAATAAACAATAATAACTATCGAGCATGATATAACAACTCAATAAAATTACAAGACTGATAATATAAAGCTTGCTACCATTATTACGACCTTATTCTTACTTCTTCAAATCCCGATTGGCGTAATTGTGAAAAAGTTGCCAGTGATTTGCGGATGAGGTGTCGGTTTTCGTCGGGTATAACCGTCACCACCTGCAACTTGCAGGTCACGACTAAGCCGCAACATGGAACCAAATAACTTAAGACGGAAAACGAAACTGCGAAATCCAAAAATCTAAATATGTTTTGATCTAAACCTTGGAGATGGTGTCAGACGATTACGACTATTCGTATTATTACATATACTGAACATTCGGAAAAGATTGCGTTAGTTTAATTATTGCGGGTTTTTTTGCGTTTAGCATTGGACGCAAAGTTAAAATTCGCAATTATTAGTGCTGCCACTTTTAGTGTATAGCTGGCACTCCATGTTGCGACCAATTCGCAAAGTGAAAAAACGTAAAAATTGATTTTCTTTAAATTCGCAAAATTTACTCTACACAATCTTTTGCGAATTTACAGTAGGCGCCTTCAATGTTGTCAATATGAGAAGTCTACTTCGTGTAGCATTAAGAGACACACTGCTATGTGATATCTATAGGAAGTGTGATAGGCATTGAGCAACATTTGTATCACGACAACTATTATCAGAAATACGAGAATAGATTACCTGCACACGCAAGATGTTTTAAGGAAAATCACACAAAACATGATATGTCTCCAATGTTTAAGATTTGCCCTTAAGATAGTCCGAGTGTTCATCAGTGTTTCATTCACGTCCCGGATTTTGTGTCCAAGAAAGTATATCTAAAACAAATTGTCTAGACTTGCATATATTACCAGTACACTGCGTTCAACTGGGGTTATACTTTCACTTCTCAAATGTTTCTTTGATGATTGTGAGATATTTCAAGAATTTAGGCAAAGATACATTTCTGAGAATCCGTGTCTGCTTCAACGTCATCTTTCCGTGCAGGAGACATGAAGGAATAAGTCTGAAGCATAGGACAAGTTATATTGCTTAAAAGTACTCAGTTCAGTCACGGTTCATTAAAGGTATAGAGTAGTGAAGTAGTTTCAACTCGGTGATATCTCTTTCATGGAATACTCTAAGCCATTTAGAGTTATAAATAAGATACGAACACTTGAAATATGGGATTTAATCATACATTACGGAAATAAAGTATAGGTACCTCCAGCTATACCAATTCTTGTAAACAAGGCTGCTACACGCCTTGAATGCAAATCATTCAAACAAAGGCTTCATGTTGTTCAGATATGTGCATCCAACTTTTGAAAAATATTTGAAGAGAGATAAGCAAAACATACAGGAATCACATTATTTCGTACACCTGTCCTATAATGTATTGGCTTCAAACGCTAATGGTTTAAATGTTCTATCAGCTAAATGCATACTAGAGCACCAAGTAAAACTAACACGACTGATTAATGTTCTTTGCTCGGAATGCCAACACAAGCGAGCAATAAATCGTCTAACCCAAGTTGAACATCTTTATTTGGTTCAGGCAGCTGGTTAAACGAATATTTCTGTCTTCATGTATTATCCATGAAAACGCAGTCGTATTTCCTAAATATCTTATCTATATAAGGTTGACAACCTGCTAAATTACAAGATGTTTTCAGTTCATAAAAGTATTTTGAAAAACCTGAGTTATTATATAAGAATCAGATAGGCAATGCTCACCTGTCTGTAATTAATAGTTACCGTGTGTGCAAACTTAATACCTGAAAGAGGTACTATATTATCCTTGAAATTCAGTTAACTCATCTTTAACTTCGTTAACTTTTAATGATGATCCTTCCTTTTTTTAAACTTCAATATATATCTAATATATATCTATATCTTTATCTATCTATCTATCTATCTATCTATCTATCTATCTATCTGTCTATATATACATATATATATATATATATATATATATATATATATATATATATATATATATATATATATATATATATATATATGGTTACATATATATATATATATATATATATATATATATATATATATATATATATATATATATATATATATATATATATATATATATATATATATATATATATATATATATATATATGGTTATATATATATATATATATATATATATATATATATATATATATATATATATATATATATATTTATATAAATTGATTCGTTTAGTTCCATTTTCTAACAAGACTGTTCACCTTATACTTCATGTAAATACGATCACAATGAAGGAGTTTTCAAATGCTTATTTATTATCCTGCGGCTTTCTCGGATTTTGAACACTGATTTGGATTCAGACGCCCTTTTTGTTTACGACTTTAAATGTACTGTCCTACATGATTTCCTTGTAATTGTTTGTACTAATTTAGATAACTAGATCGCTTTTCCTTTTTAGTTATTGTTACTATTTCCATAATTCCACGTGTCTTTTTATACCTATAGAGTGTCATGCATGTCACTTTTGTGATTCGTTATAGCCTATAAAGTTCATACATATATACATATATATTACTGCTACATGCATACATACATACATGCATACATACATACATACATACATACATACATACATACATACATAAATCCTACATACATAAATACATATATAAATATGGAATTTCTACGAAAACCTCGACATTCTATTCTTCTTCGGTAAAGGTGCCTGCCCTAATTACAATGCTTTTCGCGTGTCTGGCTCGTATATCATCATAAACCAATGTCTCCTTTTCACCATTGTTAAGAACAAGGGGCTGTTTGAGCTAATGGGCTGTGTCATAGGGGCCCTGTTTGTGTCGGACTTTTCCTGACAAGCACGTGTTAGTTATTCTTTATGCCCACAAGGGACCGGACGGTGTGCATGTGAAAGTCATAAACATACAGGATTTGCATTTTACAAGGCCTTGTTCTCCATTCATCAACCAGAAAATGTTAGTCGAAATGGAAAGACTTGTGACAAACCCCTTACTCAATGATTACCTCAAAAACGTGATTTGTTTACCTGAATATATATTTTTTCTTTTCCTTCTTCTTGTCATCTAGTTATCGTTATTACTATAAGTATAATCATTATTCATATCTTTATCATTATTATTATTATTATTATTATTATTATTATTATTATTATTATTGTTAATATTATTATTATTATTATTATTTTTATTATTATTATTATTATTATTATTATTGTTATTATCATTATTATTATTATTATTATTATTATTATTATTATTATTATTATAATCATCATCATCATCATCATCGTCATCATCATCATCAGTAGTAGTAGTAGTAGTAGTAGTAGTAGTAGTAGTAGTAGTAGTAGTAGTAGTAGTAGTAGTAGTAGGAGTAGTAGGAGTAGTAGTAGTGTTATTTTCAATATCATCCTTACCTTTTTTAATTTCGGTCTTGAGGAGCCAGTACTAAGCTGTATCAGTACTAAGCTAAGCTTATCAGCTCCATTCTAAAACTTGCTCCTAATTGGTAATTATCACTGTATCGTAATCGTATTCTCCAGACAGGACCCAGAAACTGGCAAGAAATGCCATTCTCTTAATGCGCTTGCCCTTTTGCCCACTTTGGACCTCCGAATTACCAGCAGTCATTGTTAAGGTGACTGTACGTGGCTAAATAAGATTATCACTATCGCTAAAAATATCAAGGATACTAGTTCTATGATAGACATTTATTCTTATTACAGTAGACGAGCAGGTGATAAAGTCGCTACTAACAGTTTTACAGTGTGGTGTGGCTCCGCCTCGTGGGATACGGGTGTCCTCATACAGACGGAAAGCAGGCTTGACCACCCTTTCTAACAGGCTGTAACTAATCTTATCATCAGCTCCACTCTGAATCTCGCTGATAATTGGTCAATTGGTTGTTGTATACTAGATTGTTTTTGACATCCTTGTAACGCTTTTCAGAACGTCCATTGTTAGGGACCCAAAAATGATACTGTATTGTGATCCTAGCAATATAGTATAGTATTTATTGACTATATCGTTGATATAAAAGATACATCAATACAAATAAACATAACTGTATATAAATACAAATGATAATACAAATAAACAAAAATATGCAAAAAAATGCGCTTTGGCTTACAGGCTAATGATCATGTCCAGGGATGGAAGTTTGTTTATCATATAACTTATACAGGCAACCTTCTGATTGACTCACAAATTATCCGACGCCCATCCTGTCCATTGTTATACTTCTATACATACTACATATTCTTTTCCCAGTTATATTCCAAACTTTAAACATCTCATCTTCATTAAAACCTGGGATCTCTTTTCCTAACAAGTAATAGATTATGTTTTCCTGATTATCATTGAAAATTCTTTTGGCTTTCGGACACGTTCTGTATATTTCATCGTACATATCATTCCGTTCTGCGTTCATTGTTACGAGCCCACTATTTTATCTTGTTTCCAGTAGTGCCATTGTAGACGTTGTTTGGCATACCATGGCAACAACATGGCGAGTATCATTGAGCAGATATATATGCCCACTGCAAGAATCTTGAAGTTTGAACATGTTTCGCCCAATGTAATTTAAACTTTAAAATTAATGTGAAGGGGGGGGGGGGGGGGTGGCTAATGATTAATGCGTTATCCTTGTTGTGAAAATGCTATACGGTCGATGTATGCGTCCAGCCAGCTGTATCACAAGTGGCCGTAGACCAAGTGCGATGCTTTTGGCTTCTCGCAGACATCATGCCGTACACCGTTTTCACGACAGGAATAACTAATAGTATCAGCTTAACATATATGATAAGCTAGATAAGATCTTATATGATATCATATATGATATCATATGATATCTTATACAATACGCACCACTAAGCTGATAGTACCCAGTCTCTATCGTAAGAGTATTCGATGGGATTCAATGCAATGTGATATGCTGGTCTAGACGGAGGAAGGGTCTTATCTAGCTGTTCACCACTATAGGATGACACATACTTGATTCAGCTAATCCGTCGTAAAATAATTTAAGGTGACGGATCCTAGATAATCGTGCTAGATATAGTATTGATATCACATCATATATCAGTACATCCAAAGACGTCCAAGTGTATTCTAATCTCTAGGAAATTATCTAGACATCGAAAAGTTGATGATTCTCCAGGTTTAAAAGAAGATAGAAGGGTATTAGGCGCTCGACCGATACTTCGTAACAGGGAAGCCCCTAAGGTTGAGGACTTAAATCGTTAACACTGATAACTGGTTTATTTCACGATGCACTTAATGCTAACTCTCTCTCTCTCTCTCTCTCTCTCTCTCTCTCTCTCTCTCTCTCTCTCTCTCTAAAATTCAAGAGCCATTTTTTGTTTTAAGACCTTATGGTTCAACATGCGTGGTGGCCTGGACTCACATTAAAATCCCCATCCAGTGCACATTATAACGAAAAGGGTAATTCTTAGAAAACACGCTTCTATTGTGGTACAAGGGCTCTTATGAAAGCCAATTGAAATACTCTCGAATGTTTTCTACTTCAACTCCTATACGCCCATTCGTCGTAGCCTCCTTTGAGGTGCCCTGAACGAGTTATTGTGTCTTTTTTGTGTGCTCCCATGAGGAAACGAGATCATTTCATTTTAATTCATTGCTTTAATCGCTGCCAGAATAGACAAAAATGAAATTCAACAATATATTTGTAATTATATAAATAGATTTATGTACTCAATTTCGGTAGGAGCAGTATAATGCAGAACTTGAGAAGATATAAAGAATCTTCGAGATACGCTTATCAAACAAACTACATTTATTAACATCTGGACTTATATGGTAATTAGATTACAAATTGATATCAGTACTCATAATCATTTTGATGTGCTTTATACGTTGTATTTATGACATGTGATGAATTTTACATGTTGGAAAAATTGTTTTGTTTTGCTTAAGGGGGCTCGGGACCTTCGTTTTTTAAGTGTGACTTTCATGTAAAGATTGACCAATATCTTGGTCTATGTACAAGAAAACCCCAATAAACTATATATTTTATGAAAGCTGAGATTCTGGAGAGGTCAAATATTCTAAACTTATCTTGTGAAATTTTCACAATTACCCCAGGGTGGGGCCGAAAGACTTGCATGTGGATTTCTAGTACATATGTTATTGCAAACAGCCTCCTGGCTTCATAAAAAGTGTAAGACAGTTGGTATTTATACATTTCATAGAAAACATATTAAGGTACGGCTAATTCTTTTATTTTTTAAAATTTTTGTTCCGAATGGAATTTAGAGCAAGTTAAAGTCATGATCAATATTTTTTTCTAGAATTTCACTTTCCTTCATTTTTGAAGTCTGATTTAGAAATAACTAGAACAGATATAAAGAAAATGAAAAACTTAGCCGTGCGCAAGGATGTTTTTCATTGTGTAGACAAATTTCAGCTCTCTGGGATCAATATTGAATGAATGAGGTGGTTTTAAAAATGAGAAGTATGGTGATTTCAGAAAGCTGTCTAAAACTCAAGTCAAAGTGAACCATACATTTATACATTCTAAAATGACTTTATGCTCCATTATAAAACTTAAGGGGTTAATTTGGAATAAGAATACTATTTGTTTGCATTGGTAGAATGGTTTGAATATTTAATAGTATACTGGGTACTTCAATTACTGGAATAAAAAGGGATTTTTAGAGGAGATTCTGAGCTTTCTGAAAGGAGGCTGGCACCCCCTGCTGAGTGCTCCTCCCCCAGCTGATAAGGAAAGATAACAAGCTATTAGTGACTACTAATTGCAAATTGGCTGTCTGGAGGTGAATCCACTCATTTTCAAGTACACTGAAGTGCAATTGTAAGGTAGGTTTATTTCACTTATCCCATTTTTATAGCAATTAGGATTGAAATAGAATACAAACATGATGATTATAATTTCACTTCTATTACATCAATTTTTGAAACTGGGATTGTGGTTTCATTGTTAATCCCAAACTTACCTAACATTATAATTGCTATTATATTAACTACAATGGTAGCTGGGAAAATACTTGCTATAAGTAGAGGCTTAGCTCACTTTATTCACCACTCAAACCTCTGCACTACTTCTGGTTGCCACATTAAAAGCATCATGCCAAAAATATCAAGCAGAACACTTATTTCACCAAAGGAAAGCCTCTGTCAGGAAGCAACTAAGGCAGGGTAATACTTATTTTTGTTACATTACATTCATATTCCTAATGATGGAGTTATTGCTAGAAATCTTTTGAGCATTTGATTTATCTGAGTAATGATGCTGATTCACCAGTTATACCCAATACTTAGCAATCTCAATTATATTGTATTTTCAGGTTCAACGCTGCATTTTTCATAGCAGGAACAGAGATGGTTGCTGATGTCAAAAAATCCAATGGTGAAAATCCCACACAAATAAGGGCACATTTATATACCCACTGGGCTCGGTGTCTCAAGGTGAGGTCCTGATTTAGGCATGATTAAATAAAATAGATATCACTTAGCCCATGCTTTTTACTATATCTCCCTGACATATTTCCTTGGAAGTTATCGCATTATCGCATGTTTATACATCAACAACAATTCAAACAAAGCATGGTATAATAAGATATTGATTTTATTTCATTAAAAAGAACTAGCATTTAGAAGGTGATTACATACACAGAAGAGCAGTTGAGATGAAACCGAATCTTTACAAATATGCATCTCTTTCAGTTCACTATCACATACTTTCAATGCCTAACCTGACTCAGAGGTACAGTACAGTACTTGTTTTGTTTTTCTTTCAGCGGTCCGATGAAAACTTTGAGGGGAGAAAACTGGCATATCCACCAGTTGTTCTGATGTTTGTAAGAGCCATGACCGGAGGCTTAGTGAAGGGACAGGCGCGACAGGTAAGCTTATGTAAACATCCATTTGTAAGTTACATATTCAAACAGAGTCAGGCATGGTCCTGTCAGCCAGAATTATGAACAATTTCATGAGGTAAATGTTTAAATGTCTTACAAATAAAATTATTGTTATGCATTCTCTAAGTATAACTTAAAAAGCTACATGGACCTTTGTTTTTTGACTGAGGTAACACAATGTCACCTAACTTAGACTTTTCAAGTTGAATATCTAAGTTGAAGATATTTGTGAGGTCAATACTTACTCCATTTCAATTCCTAGAGGCCTACACAAGTAAAACTACTACTAAGTGTAATTGATAATTCAGTTATTAGAATACAAGATGCTTTCAGGGATGTTTTCTAGCAATTGTCTACATAGATAATATAACCTTTGAATTGTTATGTTAACAAAATTCTTTTTTACTTATTTATAGGATTCAACACCAGTACCCATGGCTGCATTCTGCAATGCCTTAGGCATGCCGAGGCTTTAGAAACAAGGATATGCAATAACTACAGTTCTAAATGCTTATGTTATATATTAATCACCTGTCCTCTTGACTTTACTCGGACATTACATAACTTCCTAGCCTTATATATAAATGGTTCTAGCATCAGATCTATGTAAACATGATAAACATCAGAATATGTTATGTATGTTCAAAATATGTCAATAAAATATATAAAAGTTATATTGTTGTATTTTCATTATAATGACAGTCAGCCTGAATTACCTTTCTCCCTGCCTCATCCTAAGATGATATCATTTCATAACTTGTGTCAGACATGCAGCCATTTACATCATGTAGATTCAAAACCACACCTTTGAAATCACTTATGTGAACAATACCATGTGTGTCCCTTTCTTCTGTAATATGCAAGATCAGGTGCCAAATCCCATAGAGAACACACACAACATCATTGTTAACCCCTTTGTGCTTGAGAGCTCCTCAGAATATTTCAAGGAGAGTTGTTGGCTAGGCACTGATCAACATTTCTTCTTCAAATATTTTCTGAATATAGCTCTAACCACATGAGTAATTGAATATAACAAAAATAGAGTAACTATGAAATAACTTTGGGAATAAGGACAAATTGACAAAATATTTCAAGGAGAGTTGTTCACTAGGTACTGATCTACATTTCTTCTTCAAATATTTTTCTAGATATAGCTCTAACCATATAAATAAATGAATATGAAAATCATGATAAACTAATTTTGTAAATAACTTCAGAAATTAGGATAAATTTACAAAAAAACTGGAGGGGAGTTGTTGGCTCAGTACTGATCTACATTTCTTCTTCAAATATTTTCTGAATATAGCTCTAACCATATGAATAATTGAATAAAACCAAAATAGAGCAATTATGAAATAACTTTGGAAATAAGGGTAAATTGACAAAATATTTCAAGGAGAGTTGTTTGCTAGGTACTCATCTACATTTCTTCTTCAAATATTTTTTCATATATAGCTCTAACCATATAACTAAATGAATATGAAAAACATGAAATACTAATTATGTAAATAACTTCAGAAATATGGATAATTTTACAAAAAAAATTGGAGGAGAGTTGTTGGCTTAGTACTGATCAACATTTCTTTTTCAAATATTTTCCTGAATTCATATGATTAGGAAGATTTGTTACCGAACTGGTCAAACAGCTGGTTATAACTTCAATACAATGTTTGAAAATGGGACTCGGTCTGCTGTCTGTAAGGTTTCACTTTATAGAGAGGCTTTGATTAGGACCTATGGTCCAACTAAGTGTCACAAACTCCCCGCATGTGACCCTTGCGAGGAAGTCCACACTTTTTACATTTTGGCATTGCTCGTGCTTGCTTGGGTTGTGTACATGTGGAAATAAGGAATTCCCCTGTCGCATAGGATTTTCCGCCCTCATCATATTGGTGTCTGTCCATTTTCTTTGACTGTAGCAGGTGAAGGTCCTTGCGCCTCTTCTTGTACTTTTCAGAAGTGCGCTTCTCAGCCATGTACACTCTCCTCGTATCCATCCTATCCCAGAGCATCCTGCTAGCTGGGCTGACTGGTAATTCAAGTCTTGAATAAATACCAGAATTGAATGAGTACTGGCCTTTATTCCAGTGCCCACATACCAGTGCAGTAGCTAGCCTGTATGCACTGAGAGAATGGTGCTTTGATTTTGGGACCAGTGCCCAAAGAAGAGAATGGATTGATTCGTTTGGATTCTGTGTGTGACAGTTCCTGACTGTCTCCAGGAGATTTGGTGCTGCTAGGCCTTCAATCTTTGACATAACCACTGAGAAGACTGCCTCCGGAAGTGGGTATTTGTAAGGCCTATACGTTTCTTGTCCGGTAGTCATGTCCTGCTTGAATTTGCACCATGAGTCTTCTCCATCTGGGCAGAATTGATGTTGGGGCTTTTCCCTCGTACTGGTATAATGGTACAGGATGGCATTGGTAGCTCTACTCATTGCTGCAGGGTCTCCTTTGTTTGACCTTAGGGCTATTCCATAATAAACTTGGAAAGAATCTACGACTTGCATTGTAAGTCGTCCTCTACCCCCTAGACCTTTCCCATCAACCAGTTTCTTCCCTTTGTACTCTCGAAGCAGACTCCGCAACCGTGTACCCATACGCTTCTGTACATGCCCTATACAGTTCTCCTTCTCAATATGGACATCAGGACCGTACGGTGCAGCCTTAATGACACTTCGATAGCCCTTGCTATCACCGTCACCTACAAATGTAGTATAGCGCAGCCCTCTTTTTGCTAGAGACCGTTCCCAGAGCTCAACCATGCAAGCTGATTCCATAGCTTGTGATGAACCATCAAAGTCTTTTTCACATTCTTCTTGATGACTTGCATACCAAGCTGCATATTCCGGTTCTTTCTCTTTCCCTAACCATTTTGCGCATTCCTTACATATCCTGTACTTGGTGGTATAATCTACAACGTGCCCTGTGTCCACAGAAATGGCATAGACTACACAAAAAGAGGCTTCAAAACCAGCATGACACCACGATCCATCTACTGACACACCAATATCTGCAACATTCTCTTCTGATTCCAATTCACCACAATTCACCTTCATCTTCTTCAATTCCTTGACTGCCTCTGCCATAGATTTTTCTGCTTCGTCACTGACATGTGTCAGGAGCTTCTCCTAGAAAGAGAAATTGGGCAATGGGCATACATCCAAATATGAAAATATCTTTGGAAGTGATGATAAATTTACCAAAGAAATTGGATGAGAGTTGTTGGCTGGGTACTCATCTACATTTCTTCTTCAAATATTTTTCTAGAAATAGCTCTTATCATATGAATAATTGAATAAGACTAAAATAGAGTAATAATGAAATAACTTTGGGAATAAGGGTAAATTGATAAAACATTTCAAGGAGAGTTGTTCACTAGGTGTTTATCTACATTTCTTCTTCAAATATTTTTCTACATATAGCTCTAACCATATAAATAAATGAATATGAAAATCATGCTATACTAACTATGTAAATAACTTCAGGAATAAAGATAAATTTACAAAAGAATTGGAGAAGAGTTGTTGGCTAGGTACTCATCTACATTTCTACTTCAAATATTTTTCTAGATATAGCTCTAATCATATGAATAGTTGAATAAAACCAAAATAGAGTAATTATGAAATAACTACTGGAATAAGGGTAAATTGACAAAATATTTCAAGGAGAGTTGTTCACTAGGTACTTATCTACATTTCTTCTTCAGATATTTTTCTAGATATAGCTCTTACCATACAAATAAATGAATATGAAAATCATGATATACTAACTATGTAAATAACTTCAGAAATAAAGCTAAATTTACCAATGAATTGGAGAAGGGTTGTTGGCTAGGTACTCATCTACATTTCTTCTTCAAATATTTTTCTAGATATAGCTCTAATCATATGAATAATTGAATAATACCAAAATAGAGTAATTATGAAATAACTTTTGGAATAAGGGTAATTTGACAAAAAATTTCAAGGAGAGTTGTTCACTAGGTACTTATCTACATTTCTTCTTCAAATATTTTTCTAGATAAAGCTCTAACCATATAACTAAATGAATATGGAAATCATGATATACTATGTAAATAACTTCAGAAATAAGGATATATTTACAAAAGAATTGGAGAAGAGTTGTTGGCTAAGTACTCATCTACATTTCTTCTTCAAATATTTTTCTAAATATAGCTCTAATCATATGAATAATTGAATAAGACTAAATAGAGTAATTATGAAATAACTGGGAATAAGGGTAAATTGACAAAAGAATTCATGGAGAGTTGTTCACTAGGTACTGATCTACATTTCTTCTTCAAATATTTTTTCTAGATATAGGTCTAACCATATAAATAAATGAATATAAAAATCATGAAAATTAGCTCTGATCACTGAGATAAAACCAAAATAGGGAAGGTGATTTGGGAAGACACAGGCATGTAGGGTTTAATTAGGTTTTCTCTGCATTGGTTTCATCTGACAAAAAGATATATGGAATAGATACCTCATGCTTCTTGAAACTTTTGGGGGTAACTGGAGGAGGTAGATCCATAGCTGCACTGAACTTTTGAAGCGCATTATGTCCATTTCCACATAGGCGTCCTGCTAGAACAGATTGTCTGTTTATAGCATAAAATCGTCCATTTTTGTCACTACTAGGAAAGTCTGTTCTCTTTCCATCACAATCCTCATTTGAGCATCTCCAAAAAAGGGCAGATCGAAGTCCTTGTCGCCTTCCACTGTCTTGCCATAGTTCTAACTTTCCATCAAGGCAGTATGCACACACTGCAGCTTCCTGAAGGCTGTCTTCAAGTTCTTGTGAATGCAGGATATGTCTTCCTTTTACCCTTTCTTCACAGGAATCTGTCTCATCTTCTGAGTCATGATCAGTGTCTCTTTCCTCAAAGTCTGCATCTCCAATTGCTATGCCACTGTCATCTGAACTAGTACTCAGTAGTCTAAGCTTTCTATAACTGGCACTATGAATGGCTGGTGATTCCTCAGATTCCTCTTCCTCTATTGTATCCAAATCTTCTGGTACAGAAGATGTTATTGCCCATTCAAATGACCCCTTCCTCTTTCTCTTCCTTCTGCGGCTACTTCCCATTGTAAGGAAACATTCAGACTCTGCACTGTCCTGAGCTCAGCATCTGAATGTTCTCTCCTAACCCTAAATCTCTACAGGAAACCCTTTTCACCTAGGTAACATGCATCCTAAACATCCTGCCCCTACCTGACACACACCAGAATATTTCTGGAGCATTTGATTGGTTTAATCTCACCTGTCTGACCTGCAACTGTAAAGCCAGACAGCTGATGACCAAAAATCACACCTTTTATTCAATACCCTAATTGCAATGAGTTGGTCACTCATAACTGCTTGGTGCCTGTTTCCTGGGTAAACAGGATACTTCCATTTGAATACACATTCTGGACCTGGGCAGGAACCAACCCCAATCAGCCAGTATAGCATACCTCCCAGGAGAGATCTGATAAGGGAAGGCCATTATGGGTTTAGATAAGCCTCACAGCTGGTGACTCAGGATATCTGGCCTCTAGTAGAAAGCTTTTTAAAAACTCCTTTTTTTGTCATTTGTAGTTCTAGTTGAGAGTTCTAGTTCAAAGGAATAGGTAGCAAACCTTTTCAGCTATCACATATCAAAAAAACAAAAAAACGCCCTATTTAAAGGTGCGAAGGTCCCGAGCCCCCTTAAGCAATTGATTTTGCCTGACACAATATTTGATGTTTCTTCAAAATTGTGAAACAATGCAACAGGCCTCATATAACCAGTATTATCTGTCCAGTCTCTAATCTGGAGTGGACGGTTGCCAATAATACTGGCCCAACCCATTAGCAAACAGTCACCGTCACCTCCCCGTGGAATTGAAATTTGAGTCTCTGAAAAACTTATAGATGGCAGCACTTTCCTATATATTTCCTATAACAGTATATGGTGGAATGGTTTATAAACATTGGCAAATCTTAACTCTATGCTTATGCTGTGCACAGATGGTTGACATCCATGTGATCTTTTGCTAACTAAGCAATATGTTTAGAAATATTTCACTGACAGTCGTTGTTCAATATAGGTTTATTGAGTTCCCTTAAAAATATGTTTTTTTCAAACGTTATTCTATAGATGAGTTATATCGAGAAGTATCAGATTATTTATGCACTCAAGAGGTACATGCGAAAAATATAATTTGGGCAGAGGTAGCAATGTGTTTTGCACAAGAGACTATAACTAAAGGGAAATGTTTTCAAAGGCCCAATAATGCCGAAATTTACTGGATATATCTATTTTGCTAAATTTGCAAACAGTGTTTTGGGATGCTATTCTGACCAAGATTAATAAAAAATTCCATGAGCATCTGTAATACTAGTATACTATCTTTTGTATCATTATAATACACGTGTTGCATTTGTTTCTATAGTGCACATCCATTCGAAACCAACCAAGTGGTCATCTGCATCCGTCGTGGTTTAATAGAAAAAAAACTGGTTCTCAGGATCTCTCCAGGATCTGTGATACCCTGGCTGGCCCCCACACCTGGTTTTATTTTCAGTGGGTTGACATACTTGCTGTACAAATGTGTTTAAAGGTTATGGTGTAAGTATACATACTGTCTTTGATATCTTGTTCATTGGAAACCTCGTATGGACTATGGAGAAACGAAGAATACGAACAAACGAAGTATAGCAAGTAAAAGTGGGCAAAAAGGACATTTTTTGAATATTAATAATTAACTTTGAATATTCATAAATGAATTACGAATATGCATTATCCATTAATGAATATTCGTAATTAAGTGTATTTTTTAATATCCATTTTTACTTGTCATAGAGAAGCGGAATTCTAACTGGTATTGAATTCTAAAAGAATCTGCGACATCAAATATCGAGCTGATGGAATCGGATACATTTTGTTTTGTTTTGTCTTAGGTTTGGTTCATCATCAGCATTTCTGGCAAAACTAAAGCTTAATCGTGACTAACGATTGGTAAGTGGTAGAGAAAAACACAATACCTTATCCCCTTACGATGACGAGGCTACTTTCATGTAACGCACAAGGATGCAAAGATTATTGAAAACCATTGTAACCTTGTCGCGTTGGTATTCATTGCATAGTTCTTGCTGATGAGTACCGATGTGTCAGGATTTCTGTCATTATTAAGGTTTTTGCATCATTTTGTTTTTGCCAGATTAGACACCAGCAGCATAAGGGTTAAGAAAACCACCGCCTATATTATATCAAGAAAAGTCAGTGTCAACTTTATAACATGGTTCGAGACGCCTTCGACCTTGAGCACGCAGTGAAAACACTTGGCAAAGTTTTAAGCGAAAAGGCCATGAGCTTAGCGACCTTAACACTCACACAAAGAAGAATGAATCGAAATAAGGTCTTGGGTTCGAATTAGGTAGTTCATGCACGTTAGCATTGTAATTACAGCAGGATATATCTGATGTCTGCCTTAGGTACTCTGTAGTCCTTTAGCTATCACTGAAACTTTGGCTGTATAAAAATAAAATAAAGTCCATTGTTATGTTCAAGTCCATGGAGGATAGTGATCTGGTTGACCTTCCTTTGTCCTCATATTAAGGATTACGTTTCCCTCTTATGTCATTAGTGGGTGTTTGGTAGTGTGTTCTATTCATTGTTAGTGAGGATATTTTAGAAACATATGCTCAACATATTGTATGTGTACTTTCAGTACTGTTGAGGCAACGAGTCACTTAGCCCTGAGCAAGGCTTTCACTTGGCTATGAACAATGCTTCTAGAATATCCTCATGTTTTATTCAAAATTACAAGGTGATAGCAATTGAATCCCTGAGCAATAGAGCTAGATACAGGTGAACTTACAATTTGAATCTCTGAATGTCGTATAGATGGCAGCACTTGCAAGGTTTGAGTTAGTTCCTCGGAAGCAATCATGCTGAAGCAAGTAGATTCACAGTAAGGAAAATTCTGAGCGTACTTTTAATGGAAGCAACATGAAATTTTACACTCGCAATATCAATACCTTATAATACACAGGTAAAAGTTGACGGGACTGTTACGGGCCCGTTAGGACATAGGCCCTTATAACGGGCCCGTTTTGGATCCCTCAATGTATTTACATTTCAAGAGAAAAAATGTTCCAATTGTCTTCTGCAGGATTTATACCATGTGACCAGTCAATACATACCCATTTAATCTCACCTCATTATGCCTTACAAAGTCATTAGATCATGCACTGACAAGAGTTCAATGCTTTTCATATACTGTACTGATCTCTGACCTCTTATATAGATACCAATTTTGCACGCATCCCAATCTCATGCTTTATAAGTATCAGTGCAAAATGAATAATGCTTACAATAGGAAGATTCTGCTCAATTGATCATTTTGGAGATATCGAATATATAAAACATATTTCCTATAACATTTTCAAAGATTTATTTAAGAAGAATTTATTTCTTTTGAAATGTTTGGCTTTTTATGATAAAAATAGTAGAGTAAAATATGTTGTGAAACATGGCCACCGGACATCTCTGTTAACCCGTTTTAACGGGCCCGTTACGGCTTGAGAACGCGTAATGGGCCCATACAGGCCCGAAAATTTTCACCTGTGCAGATGTCACGCCTGCCAGGTAATATGGTTCTCTCATTAATGGAAATTTACTGATGCTCAAAATGCTTTCTACTTTTCCCTTTTCTTCAGTCTCATCTAAGCGTAAGGATTACTAGCTTTCCGCGTTGAATCATGTTTTGACATGTTCGATAGGGCCTTATATTATTATTTATTAACTTATCTAATCATCTTAATTTACCGTGTTGAATGTTTACCATTGGAAATTGTAGGTGTTAAGTCAGGTGAAACAGATCTATTCATAATACAGAATAGTAAACATGACAGGGACACAGACACTTAAATCTACGTTAGATGAAGGAGATAGCCACAATGGCGCCATTTAATTCCTCCACTGACTGCGCGGGCAGCCCGGGCGGCCACATGCCCGATCGCCTTCTAGTTTGAAGGATATATATATATATATATATATATATATATATATATATATATATATATATATATATATATATATATATATATATATGTATATGTATATGTATATATATATATATATATATATATATATATATATATATATATATATATATATATATATATATATATGAGTTTAATGCGTTTTTATATTTTGCCTTCTCTTCCCATTGTACACAAAAAGGCAATGATACAAAATGAACTTAGGTAATTCAAAAAAGAGATATATTCTCTCAAACTACCAGACAATTGTCTTAGGAGTGAAATGTGTTATAACACATTCATTTATAAAACTTTTATGAATGAAATACCTAAATGAACATCATACATGAACGGTACCAAAATAAAACAAAAAAGCCTTTCCGTTCAAATGCGCATTATAGATAAAAGAATGATTAGAAAGTACACGAATCATACAATGTTATTATGAAGAGGCTACAAATAAAGCAAAACTGTATGATGTCTGAAGATTCCTCGCTTTCCTCGTTGTTTGTCCAAACGTTAGTTTCTATATATTCTTGAGTCTAAGACAATAGCCATAGAATGCATCAATATGACAATACGAAAATATTTTATTAACTTTGTCTACAACAAATAATTGTCACATACAGGTGTGGGAACATACCAGTTACGGTCTAATGTCATAATGTTTGATGGACCGATTTGTCAACGAATTCATGAATTTTTCATGGGGCACATTAGACATTTAATATTAGGTCGGGGCAATAATTAGGTCCGCATTTTACCATTGTCTTCAGCACATAATTGTCTCACACTATCTATCGTATGAATATGTTGCCATGAGGTACATCGATAGGATTTAATAACCCTGGTTGAAGGGCATCGCTACTACACGGATCCTGAACAGGTCGATAATTTGGATCTGCTTCAAAGAGGTAGAAGATACTACCAAATAGCACATCGTGAAGTCGAATCTCAGCTCTATCATTTGAAATGTATATATTTGACGGAGCATTTCCCAGACATTTTGTTGAAACATCTCTTACATTGTGACAGCGGATTGAACCGGAAGTGAAATGAACAAGACTCCCAGTGTCTGGTGAGCAGGATATCCAGTGGTTTAAGTTTGATGTTAACATGAAGTTCGATCCTATATCTTTCCACAGTGCAAAGTCTACGGCATTAAAGTCTGTCTTGTTCTGTGGAGGGGATGTAGAGATGGGTACACTTGCATATCCCTGGGTAGGGGTAGATGGCCAGGGAGTAACATCATTTGTTCCACGAGTGAAATGGTCAAAGTTAGTAAATGTGTAAGCCCAGACTAATGTCCATCCTCCACCGTTTGTGGCCATGTCACAGTATCCAATAAAAGCATTGTCCGAGCTGCCACCGTCCAGGTCCAACCAATAGCGTCCACTTGGTGCATCTGGCCTAGCCTTAAGTAAATCACCACAGTTCCTAGATGACTGTCTCTGAGATGCTCCTAAAACATAACGACAGGGCACTTGTGAGTAATCTATCAAACCACTTAGTATATATCCACTTTTGATAGTGACTTAATATAGATATTGTATTGTATTATTTATTGATCACATCATAGATATGAGAGATACATATACAAATATAATGCTCCAAAAAACAAACAGTACACATACTAAAACACAAAAACAGATTTACATTACTGACTAAATAGCACACGCGGGTGATGTTTAGGCGTAAACAGTATGAAACCTATACTAAGTATGTACCTCTAAATTCTATCAAATGATCAATATTCTGTATATACATTATTGGTGTTATTTCAGTCAGGATAACACTAAACAGAAAATGGTAGATGCACTTACTGTATGCAAAATCGTCTACATTTACATACAATTGTCAAAGACAACCTGTGCAATACATTCCAAATATTAACACCATTTTTATCACCAACTGTAAATTAGCAAATTTAGTATTTCCATATTATACTTACACTGTTACAAGTATGATTTTTGTAAATGCCTTACAGGCAAATAAACATACTACTAACTTACAAACAGCATCTCGTTTAAGCTACCGGTAATTGCATTTTCCTCGCAAAGACCTGTGTGTTCGATTGGACAATATAGTGTTTAATCCCTGAGAAAGCATTGGACTGTATTTACTGACATATCATTGTGTAATGTTGAATGGTGTTGATTACAACTACAGAAAGTGCATTCGTGCCGATCAAAAATAGAAATTGTATTATATTGCATACTTATTGACTATAAAGATATTTCACAAAATTATACATCTACAAAACACAAAATGTAAACCTGACAAATAAAGTAACTAAAGAATTGATAAACTGAAAGAAGAACTGAAAAAAGAAAGGAAAAGGAATGACTGAAATTATGCATGAGAGAAAACAAAAGAAAATCTAGTTTTATTTATACTTAAAGTAATTACTTTATTCAAAATGATTCAGCATGAATATCTACATGTAATCGTCTTCAATATCAATAGAACAATAAAGCTTACTCACCATCTCGTTGTATTTCAAAATATCTGTATCCTTGCCTTGTTGTTACCACTTCTACATCTCCAATTCTCAGATAATTGAGCTCGCAAGTTGTATCCTTTTTACCAAAGTTGAAAGAAGAACATGTTTTTTCTCCAATGCATAAATTCGCACACTCTGCTACTGAGCGTTTCTTAACAGATTTGATTAAACCACCAACTACCACTATATCATGGGTGTAAGGATTATGGAATCGAAATGCATTATAGGAACTGCAATAAACAACACAATGTCTATTGTAAAAAATAAAGTCATAACAGATGAACATTAAACACAGACAAATAAGGTGTATGTGTTGAGCAGCCATCTTTCGAGTTCATACAAGGATTTGATGTTCACGTTCCGGTTATGTACAGGTCTAAGAGAACCTTGGAATATATTGCAACCAATCAGGTTATCACACATATTCATAACATGATGGCACTTTTAAAGAGCATTAAGTGCTAACACCTTTGCTTGTATGTGTATGCAGGAAGTCTATATTTGGGCTAAGTCTAGCAAACTGTATGTTTCACATGGGAATGAATGAATGAATGGATGCTTTAAGGCACATCAACACACAAACTTTAAGGCCATTCAGTGCCATAACATATGTGTAAAATGATGTTGCTTTGTCATTGTATGAAAACAACAAAAGGTTGTACATAGATACAAATGCTCATAAAAGAACGAATAGTTTCAAAGTATAAGTTACACACACACACACACACACATACATATACATATACATACATGTATATATATATATATATATATATATATATATATATATATTATATATATATATATATATATATATATATATATATATATATATATATATATATATATATATATATATATATATACAAATTGTACATGCATGATTGTTTCAAAAGAAACTAAATGCTTAAAAATGGTGTACAACGTTAAAACAGACCATGTTTCAATTTAAAAACAAAACTAAAGGTTGAAACCGTGGATCATGCTCGATTACCCAGATAGTGGCACCAACAGGAAGAATCTCTTCCAGTGGTGTTTACACATTACACTAATTGCTGTTTGTTTACACTAAGTGCGATCAAGACAGTCATGCTTGTTTACTTAACTAATGGGCTAGGCGTACACGTTTTCTTATGGATTTTGATGAGCCTTAGGGATACGTAAACGCAAAGAAGAAATCAATGCACACTACGCATTATTTTTTTTTCATATCAAGACTAATCCTGAATACATAGCAAAATCATTGAATAACCACAAAGTTTTCGCAAATCTTATTTACGTACGTTCTCTCTCTCTCTCTCTCTATCTCTCTCTCTCTCTCTCTCTCTCTCTCTCTCTCTCTCTCTCTCTCTGTATGTATGTTTCTATATATACTGGAATATATATATATATATATATATATATATATATATATATATATATATATATATATATATATATATATATATATATATATATATATATATATAGGTAGGTAGGTAGGTAGGTAGATAGATAAATAGATAAATGTAAGATGACCGAGTAGTCTGATGCGCTACCACTGACCGTTTGCTGCTTCTAAACACTTGCGCGGGTTTAAAACCTTGCCTGGTCATGTGAGAAAGTCGGCGATGACTATGTTTTTTTGCTCGGTACTCTTCTTTTCTTCTCCGACCTCAATGGTTAGCCATCATTTAGCCTAAATATAGTAGAACAATTATGCCAATGGAAATTTAAAATTCTTATATCAAACCTCTACCTTCATAAGTCACCTCAATTATATTCACCATACTGTTATGTTACTTTTAGACCAATTATGTATTGGTGCATACATACATTGTATATGATCTAAAAAATTCCCCTTTGCTCCCTTTATATGTTTTAAGCACGATAATCATATTTACCAAGAATTTTAATCTTTACTTCACATTGCCATACCTTTACACTATATCTACAAGAGCCTCTAGAAGTAAAAGTGGAGTAAATGGAGATTTTGGAAACAATTTTTTTCTAATGTGTTATTGTCAGTATGTGTCTGGCATTGTGCTATCTTTGCATGGCTTGCTATGCTATGACGTAGCTTATTGATACCTCAGGTAGTGCTTCATTTAAGGTGGGTACCTCACCATAGACTCTCAGCTAGAAGTAGGAAAATGCCCAACACTGCCGAGTGCCAATCGTCTTCACGGCCAACCCCCAATACTCGTTGTTCAGATTCCTTACCTCGTAGTTAGGGGATAGCGGACTAATCTGCAGTTATACATACAAAGTTAAGACAATCGAAACTATGTTGAGTCTTATTCAGTGACGGGTCCAGGGGGGGGGGGTTGATTCGAGGGTTTGTGCGAACCCCCCTTTGCTGATGAGTCACTTAACACCATCACACCACCTTTGGGACTAATTGTTTTTCCTTGCCTTAGCCACCAGATGCACCGACTTTGATCACTGTCTAGACACTTCCATCCTGTAAATGCAATCAGTCTCCATTAACCCCTACATCCCTAATCTTGAAGCCACACATTCAGTCAGTCAGCACTACGGCACTTATACGCGGATGATATAGCTATCCTTACCTCAACCCCTGAGGAACTTTAGTTAATGCTGGATACAATTCATATGTGGTTAAAAAATTGGCGGCTCACATTAAATGGAAAGAAGAGCAAAGTTGTCCACTTCCGCCCTAAAAGTGTTAAGCAAGTTGAACACAACTTTCATTGTGGCCCCATTGACATTGATCTCGCTAAAACATACACTTACCTTGGATTCCCTTTTCATGGGCATAACGATCTTACTGTAGGTGCCCAAGCTTTAGCCCAATCAGCAAGCAAAGCACTTTCAGCTCTTCTATGTAAGACAAGAAATTTTGGGGGACTGGGTTTTGCCACTTATTCCGAACTTTTCCATACAGGGATTGCTAGTATTTTAGATTATGGTGGTGGAGTATGGGGCTATAAAAAACAACTTGTATCGATAACATACAGCATTAAGGGCAACCCGTGCCTTTTTAGGGGTTGGAAAATATACGCCCATTCTTGCCCTGGACTCCCTAACGGGTTGGACTAATTCACACAATAGAAGGCAAACTCATATGGTAAGGCTTTGGAACAGAATTCAATCTATGGACAATGACCGCCTCCCCAAAATTTTAATGGACTGGGACCGTAAACTAGCATTAGAAGGCAGGAAAAACTGGAATTGGCACTTCAGGGAGATACTGGCTGACTGTGTCCTCACTGAGGTCTTTGATCTTGAGCTTTGTCTGGGTGTGTCCTTTGTCAAAAGAATACAGGACATACTTATTGAAAAAGCCCAACAAACATGGACAAATAACTGTGTAACCACCAGTAATTTCCGAACCTTCTATGCTATTTGTGGTCTCCCACTCAAAGCTGATGTCATAGTAACTACACCTCTATTAAAGTCGCACCGATCAGTTGTCGCAAAACTAATGTGTGGCACATCTAACCTTGAAATTGAAAGAGGGCGCCACAAAAAGATTCCAAGGGAAAATCGTTTCTGTATATTGTGCCAAAATATGGAGGTGGAAGATGAGGTGCATTTTATTCTAAAATGTCCTTTTTATGACGATTTGAGAAATCCCAATTTGCAACTAGCCAATTTGCAATATCCTAATTTTACAGAACTCACTGATTTGGAGCAACTTAAGGTCATTTTTCAATCAGAGGATTTGTTAAAAACTGCATCATTTTGTCTCAATAGGATGTACAACAGGAGGTCACAAATGTAAACTAGCAACTGATTGTTATTAAACCATACTAGTCATGTTTACCTATTCGACATAAACTCGGCTGGCTCGATTTTAGATGGGTATCAGAAAATTGTGTATAAAAGAAGTGACTCCTTATATACAAGACTCACTATAAGATTTTTATGATTAACTGGATAATATATTGTACAATGTATATAATGAATGTCGTTTTGATAATATTTATAAGAATATTTATGTTTGTATTTGGTTCAATGATAAGCCTTCGTGGCTGGCCGGATTTTAACACTTGGTATTGTATGTAATGAATGTCATTATCTGGATTGGACAATAAACTATTTATCAACAACAACAACAACTACGGCACATTCCTAGCCGTCGTTCGAATTAGTGTAATGTCCACCCTGGCATGTAGGCTACTGCTCTTATGAACTCCATTGTTTAACTTTGTTTCCTATAAGTTATATTTTTTATTGGTGGTCACTCGTATAAAGAGCTAGTTTTATTGATCGAATAGCTACAATAGTTTCTAAACGTCTTCCAATAAAGCTCAGTATTTATATTATAGGTACATAGATATAATACTTTGGAATGGGATGAATATTCTTCATTAAACAAAAAGAAGCCTAGCATTGGCTCCGTTTATGGGTTTTATGCTTAACCATCTCTGCTAACATAAAGTTAGAGGATGGCATCGATCCTCACATGTGCAACACAGAACATCCACAATAAGATATCGTTGCATATATTTACATGTAGGTTCAATATGATTGAACTAGAGCCCGACCTGACCAAGCCGGAGTTGAGTATCGGTTAGACTTGCTACAAGTCTGTGATAGCTGGCTCTTTCACTGATCTAAACTCAGTTGATTTCACTCCAGGTTTAGTTCTGACTAAATCCTCAAGGGGGACACACTTGAATTGTAGTCTCAAGTCTGTGTAAGCAACTGCAACTGATGAAAACAGTGCTGCCATCTATAGTTTGAGAGAGACATTAAACCTACTTAGTAGATACACAGGCACCTGCTCCAGAAGTGAGGAACTAGCT
>OZ012694.1:27268003-27290503 GCA_963942565.1 Maea johnstoni | reverse complement strand
CAATGGCAGTGCACCACGGGCAGGCAGCCCTGCACACCAAAAAAGGGTAAAAAATGATAATTTGTTTTCTCAAAACAGAACAAATTTCATCATCTGGAATCACTCATTTGGGCAACAGATAAGGGTGATAATGCATCTCAGGGCATCTACAGCCCTTTCGCTTCTGGCAGTCCCCACTCCCGCCAGCCGCAATGGCAGTGCGCCTCCGGCGGATGGCCCCTGTGCGCCAATGGCATATGGACTTGGACACGCTAGGTCCCTGTAAGTGATGAAAAAAATCTGCGAAATAAAATTGAGCCCCGAATTGAGGAAAAAAAATAATCGTGCCCTGAATCTCAACAAAAAAAAATGTTCCCTAACTTCCATTCACGCCCCCCCCCCCCCCCCCCCCCCCCCCAGGATATCTAATAGTCTATTTTGAGAGGTTTTCAAGACGTTTCATGTTACCAATTGCGCGAAACTCTTAGCATTAAGCTATCAACTATGCATATGAGTCCGAAAGAAATAGCTTAATGCAGGAAAGGAACGAGAAATTGGCAGCTTTTAAAGCAATACTAGTATCTGATTTGATTTCATATTCTCCTCAGAAAAAGAAATAGTTTGAAAAGTGATGAGTGTGTTAAATCTTCCCAGCATTCTTTCATTAAACTTAGACGACACGTCGATTTTTGCCTTCCTTACTATACTATCTTACAAGTTTGGGAATAGAAAAAGACAGCGTTGGAGATTTTCTAAAACTAATAAATAGTGAAACCAATACATTAAGTTTATCGAATAGTTTATCATACACACACGTGCTCACACAAACATACATGTACAATACCGCCATTTAATTCCTGCACTAAATGCGTGTGCATCGCAGGCATAATAAACTGAACGTAGCATTCATTCGCAAGCTAAGTGGGCCATTGCTGCATTTGACTTATTTTTCTGATATGGTATCCATGTTTTTTTGTACAACCAGGCACTAGAAGACGTCCGGTCGACTGGTGCAGGAATTAAATGTCTGTACTGCACACATACATTCATGGACACCTCCAAAAATATGTATTTTCTTCCTCTACTTTTTTCATTTCCAAACACAGCCTTGGGACAGCAATATAAGCAATTATCATTTAAGACATGCCATATTGTTTATCAGCCCTACATTTGATGTGCTCGATGTTGGCACGCGTACAGTTCAATATATACTCTACCTAATGAGACTTCATCTCGCGATATTTGTGTATACCTTAAGAGAAAGAAAAGCCTTTTTGCGTGTCGAGCCATGAGCATTTGCGAATACTTGTAAAGGAAATACATAGGAAATAATAGAAAATGGGAAACTGTGATGGGAACGTCTTTGCCTTGTAATAGGCATTACACGCAATCTGGCTGCGCATGCGTGATTGTTTCAGCAGTCAGTTGGTCGGATTAAGATGAAAATTGTGCAGGCTCTAGCATAAGTAAAACTTGCAAAATGACCCCTTTTCAAACATTAAAGCACCTTATGGAATTAGTTGTTTTGACTTTTCAGTCTATCCGTAGAGCATGTACTTTCTATGATCTGTATTTGCAACACGTTAACACCTTTATAAAATTCTAGACATCTTCGTATTGCTGCAAGAAAGTACGCTGCTATATGTATACATTATGAATATGGGACTTCTGGAAGAAGTGAAGGGGTGATTAGATTGCTTTACTTCACTGTTTGTTTATATGAACGCCATTATCAAAGATAGCGAACTGAACTTCTCCAATAAAGAATATATAAGTGTGTGGTCTTTAGGATCTCTATAATATGGAACAGATGATATTGAAAAAACAATATTCAACTTGTAAATTCAGCTTCAATTTAGTTTAACCTTGCATTACTGAATTTCATTTTTTGTTCATCTCAGTTAAAGCACACCTTCCAGACTGCAGGTGGCATCAACTATGATATCAAAGATGAATAATCCGTCCAACCCTGAAAAATGGCAACCTCGTCATCTAATTATGCAAAAAAAATCGTAAAATATCTGACGTATCATTTGAAAACATATGTGGTTTTTTTAGACTTTCTTTTTGACTCACTAGTGTGTGCTTTGATTTATTGTTGCGAGGTAGAAATAGTTGGAATTGGCAGACACCAGCATGCAATATTTGTTGCAGTAGGATTGTATTGTATTGTATTGTATGTTTTATTGACTGTTCACCATGGTGTTTACAAAATCATACTGGTATACAAATATTTCTGTTAAAAACGAAAGAAACTGAATACACGATTATAACATAATAAGAAATAAAGATATTACACATAATTTTGCGGACATACAACGGGCACGCAACAGAATATACTGGTTCTGTGTTATTCAGGGCCCTTATAATAGATACTATAGTTATTTACAACGTACATCATTAAATATATTAATACATTATTATAACAAGAAAAACACACATATCGATGCTCATCTTACATTGGGTGTCTGGCCAGATGACCAATTATGCGACGGCTTTGATCTTACACTTTTAAAGATCTTCAGGGGATCCGATCACGTTCCTCACCCCATTTTGTAATTTACTTCATACAGTTATATTCTCTTGTTTGTCTTGGAGGTGGTCCTACCACTGCGAAAGATGACCGAGGAGGGAACATTTAAAGCATTTTCCTTCAACAGTTGAAAATGTATCAAACATAAATCTTGTAGTATGTGTCATGCAATCGTTGGTTTATCATATTAACCTAGTTATACAAGCACAAGCAGGATAAGATGAACTATCAAAGAGGAGTTCATCGATCTATTTTACGAACTTTTTTCTCCTGTGAGGGAGAATAGAACTGCCCATCCAAAGAATCGGTAGAACCTTATTTCTTAAAAACCCAGAAAAAATAACCCAAATTGGATACTGGAGAACATATACGGGCATATATCTATGATTCCTTTTTTATATTATCACAATTTCCGGCAACAAAATAGCCAATGGAGACTGAAAAAACCTAGTATCGGGTTAGAGCATTTCTGAAATATGGTCAGATATATCTTAAGATCACACGACAAAACCTATATGTCACAATGACTCCCTAAGTTGTCATCAGAGGAATCACAAGAACTGACATCCTGCAAGTCTGATATGTGTGTGTAATTCCCTTTAATTTGGCATCATCATGTGTATGTTATTCTATCACTTATTTATTTTTATTAACATTCTTACTTGTTTTGTTTAAAAAATGGAACATTAAAAACACATTCTGACAATTACAGTATGGAAATGTCTGTTGTCACAATGCAAGTTATATTACTGCTGTCCTGATTTAATGATATATCGTATGATATTTTGCAGTTTTGGTTATTGACAATGAGATATGCTCTGAAACTTTAACAAATCATCTTTTTGGCGAATTCAAGTCTGGGCATCCAGGTAGATATTGCCATTGGAAAGTGGATAACGTCATTCTGAAATATACATTTTTCTTCATTTTGTTACCATCTGGAACATTATTGTTTATGTTAGAAATAGAGATGTGTTTCTGGCAGAATATACCTAGATAGGGAACCAAAATAGCAGATAATCCAGTGTCCAGCGTCATCTCTAGTTCAATACAGCTATTGGAACATATTGTTTCCTCAAACATAACTTAATATTTGCTTGCTTTTTCTGTCCAAAATGTTGGGATATGGTACTATCGACACACGGCACATATCATTTTGCATACATACCTATGTGATCCAATAGCCCAAATTGAGAACTGGAGAACATCTGTGGGCATACCTTTGTGATTCATTTTCATACTATAAAAATTACAGGTCACAAAACAATCAACGGGTATACAAACAACCTAATAAACCCAAATGTCCTTGATTGTCCATTGATGACCTCGAAATGACCTAGAATATATATTTTTCTCAGCATGCCCCTCTCTCAATCACATTTTCTCCTTAAAAATGGGAGAAATATGGAAAATCTTCTCTCATTCGATTTTGAGAAAGGTACAATAGAATACATCTCCAAAATAATTGGTGCAAAAAGTACAGAATGAAGAGGGTCTGTGAAAGTCGAAGACAGACTATGTATTTTCTCTTCTATTGGCAAACATGTATGCCCTACCAAGATGACAATCATCAGTTTTTGAAATCCAACAATGCATCTAGGGGTGGCAATCTTGAATTTTTGAGGTCAAAGGTCATCTCAAATTTCGGAAATTGGACATAACTTTGCAACGAAAGAAGATATTGGGTTGATGTTTTATAAAGTCATGTCTACTCCTAGTGATCTACCGATAAATAGGGTTTTGGTCATCGTAGGTGCTGCTTTTGTCATTAGAAAGGCAAATATGTATCTTCATTTCATTCTTCATAAAAACGGTTAAAGATTGAATTTTCTGAGAAGAGTTTCTTGACAATATATACTACAGCAATGTTGTCTGCACATACAAACATGCTCCCCTTCGTATATGACTGAGCCACCCATAAAAAAGGGATGGCGAACCATTTAAAAAAAAATTCTCCCAACTACGTTCTATAATGATAATATTCAATATACGACATGAAGAATCTCTTCTACAATAACGAAACCACTTCTAAATTATCGTATCTAGATCGAGCAACTCTATCGTCGGGTATGCCGTTGTTTACATATTGAGATTGATAGGCCATACCCACGATAGAGAAACGCCAATGCAAAACTTTTCCACTGCGCCCAAAAAACTGGGCGCGGACATTTCCAGGCCAGTCTGGCCACCCAAACCATCTGAGTTCGTTTCTTGCCTTGTTAATTTACGTTGTAACGCTTTTACAGCACTCAAATCCGTCCAGAGTGCGAGAAATGAGAGCTTTTTGGCTGGAAGCGATAATTTTCGCCGTGTCCGTTCCGCCATTGAATACGAGGCATGACTAGTCGAGCAGCACAAGTATGAGAAGGTGATAGGTTTGATATGGGAAATGATGGACAGTGCTGCTCGACTAGTCATGCCTCAAATTCAATGGTGGAACTGACTCGGCGAAAATTATCGCTTCCAGCCAAAAAGCTCTCATTTCTCGCACTCTGGACGGATTTGAGTGCTGTTAAAGCATTACAACGTAAATTAACAAGGCAAGAAACGAACTCAGATGGTTTGGGTGGCCAGACTGGCCTGGAAATGTCCGCGCCCAGTTTTTTGGGCGCAGTGGAAAAGTTTTGCATTGGCGTTTCTCTATCGTGGGTATGGCCTATCAATCTCAATATGTAAACAACGGCATACCCGACGATAGAGTTGCTCGACCTATATCGTATCGTATCGCATATTTATTTGGTGAACAAAACAAAACAGGTAGAATTATTACCGTTCTAATTCAATATAAACTATCAAAATTAAGAAAGATAAAAAGAAGGATAAAATAAACCGAGAAGGGTGAGTAGTTTCAAAACATGTGTACTAAAGGTTAATACTGTAGTATTGTATCCCACCACCAATATTCTTCATTCAAACGGCTGAACACTAAAATCTCTCAATATCACTCGAAAGGGATAGACGCACTTTACATTTGATGTGTCACATAAGGTTGGTTTATTTTCAGGGTTATATCGAGCACTTTACTCAAAAAGACAAGTTAAATTTTCAATATCTCTAGGTTGGTAATGTGGTAGACCTTATCGTATCAATTAGAGACATTGGGGCATGTAAGCTGTTAATTACCTATGTTCGTGTATACTTTATTTACTCACGTCAGCTGACAGACGCTTGTAACAACTGCTTATGTAATAATCACGGTTTAAGTAATATCAACCGCTTGCGTAATAAAAAATCAACTGCTTATGTAATAACAACCGCTTGCGTAATAAGAAATTAACCACTTGTGTTACACAACCGCTTGAGTAATAAAAAATTAACCGCTTATGTAGCACCAACTTCTTTATGTAATAAACAAAATCTGCTTATGTAATAATAAACCAAATATTGAAAGAAAATAAGTTTTGTTATGGGTGTGCAATGCACAAATAAAGGACCTGCCGTTTTCAACTGCATACATGTATTAGTATCATGGAAGCAGGCACAGACGGAAAGGAGTTGTAGGTAAGCTTGTATTTATTTTATTTGATACGGGGTATTTAATTTAGTTTTGCTCAACATACCTGACCCTGTTGAAAAATGATTGGCTAAAATTCTTGCCTGTATTTACTCTTCTGTGTTTCTGATTTTAAATATATTTTTCTTTTTCTACAATGAATTTGGCCCTACTCCGTGGGGCATTGCTGTGTTAGTTATTCATCCATGACATAGAATAACTAACACAGCAATGCCCCACGGAGTAGGGCCAAATTCATTGTAGAAAAAGAAAATTATATTTAAAATCAGAAACACAGAAGAATAAATAGAGGCAAGAATTTTAGCCAATCATTTTTCAACAGGGTCAGGGGTGGTCATGATCCCAGATCAATGATAATGATGATGAATGACACTGAATGTGGATGATGATGATGCATGTATTATGATACTGGTTAAAACATGATAGAGGTGATGTAAGGAATGCAGGAAAAATAAGTTGTAAGTTGTTGTGTTTGTTTTTTTTCGATTGGTCATGGATGACTGGTAAATGGATATCATCGTTCAGTTCTCATTGTGAACATTTGATGTTCAACGGGGGGGGGGGGGGGGGGGAATGTTCCAGCAAAACAGGTATGAAAATCTGGTACTGATAAATGTTTAATTCACAACTCAAAATAATGGTAATTAGTTGTGTTTTTATCAATTATTCATGGATGACTGGTTGAATATTACATAAGCCGTGATTATTACATAAGCAGTTGTTACAGACGCTTCTCCCTTTTATTTTAGCACGTACATCTTTGTGATGCTTCACGTTAATTGCACCAAAAGAGAAAAACGTCATTTATATCCACGTAATCTGGACATCCACGCATAAGATACGCAAATACATCATGTGAGTCAGGAAAAAATACTGCAATATTAGGTGTACTCGAGATTTTAAAGTTCACTGTGCATTTCTATTCCCACATCTTGCCATACTAGACATTGCATACTAAGTTATCAACTGTTTTGGAGTATGATACAACTTATATCTCGTAATCAGAGGGCTGTATCACCCGAGGCGCAGCCGGTAAAACAGTTGATAACGAATTTATCTCATGATTGCCCCCTCGACCTCAACATAGTTATACTGGTCATGTTAGATCTGAGTGCGGCGTTCGACACCATCGACCATGATATTCTATTCAGCAGAATGGAAAATACACTAGGTATTACGAGTCAAGCACTTGCTTGGTTTAAGTCTTACCTGTCAGGTCGCACACTCCGCATCAAGATTGACAAGTCATTCTCTGAGTTACAGGACATTCTGTGGTATGTACCACAAGGATCAGTGCTAGGACCATTGTTGTTCCTGACCTACCTCCTACCTCTTGGGAAACTCATCAGAAAGCATGGTTAAGAGCTTCAAATATATGCAGATGACACACAGCTCTATCTATCAATAAAACCCATCACTCAACAAGCAGTCGATATAGGACTTGCTAGGCTGGAGGGCTGTCTCACTGACATATATACATGGATGTCACCGAACAAGCTGAAACTGAATGCAGACAAAACAGAAGTCTTAGTGCTGGGCACCCCTAAGCAGCGAGCCAAAATAGCTGTGCCTAGCATTTCCGTAAATGGTGAGATTGTCAAGATTCTCAATATACCTATCGGCAATCTTGGCTCTGTTTTCGATCCAAGCAAGAATATGAAATCACATGTGTCAAAGGCAGTCAAATCTGTGAACTATTACCTTCGAAACATCGGAAGGATTAGAAAATACTTGACTGCAGAATCAAGTAAAAGTGCTGTCATATCCCTGGTAACATCAAGATTCGACTACTGCAATGGACCTCTCTGTGGAATACCCGAAGAGCTGATACGTAAGCTCCAGAGAGTACAAAACAACGCTGCCAGGGTGATAACTCTCACAAAGAAGCATGACCATATCACTCCAGTACTTAAGGAGCTGCACTGGCTACCAGTCAGGAAGAGAATTGAATTCAAGATTCTGCTGCTGGCATACAAGTGTTTGCATGGGACTGCACCTTCTTATCTGAGGGAATTGCTGAAAGAGTATGTCCCACCACAGACACTGAGATCAACATCCAAGAACTTACTCTGCGAGCCGAGAAACAACATGAAAACCTACGGTGACAGATCGTTTAGTGCCTGTGCCCCAAAACTATGGAATCAGCTCCCAAATGATATTCGGGCACCTAGGAGTGTGGCAATCTTTAAACGACAACTGAAACCACTACTGTTCAAAGATGTATATATCAATTAACTATGTGGATATCAACATCTATCCTTTGACAATGGAATGTAATGCGCCTTTGAGCATGTTTATATGGAACGGGCGCAATATCAAATGAAAATATTATTATTATTTATTATTATTATAGGTAATAAAAATGAACAAACTCACCTTGAATACTTGGAATACTTCAGTATTTAGGATGGTGCAGCCATCTTGCAATGTTTGGGAGAATTGGTGATTTCATCATGCACTTAGGGAGTAGGGAAAATTGGGAATTGCATCATGGGCATAATGACCTTATGCAATGCTCAACTCTCCCTACCCTAAAAAGCAGCAGGTTAATACATGTCTAAGAATACTTGGAGGTTTATATAGGATTCTGAGAGGTGAATTGAAAGAAGTTCACAACACAGCTTCATATCATGGGCCAATTGACCAATCAAAAGCCTAGAATTTTGCCAATCATGAGATAAAAATGTGTATCACATCCTCAAATGCATTAGTCACACATTTTAAATTGGAGTGGAATTGGCACAGCATATACCTATTAAATCTCCACATATGGATGAACAGTCCATTCCATGCTTCCTGCAATTGTACTTAATATGCTAATTTATGCTAAGTAGGTGTTGAAGTTATGAAAATCACATATTTGGGTTAGCTTACCTCAAAATGTTGTGTGGAATGGTTTATTCAGACATTCAATCAAGTGTAATGCGGATAAGCAAGCTATCCATATGGTCATTGTGACATTTAGTAGTATAAAATATGCAAATGAGCTGCCGCCATTATTCAAAAACACATTTTTCATTATAACGTTAGAAGTATTGATTTGATTTAAATGAACAAGGCATCTATACCTGGGTTCGCAAGGTCGAGGAATCAGATACCCATAGTCATAAACCTTATAGATGATCCCAATGTCAACATATTTATACATTTGATCTCTATCATGTATATGCAACACATTATGATATTTCTCTGATTCAGTTTACGATGCCTTTTTTGTTATGCCTACACTTGCACCTCTAATCCTCATCCCTTTCAATCTAAATTAGAGTGGAATTGGCAACGCATACTGTATAAAGGGTAATGTTAACGTGTGCTTAATGTTCCCGAATTTACCGAATGGGTTTGGGACGGGAACAATAAAAACGTTATCTTTAATCACTTTTGTTGGTATGCTGGGGCAAGCGATGTTTGTATTCAGATTGAGTAATACAGCCGTATATTTAAGTAATTCGCTTGCCCAGCAGATGGCGACTTATGTTATCTGAATAGTGGCGGATTTTATGTCCAAAAGTCAACAAACAACGATACACAGTAAAACATATTCATTTGGCTGAAACATTTATGACAGTAAGTGAGTAGTAACTCACAATCATATCAAATAGACATTTTAAAGCTGTCCAGTATAAGGCGCCCCATGTATTAATGGATAAATTCAGGCGGACTGATAGTTTGAGTGTATTCTAGTACTGTTTGCAGTACTCACAAAGTTTCTCAACCTGCCCACGAACCGGTCCGACCTGGATTTATGCTGCTCTAATTGCTATTAATGCGCAGAACAATAGAGCCAGCCACGTCAGCTCAATTGAGCTGGGATGGCTTCGTTGTCCTGCACACCACGGCACATTCAGTGCATACAACATTCGTCTGCACTAATAGATTCAGAAGCGAAAACACACACTTTCGGTAAATTTAATATCAGTGCAGCCATGTGCAGGACGGGAAATAAAAAAACGGGAAAAAGTAGAAAACATCATTTTTCGGGAAATAAAAGTCCCGGGAAATATACCCGTTATACAGTATACCTTTGCAATATCCACATATGGATGAACAGTCCATTCCATGCTTCCTGCAATTGCACCTGAGGGTGTTGTATCCTGTTTTATAATTGCAGTGGATCACTTCTGTAAGATAGTCAGGTGCTGGCAGTTGGTCTGTTGGTATTGGAAGGAGTTGTCCATCCTCCCCGATCATTCCCACTGTTAAGGATCTAGATTCAGTGGATATCCTTTCCACTCATCTACCTGGTAATATACCCTTAGGCTGTGACATGTTGCAGCCGTGGGTGTCGGAGGGAGGAGTCCATTGCAGTAGTCGAATCTTGAGGTTACCAGGGATATGACAGCACTTTTACTTGATTCTGCAGTCAAGTATTTTCTGATCCTTCCGCTGTTTTGGAGGTAATAGTTTGCAGATTTGACTGCCTTTGACATATGTGCTGCCATATTCATGCTTGGATCAAAAACTGAGCCCAGATTGCCGATAGGTATATTGAGAATCTTGACAATCTCACCATTTACGGAAATGCTAGGCACAGATAGTTTGGCTCGCTGCTTAGGAGTGCCCAGCACTAAGACTTCTGTTTTGTCTGCATTCAGTTTCAGCTCGTTAAGTGACATCCATGTATATATGTCCGTGAGACAGCCCTCCAGCCTAGCAACTCCTATATCGACTGCTTGTTGAGTGATGGGTTTTATTGACAGATAGAGCTGTGTGTCATCTGCTTATATGAGAAGCTCTAACCCATGCTTTCTGATGAGTTTCAGAATCAGAGAAATATCATAATGTGTTGCATATTCACAACAAAGATGATATGTTTCATTGTGTTGACATTGGGATAATCTGTGAGGTGTATGACTATGCTTATCTGTTTCCCTGACCTTGAGAACCCAGGTATAGATGCCTTGTTCATTTAAATCAAATCAATACTTCAAAAATTATAGGGAAAAATGGGTTTTAGCATAGACCCGGCAGCTCATTTGCATATCTTACACTATTAAATAACACAATGACCGTATGGATTGCTTGTTTATCTGCCTTGTACTTGATTAAATGTCCATATAAACCATTCAACACACCAATTTGAGGTAAGATGCCCCAATGATGTGATTTTCAAACTTTTGCCACCTAATTGGCATAAATTAGCATATTTTGACCCTTTTTCACCAATTTTAGAGACCGGGATTTTTAGTATGTTGATGCTGGGCCTTAAGTGTAATGAACTTTGGACTTCTAAAAACTTTCCTACATTGCTTATGGACTCTTTGGCCCTTTTGGGTCATGATTAAATAACACTGCCACATTTCTCACTTTCTTGATTTACACTACTGCTCCCCTTTTTCCTAAAAGGTACTGCAGATTGTCCATCAGACCAAGACAAGTCTTTATCACAAATGATATTGACGATAAGTTTATTGTACACCTCAGCCATTTAAACATTTATGTAGATGTAATTATTTCATTCATTTATTCATTAATTACTCAGAACTTCTTGGGTCTCACGATTTTTATGATTCCACCACCTAATTAGCATACATGTGTACATTAGCATATTTGGACCCTTTCCACCAACTTTAGAGATCGGGTCTTTTAATATGTTATCACTGTGCTTATCCTGCAATGAATGCAAATGAGAAACTTTCTGTTGCAATTTGTTTTAGGTCAAGCCCCTAAACCGACTAAAATGACTGGACTATATGTGCATTAACCAAGGAAATATGTCTGCTATCACCCACTAGACAAGGTATATCAAACTATTGCTAACACATGTGCTAATTGGCAACCATAGCCATCAACTTCAAGTTATAAAAGCATCACTCCTTTGTCAGGCTCACAACACTGATTTAATAACAAAAGTAGGCGTGGAGTTCGCATGCGGTGATTACAATAGAATACAAGGGCATTAATATAATATTGCGTAATTGCTGACAACACACCCCCTTCCATCGTGTTAAGCTATTGTCCTGGATGGTTATAATAACATATAATGGCGCTTTATTGCATAATGCTTCAGCACGACACAGGTGGGACAGGACTTCTGTAAGAGTGTATATAACTCTGGGCATGTCCACCATTGCCACAGGAGGAATTTTATACAACTTACCCTTCCTAAACACAAGGCTCTTATACAATTTAAGCATCGAAATGTTCCAAATTCAATTGATATCAGAAAATAAAAACAGGCGGCCGCCGGCATAGGCATACCTTATAATGATTTTCAGAATATCTCATCTTTTAGAAGTACACGTACCAGATGTGCACAGATATGATATAGGCCTGCGGCAAAAGGTTCATCCACAAAGTGAGGCTAATGCTGTTCTCCCACATACGAATTTTAAGGTGCGACAAGGTGCGAATTAAAAAGTCGTAGTTTTTAGTGGGTTGGCGTGGGTTCTCTCGGTTGTTCGCAGTGAGTCTTAGGTTTGCTGCGAATTTTTAAAAAATTGTCGTAAGGAAGTCATTTTTGTCGTACATTGTCGAACATTGTTGTACATGGTTGAACATCGTGTCGTAATATGTTGTACACTGTGGTATGTAATCGTACATTCACGTACATTTGCGTACACTCATTTAATGTACAAAAAGGTGCCACTATATACATGACCAACTTCAGAATGGAAAAATACGTAATTGGCCGTAATTTATCCTACAAAGCCACGAACTGACGGTGATTTCACCAAAAACCATAATATACTTACGAATTTTGTTATTTTTAGTTTGAACATATACGTAATTAGTATAGAATTGTCGTAAGTAGACGTAGACCTGGCGTATATATGCGTATGTATGTCGTAGTTAGTCGTATTTATGACGTGCATATTCACACACAGTCGCATACATACGCACCTTCATATCCGTACCCAACTACGATTGTGCACGCCTACTTACGAATATTTGCGATAGAAAACGTACAATGTTGCACATATGATGTTGTAGTCGTATATCAATCGTATATGCTGTCGTGGGATGTCGTATAATTTCGTGGTTGAACGTACATATCTAACGAATGTGGAAAACACCAATTTTATAGCCAATTCGTGGCTTTAATCGTAGATTTGAGATCGTGTATGTTCGCACATTAGATTCGTATGTGGGAGAGCAGCATTATGCTCGTGTTCTTTTAATTCAGGAGAGCGCATTTTCGCTCCCAATGATCTATATATGACGTAATTGGATATCCATTTCAATGCCATTTAGTAATGTGTTACTGATGCACCTAAACTAAAATTAATTCGCCTCGTTTTCTACAAACTTCATTGAGGCTTTAGATAATGGAGGGAGGAGAGGGAGATTTAGGAGTTTATCATGTCGCTTTTAACGGCTTAGGTCTCATCGCGACGGGAGAGAAACCGAGAGACTAACATTCTCTTTACAGATAGTTCCAAGGGGTCCTTTAAAAATAAAGGCAGTATATATAGCACGTCATGAAGTCGCACATTTGTAAAGTGATCATGGCAACCCCGCTGATAAGCATCCATCGGCTATCCATCCATCTAGTAGACAATTCACTTGTATTGAAGTGTTCAAAAAAGATTTAAAAAACACACGTTAATTCCATGTATATAATCATGGGTCAGGCTTTTGTTAAAAACTCAAAGAGACAAATGGTTTTCAAATCGCCATAGCCCAACCAAGATCTCATAGCCCTAGATTTTTCAAATTCTGCAGTCCCACTGCAGCCCTTCCCTAAAATGTTGTTATGGAGGTGTAAGTTATCTTTTCACTGTTTTATTGTATATTGGAATTGTACCAAAAGACAACTGATGTATAAGTTTTTCAACTGATTTTTATTATAGATATTGCTCTGAGCATGATCTTAAAATTTCACCTTTCTTATAGCCAGTCGGGCTACATTAAGGCAAAAGGTATTATAGCCCAACACAAGCCTTTGGCAATGGGGCTAGTGGACCTCTGTATTTTGGACAGTAGTACACAAAATTCGTTTTGGACGATGTATAAATGGATAACGGGAGCCATTTAGTTATGAAAGAGGTTTCTTCTACATAAAACAGTTTTAATAGGCAAGTAGAGAACATGTATGCACGTGGTATTGCGTTTGAAGAATGTATGTAGGAGGTATATGTTTGATAGCTTTCATTTGAAGAACCCCATACATATTTCAGAAAGAAGTGCAATGCGTTTCTAAAAGTTCATCAATCGCAAATATCTTTTTTTATTTTTCAATCCTTTTTTATTTTCCTCCTCCAAAAAGACATGTCAACAAACAGGGTACATAAATTGCCATCAAGGCATATATATTGTATGATGTACAGTGTAATATATATATTATGGTCTATTTATATAAATATTGGATAACATTGAGTATTGCTTTTCAAAAAGTGTACCTTTTCCTTTCACATAATGTCTGTACTTTTCTAGAAACAAAAATTCTTTACATCGTTTTTAATGCTGAATATGCTGGGTACTTGTTCTTTTTTCATGGCATTGTAAATTGTTGTTTTTTTGTCAAAAAAATAATGGTGTTAATACAAGTTGCATTTTCTAAGTCTCCTAGTATAATCTTATCAGAAGATAGATTGTAATCAGCCAGACCCAAATCTCTTATCCAAAGCTCAACTCTTCCCCAAAGGTCTACAGAGTTATTATAGAATAGAAGCATGTGGGAAATAGAATCAGTATGCTCGTTGCAGAATCTACAGAGATTCGAGTTTTTAATTCCCATTTTGAAAAGAAGCTCATTCGTGTAGAACCTGTGATGAAGAGTCCTGAAATGGATATACTTTAGATAGGTGTCTTTATACTTATGGTGATGGTAATTAAATGATTGGCCCAGATTGAAACTCTCTAGATTTAGATCAGTCTTTTCACTCCATCTTTCTGAAGCAATTTCTAGAATATGTTCAGAAGAACCTTTCAACAGTGTATAAAGTTTGGAAGAACCTTTCACATTTAAATTCAAAATTGTGTTTAATGTACTGTTAACTGGTTGTTCTTCCTCATGCAATGGTAAATCCCGCCATTCAATATATTTCTTTATCTTAGAGATTAAGGAGTGATATTCTAAGAAGTTTGTTTTAACATGGTATTTCCCTGTAAATTCTACCATCGTCAATGGAACATTCATTATACCAAGAAAGTCAGCAATAGTTGAGATACCTTTAGTAATCCACTCTCTTTTTATTTGAATGGCAAAACTTTGATTGAGCCATATTGGTGTGAATTTAATAAAGAAAATTATGGTAAGGGGCATCAGATTGCCAGAATATCTCTAAACTCTTGATAACATCCTTCCAGAACGGGTTGGATGTCAGTTCTAATATTCTATGAAGGTAGTCTGGTCCAAATTTTAAAATGTCATTTGGTATGACTGTCCATTTACTCGATGATTTGATGTATCTCCTTAGCCAACTAAGTTTTAATGTTTTATCAAATAAAAAAATGTTATGAAGTTTAAGACCACCTTCTTTGTATTTCATCCTCTAAGATTTCCTTGCGCCGTTTCGGAGGTTTCCCACACCATAAAAATTTCGGTTTAATTCTTTGATACATAGAACACTAGGGCTTGGAAGAGACAGCAGCATATGAGTTACCTTGGAAATTAACAAAGATTTGATAATTATTACTTTTCCATATGGAATTAAGTTTCTGGTGCTCCAGATCCTTATTAGTTTCTGAATTTCTCCCATTTTTCTTTGAATGTTTAGATCTGTTATTTCATGTAATCTTTTCATGTTGTATTGAATTCTCAAAATTTCAAAATCGTCAGCCCAATTGAATCCGAACTTGCCCTGCCAAGGTATGCTGCTGCCTCTTGTAGCCCCTAGTTTTACTACTTTGTTTTTTTCCTTATTAATGTCTAGACCTGACACTGTTTTGAACCACTTTAACATGCGAATGACACTAACCATTGTTTGATAATCATCATCCAACAACAAAGTAGTGTCATCAGCATATTGCGTTACTCGGAATTCTTCGTTATGCATCACTATCCCTCTAATATCCCCACTTTCCCTAATGACATGAGATAAAATCTCTGCACATAGAACAAAGACATAGGGCGAGAGGGGATCGCCCTGATGACATCCCCTCTGTAGATCGATTGTTTCAGAAAGAAACCCATTTTGTTCAACTTTTGAGGTTGAATTGGTTTGACACAATTTTATGGAATTGGAGAATGTTTCACCAAAATTAAAAATTTCTAATACTTCAGAGATAAAGGACTATTCAATAGTATTGAATGCTTTCGAAAAGTCTAAAATCATTAAAAGGCCCTTTTCATTATGAGCTTGACAATACTCTATGGTGTCGTACACCATTCGCTTGTTCTCACCTATAAATCTGCCCGAGATCTAGATGAAGCCTGTTTGGTCCTCATTAATGATGGTTGAAAGGCAAGGTTTAAGACGATTAGATATCATGGATGAAAACAAATTATATATACTATTGAGAAGAGTTAAAGGCCTCCAGTTCTTCAAGTCATTACGAAGTTTACCTTGTTTAGGGATGCAGGTAATTACACCATCTAAAGCAAGTTTGGAAAAAGAGTTGTTTTGAATTGCTTCCGTTATGTATCTAAAAATCCTAAATTGTAATTCTTCAAGAAAAAATTTAAAAAATTCATTAGAGTAGCCAACTGGACCAGGTGCTTTGTTTTGTTTACTTTTCTGAATAACACGGGTAAGTTCATCAATAGTATATGGCGCTTCCAAATTAGATTTAACTGTTTCAGAGATCACAGGAAGGTTATGTAATTAATCATAATATTTTGATTTTTTAAAGGTATTGTCTCTTTTGAAGAGAAAAGATCTTGATAGAACTGACGTTGTACATTCAAAATTTCTTTTGAGTCGGTAACTTCTTTTTCATTTTTGTCTTTCGCAAATATCTTGGTGGAATGCTCTGTTTGATGTTAATATCAGGTATTAATCTAATCTTTTCTGAGAAAGTGTATTTAGTCATTTCAATACAATTGCTTGTGGTAGAATTCCATTAAATGTAGGGAGTGCGAAGTTGGGCCTGTGTGATATGACGCACGTAGGTATTTGATAGCTTTCATTATAAGAACCACATATTTAAGTAGGGAAACCAGACTCAATGGTACAGTGGCAAGATTGCCGGCCTGAGTGCTGGGAGGCATGGGGTCCAGAGTTCAATCCCACGCCGGGGCGAGTAGGGGTTCGATTCCTCTATAAACTGGGGCAACCACCGAAAACCTTCATTTCTTACTCTTTATTGTCTGTCGCCCAATTATTGGGAGAGATTACTTCGAAGAGTTTCATATTCATTTCATATCATCGGTTATGCTATCTGTGTTGTCTGCATATACCAAAAAAGCTCTCCTTCTTACATGTCTGAGCCACCCTTAAAAAAAGGGTGGCGAACCCTTTAAAAAAAAGTAGGGAAAGCAATACCTTCCTATAAGTTCATCAGCCGCAAATATCTTTGTGGAATACTGTGTTCGCTGTCAATTTCAGGAATCAATCTGATTTTTTCTGATAAAGTATATTTAGTCATTCCAATGAAATAACTTGTGGTAAAATTCCATTACATGTAAGGTGTGCGAAGTTGGGCCTCTGAGATATGACTCACATAGCAAAATCAGAGTCTATTTGTTAAAGTTTGCAAAGGTAAAAATAGGTAATCAATACAACCTTACATTCTCATAATCCTAGATTGTGCATGTATAGGGGAGCAACGCTCTCGTGATTTGGTTGTATTCAAAGCAGTCGGCTCTATCGAATCACACGTATGGTTTGGTGAAGTACCATAATCCCAAACGAATTGATTTCATCCCCGTGGGCTTACTGTCATTGATAATTAAGCCGGATTGACCAAGGTAGCTGAGTCGACTAGTTAATTGCTACAGTACCGATATTTAATTTCTACACTAAATGCATGGGCAACCTGGGCATAATACACGACCGCACGACCGATTGCCACCTTGTTTCCTGGGCATGGGTACGATCACAGGTGTGTGTGTGTGTGTGTGTGTGTGTGTGAGTATGTGTGAAGAGAGAGAGAGAGAGAGAGAGAGAGAGGTTCTTAAATCTGCAATCAATTATTTTCCCAGCATGTACACATGTGACTATGTATCTTGTACATTAGAAGCAAACTGCAAGCATGGTCATGTACTGGGACGGTCTTTAGCACCGTAGTACAAGCGAAGTGTGGAAAGAACAAAACAACGGATCGTGTGACTTTGCTAAAACTTTTGAAATATACATATTAGAATGTAATCTTTCATGTCAAATTTTTGATGTATAAGTTCACATGTACACACACACACACACACACACACACACACACACATATATATATTAGACTAATATATATTTACATGTATATATATATATATATATATATATATATATATATATATATATATATATATATATATATAAATATAAATATATATATATATATATATATATATATATATATATATATATATATTTATATATATACCGTTATATATATATATATATATATATATATATATATATATATATATATATATATATATATATATATATATATATATATATATATATATATATATATATTATAAACAAGATGATATTATTAAACATATACATATTCATTTCTTTTTCTTTATAAACATTTCGGTTCTTGAAGATTACTTGTAGCAATTACTTGTTTAAAGTGGAAAGGTGATCCTTAAATACCCCCAAGAGACGCTTATTCCGATAAGTGGATCAGTTGCATCATACCTGTACAGTATTCCTGCATTAGTCTAATCCTTTAAACATGTGGATTCACACGCCCAGACAGCTTAAAGAACCAGTGTACCACTGGTACATCATGACTACATTAGCAGATCGTTAAGCTGCTTTTTAACTGTGTGCTAAAGGATATTTAGACCTGCACATTAACTGCAACTATAGATGAAACGACCACAACCTTTCATTTGCATTATTTGATATGAATTCATCTATTAATGATTGGAATTATTGTATTCCAGACAAGATGGAATCCTCAGCGAATCTCTGAATAACTATATACATACATTACCATAGGGAAAAGAAAAGAACTGCTGCATAATACAGATATACTCAATCGCTGTCAGGTTAATTGTTGTTTATCCAATTGACTGGTAAACTATGCTGATGAAATCATCTGGTAATTTACATTCTTAAGTATAAGTCAAAGCTCACACACTGGAAGGGGGAGTTTGTACATGAAAAGGGTCAGATATCATTACTCAACTCCGTTCCAACTATTTTCCAACTTTTCAGATGTTCAGGAATTCAGGAAACCTCAATTTCGTCATTTTGCGGCAATCAAGAATATTGAGAACATATTTCATTCATGTCCAAATCACATGCAGGATAGCATACCGACATCGACTTATAATTTAGTGGTCCTAAGTGCGTCTTTCCCAAGTGCTTACTTAAAACCAATATGGCTACAGTGCAGACATTTAATGTGTGTACCAGTCAATAGGACATCTGCCAGAGCCTGGTTTTTCAAACACCCATAGTTAAAGGGCAAATGCACCATTGGGATAACTTGTGCTAAACGTGTAATGCCATATGGTATGTGTTAATTGCCCAATTCACAAATCCATTCCTAGTACCTGTTGAAGAGGAAATTGCAATTTTCTGTGAAGCCAGGGGCTTCCTGGCCAAAACCATAGGGCGTCCATTTTGTGTAGGTCACATGACCTATCATGTCATATTTTAAGCACCACAGGCACTGCTCTGCTCTGGTGCCTGGGAGCAGTACAGTCTGTGCAGTTCTCCTACTCATGTTGGGGGAATTCATGAATCGTGGTGATGTGTGCAGCATATGGATGTAATAATATGACGGACAGGAATCTTAGTGACAGAAGGAGATTTTATACAATCCTTAATCCGAACATACATCCAGAAAAAAAGAAATTTAGCAGCACAATGGCTCCACAACATTGGTACTGCAGTGTCAGGAACTTCAAAGTTGCTTCATATTTAAAAGAGTATGTGAGGACCACTTTTAGGCATCCTGCTTCTTGGATGATTTGCAGGCAAGACTTAAATGGGATATTAAGAAGAAAAAAAATTGAAAAGAGATGCAGTGCCAAGATTTTTTGCATTCAAGCAGAATTTAGTGGATGACAGCCATGCCAAAAGAGCAGAAAAACGCAAACAGATTTATATTTGTTTGAACAGCAAGAAGTCATTTCAATATATATGATTAAACCTACACAGTGATTTAAGCCGCAGACAAACAATGGATGGTCAGAAATGCACTCATTTGTTTGTACTCAAACACTACTCTATCTTCTACCAATCAGAGTTTTTATTGCAATCGAAATAACTTCTTTAAGTAATTGCAGGGGCTATCACTATCAGCTATGAATGAGTGATCTGTCATTGTTTTGGAGCATTTGATTTACTAAATACTGTACAGTAAAAACTGAACTTTACTCTTGTACCTGATTGTGGTATTGGATTATTATAGGGGTGTAAACAAACCTAGGGTATATGGCAGTCAAATCAAACCATTTTCAAAAGGGTTTGATATAAGCTCTCCCCGGCCATAACAGTTCTCCTTAACAAGGTTTATTAACAACAAACTAGTAATTTTCAGTCATATGTTCAGGCCACCCTTCTAAGATGCATTTGAAGACTCTCTATCATCATCTTGGTGTATTTCATAGCAATTAGGACAATGGTTTCTATCCACCAACACAAATCAAATGTAAGAGCCCTTTTCCTTATCAGCTGATAATCCAAACATAAATTTGCCTCGTCAAATCCATTTAGCAAAGGCATTTGTTTTGTTAGCGACAGTTCCGTCAGGTTTCACTTTTTCAGTCATTTCTGGATAGATTTACCCTAAAATCAGGCTTTATGGGTACATTTCATGACAGTTTTAGCATATCTTTAGTTTGGAGTCTTAGAGTTATGTCCAACATTCAATGGAAATATTTAGAAGTCTTCAATACACCTCACTTCTACTCTGAGATAATGACCCCTGTAGTGACTTCCTGCCAGTGCTATCTCTTGACCGATCAGAGGTTGGTGCTTAAAATGCTTAGCCCTGTCCTGATAATGGAAGCCTCCATGGCCAGCCTCAGGCATGGTTTTTACCCACTTTAATAAGCCATAACTGAGGAGTGCAGAGGAGGACAGACTTGTGGGTGGTCTTATTTAAAAGGTGACGTGTATACGATCATTTCAAACCTAAGTCATTCTGATGGTGCATTTGCCCTTTAACATGTTAGAAAATAAGCCAAGCACATCAATAAACCCACGTAGCTTGCAAATCATAGCTACGTTCAGTTGTGATGTCAGGGACGTGTGTTCGCATCTATGTATAGGAAACCGTGTGGTGATCGGACGTGCAGTTGCCCACCCATTTAGTGCACGAATTAAATGCCGACACTGTACCAGTCACAAGTGAGAGCTCTGTAATCGCCAGACTCCTCTATATTGAAATTCAGCTTTAATTATATATTTACCAAAGTCACAATGTTATAAGTGTGTGTGTGTGTAATTTCAAAAAATCACTTTCTTCTCAATTTGCAAAAATCCCGAAAATTTGAATGCAGCAAACGTTAAAAAGATATAATGTCTCTGTGCCATAATTGTAAACAGGAGCTCTGTTTTTACCCCTCATAACTTACAACCTGATTTGAGGGTTATTCTGTGATGCGTGATGTATGTATTCTATCAAAGGATCGTTCAGATAACATATAATTTAATTATATAGTCAAAACGGTCAAATGAAAAAGGGCGGAGGGAAAAATCAGTCATGATATTTACCATATAAGCAACTCCAAGCAAAATGTCTACTACGTTGTGGAATCCTATAGAATAACTACAAAAAGCCCTAATCTCCAATATCTGAGTGGCAAGGTACAACCTATTTGTTATAACTGTATTGCACCATAGACACGACAGGTTATACAAAAGTAGTTGTTATCGCCTGAATCAGTTTTCGTGTACAGACAATTAATTCCTGCACCAGTCGACCGGGTGTCTGCCAGTGCCTGGTTGTACAAACACCCATGGATAACCTCTCAAAAGAAGTAAGCCAAGCACATCAATGACCCACGTAGTTTGCTTATCAAAACTACGTTCAATTGTGAGGTCATTCATACGTCCATGACCCGAAAACCGGGTGACAATCAGGCGTACGGTCGTGTGTTATGCCCGAGCTGCCCACGCATTAAGTGCAGGAATTAAATGTCGTCACTGCATTCACGTGTCACACATTATATAGGTTCACAAGTTCATTGTGTGTTGATGACCATTTACCAAGTACTTTCTCCATGCTGTTTATTACTATTTCATTATATAATTGGTTAATTGGTATTTATTCTCTTTATTGTCTAATAGAACGAATGCCTTATGTATATGTATTGTTCTTCTCCTTGTTCTAGTAACCCGTTCTCAACATTACTTCCTATATTTCTGACACTTTGACATTCATATAAACTGTGACTTATTATTTCTGGTTCACCACATTTGTCACACGTGCCATGATCTAGTACTTGAAATTGATTAAGCTT
>OZ012694.1:27220063-27267803 GCA_963942565.1 Maea johnstoni | reverse complement strand
TATATATATATATATGTATATATATATATATATATATGTATATATATATATATATATATATATATATATATATATATATATATATATATATATATATATTATATATATATATATATATATATATATATATTATATATATATATATATATATATATATATATATATATATATATATATATATATATATATATATATATACATATATATATATATATATATATATATATGTTGACTGAAAATATATATATATATATATATATATATATATATATATATATATATATATATATATATATATTATCATTATCATTATGATAATAATAATACTATCATTATCAAATTTACTTCCATTATCATTATTAGTTATTATTATTATTATCACTATTATCATTATCATTAGTAGTAGTAGTAGTAGTAGTAGTAGTAGTAGCAGCAGCAGCAGCAGCAGCAGCAGCAGCAGCAGCAGCAGCAGCAGCAGCAGCAGCAGCAGCAGCAGCAGCAGCAGCAGCAGCAGTAGTAGTAGTAGTAGTAGTAGTAATAGTAGTAGTAGTAGTAGTAGTAGTAGTAGTAGTAGTAGTAGTAGTAGTAGTAGTAGTAATAGTAGTAGTAGTAGTAGTAGTAGTAGTAGTAGTAGTAGTAGTAGTAGTAGTAGTAGTAGTAGTAGTAGTAATAGTGTTATTCCTGTCCCCGAAACATTCCAGTACTAGTTGAAAGGGAAACCTTTGGCCTTTTTCAAAGTCAGATGGATGCCATGATTTTTATAAGATCAAGTGGACTCCTTGGTTCGAATGTTATAATTATTACACGTTTATTTTGATATGATATTATTAGTTTAATCCTCTTTGTAAAAAAGGCATACGGTCTGGTGTCTGTAAGAAGCCAGCTATTTTGCATTCGGCCTCCTGCCTTGTGCGATATGGCTGTCTTCTCGCAGTCACCAGGCCGAATCCTTTTTTTACAAAGAAGGTAATGAATTTATCATCAGCTCCTCCCTACCCGACATAAATTGTCAAATACGGTAAGCACAACAATCTCTAAGTTCATTCAGCAGACCTCGTCAGACTCACATGACGCAGAGTAACCGGCAATGATGTCTCATTCGAGTTAGCAATTTACAGACCTTAATCCATTTAGCTCCTTCCTGCCATCTTCATTTCCAGATATAAACTATGTTGGCAGACTATAGCGCACAAATAGTGTTTTTAAACGCTAAAAAGCAATTTCTTGTGGCGGTGTAAAGAGCAGTGTCTGACATATTAATTCGTCGTCACTAAGAGAGGCATCCTATGTCGTAGGAGAATATAGTTATGTTCGCAATCATATTTAGAGTCCAAAATAAAGCTGTGACCAATACCAATATTGCGGTCCTAACATTGACAACTAATAACTCCAATATAGTCTAGTGCAACAACGCATTCAACCAATTAACTGCTAGTATCAGAGTGGAGCTGATGATATTGATACTGTTATCCAGCTATTGGTAGTTCCATAGCATCATTTGGTCGTGTATTAATTCTAAAATGGTCATGAATAGTCACGTAAAATGTCTATTAGTTGTCCTCATTTCACCTCTCTCTTACCAAGATAGATATCGTGGCTGTAATTTAGGTATTATCGTATACAGTATCATCATAGCGACTAGTGGAGGTGTGCCATTTGTGTGGGGTTTGGTCATTTATATCCAAAGAAATCCCGCTTGGTAAAGTTAAAGGGTATTGTGTTGTCCTCACAGATGGGCGGTGTCTAGACCGAGATATATTCCTCTACATTGCCTAGAATGTTGATTTTTTATGTTAATTTGGCTGTTTGGACGTTTATTAAATATCTTTAGGATCTTGCTGGCATAGTAGAGACAGAAGTCCGCATATAGTGACGATATACTACTACATGTACAACCAGCAAAGTGTCGTGTGCAACAGTGTGAAAAGGCTTGTGAAAATGACGAAACAGACGGCGGTCAATCTCTCGCTTTAACAACAATTTCAGTCGTAGTTGACTAAACAGAGTATGAATATCAGTAGAATTGCATGGAGCTTTAAATAACATAAGAATGGTCAGAACGCATATGGATTGTTTTTTGCGGGCAAACACTTGCAGATGTTCCAAAAAAAACTTATGCAGTATTTTTGCTGGTTGTAGTGGTAATTTTTCACTATGACCGACGTTCTGTCTCTACTTTGGCTGGCAACGAGATCTTGAAAATGTTTAATAAACATCCAAATAGCCAAATAAACACAGCCAAATCAACATTCTGTGCAGTGTAGAGACAGATATATCGGTCTAGGCGGTGTCATGAAGGATTATTTATGGTACCTTTGCAAGAAAATTAAAGACCCCCTTGGAGCTATTTGTGAAAGTATCTTTCACGTTTCCAGGGTTTTGACCCGTCGCGATAAGACATGCTGTCAAAAGCAACATTATTCGTAATCCCTCCCCAACGGTCATGTATACATACTTCGCAGTATTAACATATTTAAAGCTGGGGCAAGGTTCTCAATAGTTTGAAATCAGTATGCGAGTTTATATCTAAAATGGTGAGGCCTTGTTTTGCCTTGACGTTTATACCGTGGAATAGATATCATATTAACGAACTCGCTGCAATTCAAATCATATGCATAATAGTTTTGATAAGGATGGTGTTTATATGTGTTTCCTTGTAAATACATCTGCGGTAAGTTTCTAAGAACAAGCCCTTATTGTATTATCAGTATTGTTTACTGACCAAATCGTGATGATTCGAAAATACTATACTATTGCTTCTCTAATAAGCCTTCTGAATCGTGACATATCAGATTATTAGATGCTAGGTAAACCAGTGTCCTCCCTTAATTAATCTAAACCCACATAATGGGTACCTATACAAGTCTGCCCTTTCTAATTGGTCACTGGGGGTATTATCTAATAAATTGTCCCCAGCTGATATGTGCTAGGCACTTGATGACACGCTGTTATCTGGTACATAGGTGACACCATTATAATTATGCTGGGACTGGCTGAGCAGTAATTTCCACTCTCCAAGTGCCACTCCCATGTCCACCAGCATATGCAACCCCTTAGTCACGAATTTCCAGCAATAACTAGCTTGTTATGTTACGTATTTCATTTCAACCGAAATGGTCAACAAAATACTATACTTTTACGACTTACACAATGACAAGTTTCGAATTATCTCTGGAAGGAAAAACAGCCATGTACAGTACGGACATTTAATTCCTACACCAGTCGACCGGACGTCTGCCAGTGCCTGGTTGTACAAATACCCATGGGTAACATGTTTAAAGACATAAGCCACAGACATTGATGACCCAAGTAGCCTGTGAAACAAAGCTACTTTCAGTTGTGAGGTCATCCATTCATTTATGACCAGGTAACTTGGTGGCAATCGGTCGTGTGGTCGTGTATTATGCCCATGCATTTAGTGCAGGTATTAAATGTCGGCACTGTATGAACTGATGGACGAAGAGAGAAAGGAAGAAATAAGATAAGGAAAAAAAACTGTTTGCCAGCGATTCTATATTCATAACATTTAACCGAAGAGCGTTGTCATGACCGAAGCTACTTAAAGCGTCACTAATAAAATGTTATCAAAAAGATCTAACGTAGAATTCCTACATATGCAGCCCTAAGATGTAAACGACCATCGTACGAAACGAAACTTCCACTATGGGGCCAAATTGTCAAGTTGGCCTGTATCTCTGGAGTGCATGACCACAAATTTATGAAATCTGGCCACCAAATAGCTTGCAGAACTACAAAACATTTGAAAAATTAAAATGACATTGATATGACCTCTAATGACCTTGAAATGACCTATAACTATGTATTTTCAACATATCTGATTTTTGGTCCAAGTTAGTGCCCCCTAATAATACAAAAATGGAAATTACTCCCCCTTATTATCATAGATATAATACTCTAGTATATATTTTAAAGAAAATCTGTTCAGAAAAAGCAACTTTCGAATTTTTTTATGAAGTATGATATGAAAATATTTATTTGCTTTTCTTGTGCCATAACCAGCACCCCTACCAATACTAAACCCACATTATCAGGTTAGGCTCAAGGAAAAGATATCATTTGAAAAAAAGATCACCCCAATATCTGTTTTCATCGCAAATTTATGTCCTATTTTCGAAATCTGCGATGACCTTTGACCTCAAAAATCCAAGATGGCCACCCTCGGCGGCCATCTTGGATTTCGAAAATTGGACATATCTTTGCGAAAATGAAAATGTGATTGAAAGAGGGATATGCTGAGAAAAAAATGTTTTCTTATGCCATTTCAAGGTCAATCAAGGTCATTTGGGTTTATCCATTTTTTTGTATCCCCATTGGCTATCATGTGGTCAAAAATGATGAGAATATGAAAATGTCTTACAAAGATATGCCCACAGATGCTCTCAACTTGGCAATTTGGGCCCATTTGGCCCCACAGTGTTCACTTAGGTTTGAACTGGATTAGTGTATATTCAAATAAGTAATCCCATACCAACATTTCGTTATGCGATTCGAGGCAATTCTAACCTTTATGTAGTAAATAACTGTTGAAGGAAAACATTTGACAAAATGTGCAGTCCGTTTTAACTTTACCTACAGAATAGAAATGTCTGGCTTGTAGCAAGTTTTCGCTCGTATACACATACATATCTATCTACCTATCTATCTCTCTCTCTATCTATATATATATATACAGTGGAACCTGTCACATTGAACACCTGCGTACATTGAACAATTTTTCATGTCCCGGCACATTCCCATTGAAAATCAATGGGAGGCTACCTGGATACATTGAACACCAAATATGTTCCCGCAGGCCACATTTAATCTGTCTACTTTGAACATTCTGCATTCTGATTTGAAACTTTTCACTGAAAATGAGGTCAAATGAGATACATAAGATTAACTGTTTTGTTTAGTGATATTTTCCAAATGCTGAAAATGTATCATGATCATGTTTCTCTAATTACCCTTGATTTTGTTTCTATTTCAACCGACCTCCAATTACTCAGAACCTGGATACATTGAACACCTGCGTACATTGAACACTTTTTCATTTCCCGTGAGTGTTCAATGTAGACAGGTTCCACTGTATATACACACACACATATATATATATATATATATATATATATATATATATATATATATATATATATATATATATATATATATATATATATATATATATATATATATTGTGCCATATTCAAACCAAAATGTCCGACTTCCATTGCATGGAGCTAACTCTACTGACTCTGGACTAGAAGTTAAACCATTTGAAAATAGTTGTATCGAGAATGGCGTGGAACTCTACCGCGTCCAGTATATGTGTGGATGCCCGCGTCAAGAAGGTTCAAGTCACCTGGCCAGGTTGGTGAGGATTGAGTCTCAGAAGTACAGGTGTGTGACGCGGCGACCGCGAGACGCCGGCCGGGATTATTATGACTAGCGCAGGCATCGCTCGTGACGGCGGCGATTGGTTGGAGGCGGGAACGAGCGATGTGCACGCAGGCGACTCCGCGTGCATAAAAGTGGCGGGCTGCGGCGTGCGGCCTTCAGACGAAGAATGTCAGGAACTGCGTGCACCGCCGCTGGTGCTGCCGAGGCAGGAAACACGGCCGGTGCAGTACCAGCCGCAGCAGTAGCAGCAGCAGAGGTAGTAGTAGTACGAACAACAGGCGGGCGCTGCAGCCGTAGACGCATTTTCACCGCACTCGCATATGTTGGGGGCCTAGCGAGAACGGCGGATGCAATCATCCACAAACCCGAGGTAGCGAAGGGTGCAGAAGACCTCGCACAGTACAGCACTCCGCGTGCAGAACTCTGGAATACCCTCATCAAAAGGGGTTACCCTAAACGTTTCGGTTATGCTTTTACGGGCGCCGAAAGTGCTAACATGTCGCTGTGGCAGAACGTGATTGATTTAGAGGCGCTGAATTCTAGTTTGGGAGGTTCATCAAGCGGGCCCGAATGGACGTTGAATAGCAGCAGTAATGTGACAGTGACGTCCGATGGCGCAGGGGACGGTCCCACTGCGATGGCATTGGGAGAGGGCATTATCTTCGCTATACTCATGGCATGCATGATCATCGCAACCCTTTTCGGCAACACGCTTGTTGTGCTCTCTGTATTCACGTATCGGCCGCTGCGAAGCGTTCAAAACTTCTTTATCGTTTCACTGGCTGTAGCCGATATGGCGGTTGCTGCCTTAGTCATGCCTTTCAACGTTGTCAATTTCATTCTCGGCTACTGGATATTTGGGCCGACCTTCTGCTACATGTGGCTGACATTTGATGTGATGTGTTGTACGGCTTCGATTTTCAACCTCTCTGCCATAGCTATGGATAGATACTACGCAATCCACGACCCTATCAACTACGCTCAAAAGCGAACATTGAAAAGGGTGATGATCATGATAGCGATCGTGTGGGGGGCGAGTGCAATAATTGCAATTCCACCCCTCGTAGGATGGAACAATTGGTCTGACATGCCCACGGATACCAAGATGGTTTGCATGCTGACTGATGAGAAAGCATTCGTGATATACTCGGCTTCAGGCTCGTTTTTTGTTCCCTTGTTCATAATGACATTCGTGTATATTAAAATATTTCAAGCCACGCGACGTCGATTGCGCGAGCGCCGCCATGCAGCCGCGGCCGCACGTCTGAATTGCAGTGCAAAACCGGAACAGGGTCCGAATAATAAACCCCAACCACCCTGTCAGGGGGAGGTCAGCTCAACGGAAACACCCGATGAGACGCTGGGTTCGGACAACCCTAGTATGTTACTGACCAATGAAACAGTGTGCACCAATCTTAATAACGGGGACGGATCGAACGTTCGACTTACATCGGCTAATAATAACGCCAAAGCTCCCACTTTTCAAGTCCACCAGTTCTTAGAGGAAAAACAGCGAATTTCTCTCTCCAGGGAACGACGGGCCGCAAGAACACTCGCAATCATCATGGCTGTATTCGTTCTCTGTTGGCTTCCCTTCTTCCTAATGTACGTTATATTCCCCTTCTGTCAATCCTGCGCTGAAACGGACGAACGCGTGATCAACTTCATCGTGTGGCTGGGCTACATCAACTCTACCCTTAATCCTATAATTTATACAATATTCAACTTGGATTTTAGGCGAGCCTTCAAGAAAATATTATTTGGCAAGTGCCCTGCCGCTCATTGATGTAGTAGCGGGTCGTGGCGTGCATCTCTGTACATTTCCATCAACCACGCGTGCTAGAATATGTATATTTCTATTTTTTCACGCCTTTGATGTTGTTTTTCTACACACGGAGTAGTCAAGTGTGGCACACGATCAGAGAGACCAGTTAAGTCTCGGTCTCGAGCTATCATGAAAAATACATTTGCTGGATATTTATATACACATACCCATACATCAAAAGGAAACCCCTTCGTTCCAATGCGGTGGCTCCCCCATACGGTAGAGGTAGTAAAATTCAAACGAAGAGGAATATGACTCGAATTATACAGGGCCTAAAGGTAATCTATCACCACATCTATATGTACTTTCAATAACGAAATGCCTCTATTTAAGTAGCATCATTTCGCCATTACAGGAGAAAGCTCTTCTTCGAGCGGTTGGCTCAGATAGGTACGTCATTTGCTTCGTTTATTTATACCTAAACATTCAATTACATTGCACATCCGTATTGCTTTAAACATGAAACCTACCGTGAGTAGTAAACATTCTTGTCTGTCACATTTTACGCGGTACATTGCCTTTGAGGTCGTAAGGAAAGAATTAATGGAAGCAGAATATTAGAGCAATCAAGAGAATTACCAAGCATGTTTTTAGACAGTGAGTAGATTCATATACTCCCTGAGGGATATGCCCTAGGTGCATATCAATGTTTTGTTTGATGTGGAATTCACCCCGTATGATATCGTCAATCCTCCATTAAACAAGTCAGATCAAAGACTAAATAAACATGTTTGCCTCCGATAATTGCCCACACAGAGGTACGCAGGCACCGCCGGTTAAGACGGATGACTGTCATTCGTACTTCTGGCTTAAACACGGATGCATTCTGGTACATCCACGTACATTTTTACATGGCGACCCTTAGTTGATTATTAATTTTCCCGGATCTTTCATTACTCTTTCGTGCGTGAAGCGAATTGAAATGAAAATCATATCCATTTTTACCGAGTGTAAAAGTGAAATTTAGAAAAAAAGCAGCCAGTCGGTAATTTAGACATTGCTACCTCTGACTCTTCCTCTGCCTTGTAACTCATCATATAGTGAAGCGGATTAAAAAAGCAGACTATCTATTTGAGGATGGGTCTACAGAATATAACAAAATTAGCATTTTATTTTATTTTTGTCGGCGTGTTATTTAGTCGAGGTGGCGGAACCCATTACATATTACTTTTACTTGTACTTTTTTATCATTCATTTAGACGAATGTATCCGTTTTGGTATCCGGGATAATACACATCAATTATGGGTCGTCTTATATGGATGTGATTTTATTTGCACTAAAGGCCATTGCTCCCAACTTATGCAGCCTGAGAATGGTCGACTTAAGTACGTTCTAGTTCTTAAGTACGAAACTACTTGTGGTCAACTTGAAAAATAGACGGTATAGACCCTAGGTATTTTTGTTGGGACCTTGAGAAATATTTAAACGTACAAGTGGCCTCGGCTATATATTGAGAAATAGCTTGATTTTATATCGTATTTTTGTATATATTTGCAGTGGTAATATACATATGGATGACTTTTATATTTCAATTTATCAAAGCTATTTTTAAATTCAATTACTTTTGTTCACATCCAGTGCATTGCAAAGCAAGGACGATTAAGCTACTTATTGACAAAGCATAAGACCTCTGCCGCAATGATCGTGATAAGGAGATGCCTTTGTGCAAAAAGATAGATATGAATAATCCATTTCATTGTGTATATATATATATATATATATATATATATATATATATATATATATATATATATATATATATATATATATATATATATATATATATATATATATATATATATATATATATATATATGTATATATATATACATTATATATATATATATATATATATATATATATATATATATATATATATATATATATATATATATATATATATATATATATATATATATATATATATATATATATATGTATATATATATACATTATATATATATATATATATATATATATATATATATATATATATGTATATATATATATATATATATATATATATATATATATATAAATATATATATATATATATATATATATATATATATAAAGTACTGAATTGTCCTAATGTTCATATCGTCTTGTCTCGGCAGGGGGTCACTATACTATGAATAGGGACCACAAACGGTATCTACCGGTGCAAGGGAGTGTTTGGTATCTACTAATTATATAACGACATGCTTCACGTTTTTGTTTTATTGTGTTATTAACTTATTCGTATATATGAACACCACCCACTTTAAGTGGAAATGTTTCAGGAGCATGTAAATATCAAGGTCTGTGATTTCTTGTCAACGGTGGAGAAAACTGTTACGAAAATAAAATTGTAATGCTGCATTTAACAACCTCGACTATAGTTTTCTTTTATAGTATAATACACAGTGCCTTATACATTAATGATGTGTGTTTAGTATACAACACAATGTACAGAGATACATATATACGATGTAACAAGATGTAACAACTTAATGGGCATACACATCACGAAAAGATGTACAATGTATTTGATATTTGCAAAACTTACAGTGAATTTCCTTTTTCTAACATTTTTTTCGTATTTTCACATCCTAAGATCGTCTAGCGCTTTTTACAGTCTTGGAGGGCTTAGGTAGGGTTGGCTTATCAAAGTGACGAAACTACCTTTTGTACGGTACATCCTAGCCTTGAGTGATTCGCCTTCAATACTTGTATTCTGCAGGCATATGAAGGTCTTCCTGTCCGTCCCAGAGCAAGGTAGAGAGAATGTACGGGACAGTATGGTATTTGACTGCTGAATGTAGCCCCTCTCGTTGGGCTTTTGAACGATGTGTTGAACATGGTGGAGACGGGATATTTATAGTCTAAAGAAGTATGGAAGAAGAATGTTTAGAAGAGTATGAATGCATGAAGATTTAAAGGCACATCGTCCTACAAACGACATATATTGCCATAACATATTTCAAAGAAGTGGCCCTTTGTCATTGTTGAAGAACGACACAGCGTAATTATTCTAGGTAAAGAAGAAATAGAGGGAGAGTGAGAGCAAAGCCTTCTGATCCAAAGAGAACCCAGGGAACCTTTAGGTGCATGGCATCCATAGATAGATCTACACATCCCTCTTCTTTCATAAGGTGAGCAGCAGGGTGCCACACCAGCTTAGCGTTGTTACTCAGGAGGTGCCAGCTCCTATTGCACACAATTGAGCAGGCCTAGAGGGTGTGCCCCTTGCAGGGGTTTAGTAGAGAGCCTAAGAGTTGCATTAATGGTTTTGGTATGTGCATGTGAGCCTATGAATTGGATGAATGGTTTTGGTATGTGCATGTGAGCCTATGAATTGGATGAATGATTTTGGTATGTGCATGGGAGCCTGTGAGTTGGATGAACGGATTTGGTGTGCGCAGGTGAGCCTATGAGTTGGATGAATGGTTTTGGTGTGTACAATTGAGCCTGTGAGTTGTGTGAATGGTTTTGGTGTGTGCAAGTGCGCCTGCGAGTCGTATGAATGGTCTTGGTGTGTGCAAGTGACCCTACGAGTCGTATGAATAGTTTTGGTGTGTGCAAGTGACCCTACGAGTTAAATGAATGGTTTTGGTGTGTGCAATTGAGCCTGCGAGTTGTAGGAATGCTTTTAGTATGTGCATGTGAGCCTGAAAGTTGAATGAATGGTTTTGGTGTGTGCAAGTGAGCCTTTAAGTTGTATGAATGATTTTGGTGTGTGAAAGTGAGCCTTTAAGTTGTATGAATGGTTTTGGTGTGTGAAAGTGAGCATGCAAGTTGGATGAATGGTTTTTGTGTGTGCAAGTAAGCCTATGAGTTGGATGAGCGGTGTTGGTGTGCAGTTAAGCGTGTGAGTGGGATGAATAAATCTGGTGTGTGTAGGTGAGCGTGCGAGTTGGAGGAATGGTTTTGGTGTGTACAATTGAGCCTATGAGATGTGTGAATGGTTTTGGTCTGCAACATTAAGCCTATGAGTTGGATGAGCGGTGTTGGTGTGTGCAATTAAGCCTGTGAGTGGAATGAATGGATGTGGTATGTGTAGATGAGTCTGCGAGTTGGATGAGCGGTTTTGGTGTGTACAATTGAGCCTGTGAGATGTGTGAATGGTTTTGGTCTGCAAAGTTAAGCCTATGAGTTGGATGAGCGGTTTTGGTGTCTACAATTGAGCCTGTGAGATGTGTGAATGGTTTTAGTCTGCAAAATTGAGCCTGCGAGTAGAATGAACGGTTTTGGTGTGTGCAATTAAGCCAGTGAGTCGTATGAATTGATTTGGTGTGTGCAGGTGTTCCTGTGAGTTGTTTAATTGGATTTGGTGTGTACAATTTAGCCTGTGAGTTGTATGAATGGATGTGGTTTGTGCAAGGGAGCCTGTGAGTCGTATGAATGGATTTGATGTGTGCAGGTGTTCCTGTGAGTTGTATGAATGGATTTGGTGTGTACAATTTAGCCTGTGAGTTGTATGAATGGATGTGGTTTGTGCAAGGGAGCCTGTGAGTCGTATGAATGGATTTGATGTGTGTAGGTGTTCCTGTGAGTTGTTTAATTGGATTTGGTGTGTACAATTTAGCCTGTGAGTTGTATGAATGGATGTGGTTTGTGCAAGGGAGCCTGTGAGTCGTATGAATGGATTTGGTGTGTGCAGGTGTTCCTGTGAGTTGTATGAATGGATTTGGCGTGTGTAAGTGTGGTGTTATCATAGTCCGGATCTTTTGCCTAGTGTATATGTTGGTTCATACATGGTCTTGTGGCTGATCTCTTGTCTTAACCGTTGCTAATTGTGGCACTGTGAGACGATGATAAGACTGGTCACATACGCGAGTTTACTTAAAACCGATGATGTCAGACTGAAAGGGCTTCCTTTTGCCTCAAAATGTCGTGATCAGTGTGACTTGGCTGCCATGGATGATGTAAGGCATCTTGTTTTACAATGTCGAAGATGACAGACTGCGAAAATCAGCATTTTAACGAGATAGTTAGTATACAAGATGGGTGTGGCTAGGTGCTATTAGACTCTCAATGTGACATCTTGCTTAATCTACTGGAGTGAGCCTAAGGGGGATTTTCGCCGGATGTTTAAAATGTGGTTAATATCAGCAAGACATATAGCTAGGATGTATAACACTTCAGATAACTTCAGATAAGCTATAGGATAGATCGCTACCCTGTAGATCTATTCGTAGCCTTTTACGATGCCGACCTATGCATTTTCCGTTATGGTGTATTGTGATTAACCCTTACTTTAAATTATTTCCGTAAATTTTGTTTTCCGGCTAGACTTAAACTGACAGGCTTATTGTACTGATTTCTATCTTATGTTCACAGTTATGTTTTGATGTATCGTATTTTCATGCATTGTCATACTAAATAAATATACATACATGTACATAGACACTCTGCCTTATATATTGATGATGTGCATGTGATATACAACACAATGTACAGAGGTACTATATAACAACTAAATGGTTATACACATCAAGAGAAAAACGTACAATACATGTGATTTTGCCAAACTTACAGGGCACCTTCTTTTTCTAACATTTTTTCGTACTTTCACATCCAATTAGTTTCCTTGCGCTCACTTAATAGAGTAATACAGTACATGTGGTAAAATATCCTAAACCGAATGCATTACTACTACACACAGTATATTAATTGCAGTTCTTTGTTGCAGAAAAACAGCAGAGCAGTTACAAGAGTATAAGATGTCCCATATCATTTCATAGGTATATGTGAATGTAACCAATACCGACTGGGAGTCAAATGTTCAACTATGCAACCTGGGCATGTGAGAAAGTTGCCAGTGACTTAGGGTGAGGCGGTGTTTTTCGCCAGTCACGAATTAGCCACAGTTGGCATAAATCTGACGAAAAACGAAATTCCAAATTCGTAATTCAACTATGCAAACTGCTAATATCCATGTTTGGCGCAGGTGATCGATAAGCTTTTTATTTATTTTTTATTTTATGTTTATTTGTATTGTATTGTTTTTTCCACCTAATTCATGTAATCGTACAATATTCGTATCCTTTTGGATCTGTCGATAAAGTACAATTACTAGAAGACAGAAATACCCATTGAATGAAAAGTATTCCTATTGAACATTCCATGAGGTCGTTGATAGTGGTACAACGCATGTGATCCTCATATGGATAGCATGAACATATGTGCATCACAAATGGCTAAAAGATTGGGATCTTGAGAATAGCATTCCAATCTACACATGGGTAGCATGGCCATTTTATATAATCAGTCAATTTCAGGTAAGCACACATTACGTGCATAGTTGCACACACCGTCGCCATTTTCCTCCCTGATCATGTAACGTTGGTTCCACTTTTTCTTTATATTATTATCCATAAATGAATAATAGGAAATTGGTAGTTTAGGCAAAAAGCTAATTACCATGTTGCAGAACAAAACCTTAAAGGGCAAATGCACCATCAGGATGACTAGGTTTGAAATGAGCGTATACACATCACCTTTCAAATAAGACCATCCACAAGTCTGTCCTCCTCTGCACTCCTCAGTTATGGTTTATTAAAGTTGGTAAAAACTATGCCTGTGGCTTGACATGGAGGCTTCCATTATCAGGACGGCTACACATTGTAAGCACCAACCTCTGATCGGTCAAGAGATAGCACTGGCAGGATGTCACTACAGGGGTCATTATCTCAGAGTAGAAGTGAGGTATATTGAAGACTTCTAAATGTTTCCATTGAATGTTGGACTGATCTCTAAGACTCCAAACTAAAGATATACTAAAACTGTCATGGAATGTACCCATAAAGCCTGAGTATAGGGTAAATCTATCCAGTAATGACTGAAAAAGTAAAACTTGATGGAACTGTCACTAACAAAACAAATGCCTTTACTAAATGGATTTGACGAGGCAAAATTATGTTTGGATTATCAGCTGATAGGGAAAAGGGCTCCTACATTTGATTTGTGTTGGTGGATAGAAACCATTATGTCCTAATTGCTATGAAATACACATGTGCTCATCACTTAGAGGAAATGGTAACACCTGTGAGTCAGTAAGGCGGCCCTCTTGGGAATTGAGTCTAGACAGGGCCGGATTACTCTGTATATCATTTTACTTCCTGTCACCAAGATGATGATATAGAGTCTTCAAATGCATCTTAGAAGGGTGGCCTGAACATATGACAGAAAATTACTAGTTTGTTGTTAATAAACCTTGTTAACTCTGATTGGTAGAAGATAGAGTAGTGTTTGAGTACAAACAAATGAGTGCATTTTTGACCATGCATTGTTTGTCTGCGGCTTAAATCACTGTGTAGGTTTAATCATATATATTGAAATGACTTTTTGCTGTTCAAACAAATATACATCTGTGTGCGTTTTTCTGCTCTTTTGGCATGGCTGTCATCCACTAAATTCTGCTTGAATGCAGAAATTCTTGGCACTGCATCTCTTTTCAACTTTTTTTTCTTACTATCCCATTTAAGTCTTGCCTGCATATCATCCAAGAAGCAGGATGCCTCAAAGTGGTCCTAACATACTCTTTTAAATATGAAGCAACTTTGAAGTTCCCGACACTCCAGTACCAATGTTGGGGAGCCATTGTGCTGCTAAATTCCTTTTTTCTGGTTGTATGTTCGGATTAGGGATTGTATAAAATCTTCTTTTGTCACTAAGATTCCTGTCCGTCATATTATTACATCCATATGCTGCACACAGCAACATGATTCATGAATTCCCCCTGCATGAGTAGGAGAACTGCACAGACTGTACTGCTCTCAGGCACCAGAGCAGAGCAGTGCCTGTGGTGCTAAAAATATGACATGATAGGTCATGTGACCTACACAAAATGGACGCCCTATGGTTTTGGCCAGGCTTCACAGAAAATTGCAATTTCCTCTTCAACAGGTACTAGGAATGGATTTGTGAGTTGGGCAATTAACACATACCATATTGCACTACATGTTTAGCACAAGTTATCCCAATGGTGCATTTGCCCTTTAAATCAATTCGTTTAAATAGTGCACATTTCACCTAATGGGTGGAATCTAATTGTAAGTGCTACGGCTCATCCCAATTGCTAATTTAGCTCTATATCCGTTTATAGACCAATTAGTGCTCGATGTGGTCTTTTTATTTCTAGTAAATAAATTTAAGATTTCAGAAGTACGTTTTTTCAATTTGCAACGTACAGGTAAGAATGTTTTGCATTTCGGCATTTCATTTTTGGCCCCAGTTCGTTCCAAAGGCACCATTCGTGTTGGTGTCTGTCTGTCCTCAAATCGACATCTGATGTTTTAGATATAAAGAACCTGGATTGTGCAGTGACAACAAAAGTATACGTATTGGCATAGGGATGGGTATGTGTTGGTTGACTTTTAATTAGAATAATTGAGGATGCGTCTCACATATTTTTTGTATGTTTGTGATCTTTTACCGTCACTGGTATAGGGAAGGTGCTGCAAGTCAGGAAATATCTCAGACACGATGTTGTATGTCTCGTCTCGAGAATACTAGAATACAGATTGAAGAAGAGACTTCAAGCATGGAGTTTGTTATTTATATCATGTGAAAGCTATGTTGAATAATTAATCAAGAGAAGACTAAGAAGGCGAGGTTGTAAAGTGCAACTTATGACGTCACGAATTGTGCATGATGTTTCTAATTAAAACGATCAATAGTGTGTCAAGGACGCTCCTACGTCTCGATCTTCACGAATCAACATTAGTCGGTTGTAACAAATGCATAAGACACTCGCACTCTCTGTGTATAATTACTATTGATGATGAGTATGTTTTTCAATATATCGTGGAATATTCACCAGTATCAATAGAGAAACGCCGATATTAGAGTTCGATAGAAGAACACAAGATCATTAGGTCAAATTAGTAGTAGTAGTATCTTTATTGACTATACACATGGTATAAAATGATACATAGCAAAAACTATAGTACTACAGATTGAATAAATTTTGAAATTAGACTAGCACATACAGGCAAGTGAACTGAGGTGTTTTCAATACGTAAATATATACCTGGGAGTGAAAACATTCTACATAGCACCTCATCCAACTGATCGAGATTGACTAAGTCCAAACAACAAATAAATCTGAGGAGTTTGCTGTATTTTAACAATACAATAAATCATTCATTTTATACTAGAGCTAATAAAGCTAACAGAATTGAGCTAAATGTGGCAGAAAAGTGACGATAATCGATATTCCAAATTCCAAGTCATTATAATATTGACCGCCTCCTAGATACCTGTAACTAAAACACCACATACGCATAGGTACCTTTACCTAGTTGTTATGACGTCTGTCTACCAGGTTTGGGGTCCTGCGTTCCAGTCCCCACTCGCTGGATTCCCATCAGTGGGTTAGCCTGGTCGATTTACTAATGTTCTGCGTTTTGAGGGACTATTTATGGCGCCTTTGCAACGCAAAGACCCAAACAATAAGGGTGTCAACTCGTCGCGATATGAACTAGGTTATTTAATTATGTAATACAATCCTTACAAACGATCAACTTAACGTGTGCTGTGCCTCACAAATTCCAAAAATCATTTTGATGAATGTCAATTTTTCGCAGACAATATCCAGAGCAAAAACATTTGTAAAAATGTTGCGAATCAATGATATCAACTTGGTCTGAAATTAAGTGCACATATTGAGAGTCTTCATGAAGTATGTTCTGAATGTTATATTCTAATATACTTACTAGGGCGCTAAATTTATTTAGCAAAAACAGTGCCGTGACATGAGAATATCATGTGAGTGTCCCTACATGTATGATCAATTTTTTTTTCACCATTTCATTTATCGATTTATCTACTAGGGATACTACTAAAAAAAAGTCATGTCCATGAGGCATTTGTATTGGAGATTGACATGCCATTGGCAGGTTAAAATGATATGTGTCAAGACCAACCTTTAGCAAACACCCCGTATGGTGCCCTTTTATGCTTCAATTAGCATATCCAATTTCTAGAGAAGGCATCATTCAAGGAACCTTAAAGCTGCATTAAAAAGGTACTGTTACAAGTGATTTCGCACGATAGTCCTTTGTCACACTGACAATCAGCCGATACCTAGCTTAAGGTCAGATAGCATATCGATTGCACTTACACATTTGAACTTTTTGAAATATATTTTTTTTTGTCGGAGACAACTATGACCATCGTTTAATACATACTAGTGAGTTGCATAGTAGATATATGCAGCAAGGCACAAAAACGACACTTACACATGGTTATTGCAAAATCTCACAACAAAACCTCTCCATAACCGGCAATGACGTGTAGGCACCTGCCCTGTTTGTGCTGGCCAGTTGTTAACGGTGGACGGAACATTAGTGCTCAGAAAATAGCTCTGTCTATCCCTAAGACACTGGTACTTGCATACTGATATACATGTATTATTGGTGGCATGATTAAGGTAATGGTGTTACTTTTAACAATAAGCGTTGGTAATACAACTAATAACAATAAAAACTAGTATGGTGTTAATAACAATAATAACGATCATGATACAGACGATAATAAAAAGGAAGGAAGGAACGAATGGGTTTTTGCGTCGCTTTTTCCAGATTAGTTTATATAGCGACGGTAAGAGAACCGTAACCGGGAAGATATTCCCTTCTCTTCACGAATAAATCCAAGTGGTCTTTTATAGTTGCAGAGGAAGCATAGGCAACCCTCCACATCCCGCACATTCATATAGCGAATAGGCCAACCCACTTGGGGATCCAGCGGAGATTCGAACCTGCGAACTGACGCTAGGGAGACAGACATCGTAACAAATAGATACTAAAAATAATAATGATAATAATGATGATAATAATAATAATGATAATAATAATAATAATAATGATAATAATAATAATAATGATGATAATAATAATAATAATAATGAGTATGATAATAATGATAATAATACTAGTAATAATAATTCTAATAATAAAAGTAATAATGATGACAATGAAAATACTAATGATAATTGTAATACTAATGAAAATAATGCAATATGATATAATTAACATTATGATTTTATCATTTCTATCATCATAAATATCATCACAATTGGTACTAGTCTTAACCATTATTGTTATGATTATTTCTATTACTGTGATTATTATTATTATTATCATTATTATTATTTTTATTATTATTATTAGTATTATTAAGATACTACTACTACTACTACTACTACTACTACTACTACTACTACTACTACTACTACTACTATCACTACAACCACTACTACTACTACTATTAGTATTATTATCATTATTATTATTGTTAGTAGTAGTAGTAGTAGTAGTAGTAACTTAGTAGTGGTAGTAGTAGTAGCATTAGTAGTAGTTGTAGTTGTAGTAGTTTTCACCTATTCTGCTCACGATTTTTAAGGTAAACGGACCAACACAAGGGCAGAGCCCAATAAAAGCGAACAAGGCAGTATAAGCTCATTGAAACCAAACCCCACGTACAGAAGTGCAATTAATTATAGCCCTTGGGGGTGCTCAGCGCTAGCCAGGCTGCCATTTTGAATATTGGTCTATGGGCAGTCAATGCATTTATTGCCTTTACAGGTTGCAGCCTAAGACAGAGTTATGGAGCTTTGCACATAAGCTATCATAAGGAATATCGTTTATGGCCCCTCAGGGATTTCTTCCCGCAGAATGAAAATCACACTATAGTGACCTGTCGTAATTCCCAAGAAGACTGGCGTTAAAATGGCAGTGGTATGCCCAGATGAAGCCTGAACGTGGTGTGGAAGTCACATCTGGAGAGGCATATCTAACATAACCTCACATATTTAACAACCAAAAACTTTGGAATTAGTCATCGCTCAATAACAAACATTTAGCCTCATAATTCATTGAGTGTACAGCAGTAGAATAAATTAAGGTATCTTGCACAAACTATGCGTAATGTATCCTTCTTGGTCTAAAGATTAGATAATCAAAATACTCTAATTACCTTTTGTGATTTCAAATTGGAATTTTGCCAAATCGCTGATACCATTTTGTAATGGCTAATTTGCCAAAAACGAGTACCGGTTGGTTTACGTTTGATTATCATAATACAAAAAAGATGTTTCGCCACAGTCACGTGACCTACCAAGGTAAACCTAGAATTGTGGATAACATTCTAACATTTAATTGGTAATTTTTATATCAGCTAGCCAGTCCCTCCTTTAATAGAAAGTGGTCATCTTGCGCACATATATGCGGGAATGGATCCCCAGATTATTGTTCTTACACACACACGCACACACACACACGGCAGATGATGATGAAATGAATTTTATTATTTTCTCTGATTCAAAGTCTGCTCTTCAAGCCATTTCGGGCCAAGACTGGACACATCCTCTTGTCCTCTACATACTTGAACGCCTCAATTGGCTAGTACACTACCAAGAGAAAAGAATATTATTTTACTGGATTCCCAGTCATGTTGGCATTAGGGGTAATGAAAAGGCAGATGCTGCTGCCAAGGCTGGTCTTTCGAGAAGAGTCGCAAATGTTCCAATTCCTTATGGTGATTTTAAAAAACACATCAATGTCCTTTTAAAATGCAAATGGCAGTCTCAGTGGGATGAGGCTGTAAACAACAAACTACATGAAATTCATCCACAGTTGGGTCTTTGGCCTGGAGGTTCTCGAATCATTAGGCGTGAGGAGAGTGTTTTAACAAGAATCCGAATTGGTCACACTCATTTGACTCACTGCTTCCTTTTAAAAGGGGAAGATCCTCCACAATGTACAGCGTGTGATTGTCAATTGACTGTCAAGCATATTTTATTTGAGTGTGTTGATTTTATTGAATCCAGAAATAGACATTTTAGTGTAAATAGCCTTAGGGAACTCTTTGAAAAGGTTCGTCCAGACAGCATTTTATCTTATTTACATGAGATTGGTCTGTTTTACCGATTGTAAAACCTTTTAAGAATTTATAGTTTCTTTTGAAACAACCTGTTATACGGAAATTATATTTTGAAGTTGATCATTGTTTTGTAATCATTTTTATTTAAGTGTGCCAATGTGCCTTTAAGCAATCATTCATTCATTTGAACATGGAGTGAGTTTGTCAGTAACGGGAGTAGGCCTGGAATACTGAGACTCAATAACATGTAAAGATGAATGAAAGTAAACATAGGGATGTGCGATTGCTCAGAATTTATATTTTGAAGTTGTTCATTGTTTTGTGATCATTTTTATTCATGTATTGCTTTGTTATTGTTTTCAACAATAACAAAGGACCATTGTTTTGCACAAATTTTATGGCACTAAATGGCCTTTGTGTGCCAATGTGCCTTTAAGCAATCATTCATTCATTCATTCACACACACACACACACACACACACATGTAGAGGGATCCGCCGTGGCCTAGTGGTTACGATGCCTGGCTCCCAAGCGTGAGTTCGCAGGTTCAAATCTCCGCTGGATCCCAGAGCGGGTTGGCCTGGTCGCTATATAAATGTTCGGCGTTGTGAAAGGCTGTCTATGGTCTTTCTGCAACTGAAAGACCCCTTGGAACTATTTCTGAAGAGTAGGGAATTTTTTCCCGGTTCCAGGTTTCTATCTTGTCGCGATATGACCTAAGCTCTTGAAAGCGACGTAAAACCCAATTCCTTCCTTCCTTGACACACATGTATGCTTATGTGGCTTTAGAAAGCTTAGGCCGAGAGGACTACAGGCGTAGGCTAAATATCTTTAAAACACACGTTGGCAACATAAAACGGTTAATGGTAGATAGCAATTTAGACTTATCCCACAGTCAATTTGACTGTACAGTAACGATTGGTGTTGTAAAGCGATATATATATATATATATATATATATATATATATATATATATATATATATACATATATATATATATATATATATATATATATATATATATATATATATATATATATATATATATATATATATATATATATATACTAGCTGCAACCCGTGCACAACACGGGCTTACACACAGCATCTTAGTTGTATGAGATGAGAACAGCCAACCTTAACAGCCAAGGGAAGATCTCTTCATAATCTTTCTAACAACGTCGTGATTTCGGGACCCACAATTACAATTTTGGTATATATTTTGCCGAGAATGTCAGGAAATTAGAATATGTGTTCAGTGCGTTTTCATTCAATTATTTCACCATGATTACAGGGCCTTAAATTACGATTTTGATATATTTAAAAAGAACATATTAGGGACTTTCTAGATATATAAATTTTGTTCTCTTAAGCCCAGTAATGTATAAATGCAGTTTATATGATGTTTTGTGACTTAGGTGGTAGCCATTGTATATTGTAGGAATTGATCACGGGAGGTAGGGTATTGTATTATACCACAAGGCTTACAGACGTTTTTTGGCAGGTTTTCTGCTTTAAATGAAGATCTAAACTAAGCTGTTGTAACATTCTGGATGGTGCAACAATCAGAACATCACTATTGTTAGAAGCATATGCATGGGAAGAGCTCTTTATGATCTTTCTAACAATGTCGTGATTTCAATACTCACAATTACAATTTTGATATATTTTAAAAGAATATATGGCCGCCTTTCTAAATATATAAAATTTGTTGTCTTAGGCCCAGTAATAGGTGAGAAATCATCAGATGAAAACGGACATATTTTGCCGAGAATATCGGGAAATCAAAATATTTGTTCAATGCATTTAGATTCGATGATTTCTCCGTGATTACTGGGCCTAAAATTACGACTTTAATATATTTTAAAAAAACATATTATGGACCTTCTAGATATATGAATTTTTGTTGTCTTAAGCCCAGTTATGTATAATGCTATATGATGTTTTGTGGCTGAGATGGTAGCCATGGTATATCGTATGAATTGATCACGGGAGGTAGGTATAAATTATGGCAATACCAGTGCCCCGGCCCAGCCAGCATGCAAAACCTTGCCCTATGTGCTCGGTGTTGGCTGCTGACTGGGCCGGGCACTGGTCTTGCCACAATCACCTACCTCCCCTGATCAATTCCCATTATATCATTATATTATTGTGGCAAAATTTTGCTTTAAATATAGATCTAAACTAAGCTGTTGTTGTAACATTCTGGATGGTGCAATAAATGGAACATCATATAACAATAGGATGCTCCAATTGTTGAGGGAGGAGTTTATTTACAATAATAACCTCCTCCCTCAACGATGGGAGCGTATCACATGCACATGCTTCCAACAATAGTAAATCATATTGTTCTATGAAGAAATGATTGTTGCACAATCCAAAATGTTGCAACAATCGGCTCATGCTGAGTTTAAATTAGATCTTCATTCAAAACAAAAAAAACTCCACAAAAACATTTTTGTAAATTATTTTTACTTCAAACCTAGCTATCGCAAAACTTCAGCCCCCCACTAATCCGGGCATGCAAAGCCACAGCATCAGGCTTGCAGCCTTTTTGGAGGAGTTACGGTCACAAAATTTGGAACCTGCTATTAATATAGAGATATTGTATGTATGTTTGTATTTTTCGGTTTTTAAATTGTGTGTTATTATACTGTAATAGATATGCTTTGAATCAACAATATTAGTCAATAAATTTACTACAACTACTAACACTACTACTACTACTACTGCTACTACTACTACTACTACTACTACTACTACTACTACTAACTACTACTACTACTACTACTACTCTTCAGCACATAAAACCAGGTTTACAGTATCAATCGAGCTCAGCTGCTGGAGACGACCACAATCAACTACTGCTTACGTATGTATAGCCTTAAACCCCCAGTGCCCTTCCTGCACGATTAAGAACGTAGAATAAATAGCAGCCTTGAAGCAACACTATGATATTCAATGTATATTCCACGAATGTCAGACAAGAAGAACAACCCTGAGCATGTTATTAGTCACAGATTGCAAGGTTAAAATATCGCTTACTAATTCTCTTTCATAAATGTTATCCGTATACTTCCTGAAAAAGTTCAGCGTGCGCCTACAAATCTTGTATTAATTCTCGCCGCACCACACTTTCATTCCGTATGGCTGATTTTCTCAGCTGGTAATCCTAGAGATACATGGTGCTTAGTGGCCTAGAGCCGAGTAATGGTTCTGACGCCAATAACACGAAAATTGCTACACACCCTTAAGTGGTTTGCTTGATGTTAGAGCAGAATCGACCCCTCTTACTTTCAAAAGTCACAGCAATTTATGATGAAACCAATACCAATCGGAAATTTTCTCAGATTACGAGTACATTGATATCAACTACTTCTGCCGTATATGTCATGGTTGTGTCATTATTCATGGGAGCTTTTTATGTCCTACTCACCTTATATATAGTTCAGCAAAGATAGATCACAAAACGCTGCAGGCTACGACTTGCAAGTATATATAACAAATCTGTAGGAAAGTATGGTACATGTACTTTCGTTTAATTGTCACACCTTTCCTGCCATATTGAGTTTCAATCGTGCTATCCAGATGTAGCTTTGTGCCTCTGTCTATCCATAACACACCAATACTTAGAGACTTCTGGTGATAGCGTAAATGTATACCTTACTGCAATGTATACATGTATGTATGTATGTATGTATGTATGCATGTATGTATGTATGTGTGTTCTCACAATGATTGACTCCAGTATCTTAATGGACACGCCCTCACAGAATGCTTAGCACAGCATATTGCAGAACAAAGCTGTGAGGTACTTTTTGTCAATGCAAACTTACATGTACCACGAACACATGCGCACACGACATTTTGGTTTGTCGAAAGGTTGCGAAATGTTAAAAGATTTCATTATTTAGATTAACCCATATAAGGTTTTAGAGTGTTTGGGATATAGCCACCCACACCCACACCCACCCACGCGAATACTGTTATACTATACTTTGGCATAAATCACAAGGTACATACAGCATGGAGATTATCAGGAAGCAATGTAAACAAGCAATGTAAGCGTATATATATATATATATATATATATATATATATATATATATATATATATATATATATATATATATATATATATATATGTATTATATATATATATGTATTATATATATATATGTATATATATATATATATATATATATATATATATATATATATATATATATACCGGTATTAAGCCGCTCTAAGCCGATAAGATGGGAATCTCATATTATAAACGTCTTAGTAGTAAACTCTTGGTAAATGCATACTGATAGAATAAATGCACATACGAAAATGGTAGAAGTAGATTCGTCATACACTTATCATTGCAGAAATATGATAATCTTGTTTTGGTAAGTATATAAGTGAATAAAGAGTGTAAAAATACCTCCATTGCGCTGTTGCACTAAGTATGGGGATTTCTTTGATATTATGAACACACAAAAGAATTTCATTTGAATGTAACATCTTTGCAAATTCTTACTTAGCTAATCTCAAAAGAGAAAATACGGTAGTGAAGCCCTGTATATAAGATTCTGAGCTAGCCTTGAGATATTTTGTATTCTTTTGTATTCTGCGTCATTTTGCTGCAACGCAGTGATACATTATAAGTATAACCTACGATCCACAGCTCATCAAACGGTGGACAGGCATTGTTAATGTATGCCTTTATGCTATCTTGAAAAAGAGTTCTGAATGAATACGTCCTGAAGCCTTGTATGGGTAGTGTCTTTTAAAAGAAAATCACGTTTGATCATCGGAATTTCGCATAGAACATCAAAGGCATCAGTAAAGCAATATTGCTACCCTCCTTATACGGTGATATCATATACGTTAGCAACGAAACAGGTAGTATTTATCGCACAGGGATGCTCTCCTGAGGATTGAGGGGTTGGTTGTAAGCCGGCAGATGAGAAGTAAATGAAATTGTAATCGACATAAATAAGAAGAGCTTTTAATGGCGATCTTGACCTATAGACTAAGAGTAGGCGCAGGGATAAAAGAGTACTCTCCAACAATAAAGGTGTTTTGACATACCTGATATTTCATATGCTATAAAAAGTTAATCTCTAAGGCGACCCTTAGTGGATTTTTATATTCCCGGATCTTTCCCGGACCATTTTGCAGAGTAGAGAGGTAAATAAAAATATTGTTTTTTCCGAACCCAAGCACTACCTATTTGGGATACAAAATAAAACTATAAGTTCAGGTTAGACAACCAAAACATTTTCTTTTTCAATTTAAAACTTTTAAGTTTAGGGTTTTCATGTCGTATTTCCATTCTTGGTTATTTAGAAAGCATTTTACTATCTGGCAGATAATGGTCACATGGTTTATTTCATGTCTTTCCTTTTTTTAATTGATATTTATCTATTGTTTTATGTTTTTGCTTAAAACCTCACTATTATATATTTCTCATCAGATACTTTTAACTTTGTTAGGCCGTTTATGATAAATAAAAAATAATTGATTTTTTTCCGTCGGGTGGACTATTTTTAGTTCGTGGGATCCGGCGGCTAGGAGTAGGAGAATACGTTTTCTTCTCAGTTTAATTGGATGTGGGTGGAAGAATTTCTTTATCGCATCTGATTTAATCATAAAGAATGCGTGTTCATAAAATCCCCTAAGGCAATACGCATTCGTTCATTGAGGGCAACGTTAAATTAAATCGCAAGCTAGGCAAAATAAAATCACATTTTACGTCAATCTATAAAGAAGGGGAGAACTATTATATACATGGAATAACTATTTTATGAATGGAATAAAACATAATAAACGTTCTTATATTTAGTACAATTATATATTCTCTTCATTATGGCTTTTTGATCGACATGCAGATCAACCAACTCAGCTTTCAATTTTCCTTTGTCTCAATAGGCCATGCCATTTTGTAAGTCTAACCCTAATCTTTATCCGCTATACCATGTGCATGTAATGTCATTCGAATCGTTCCTACAACTCAATTTAAATATAACATCACAATAAATGTTTGTCCAAATATATTGATCCGTTGGCATCATTTAATGCGTGAGTTTCAAAGATGGTGGTCTAATTTCATTCGGATCATGGCAAATGTATTCTATCACACAATGACCAAAAGAATGAATACAATAGAGAACCAACCTCATCGTTCCGTTTAACCCTTCCAATGCTGAGCCTATGCTCGTCGAAAGCAAAAGAACGGAAAGATTTTTGAAAACCATTTCAACCCTGTCATGTTCGAATTCATTGGGAAGCTCTCACAGAGTACTCTCAGATGAACATCCATTTGCCACAGTTTGAATAATTTTGCAGGTTGTTTACATCATTTTGTATATTGACCAAATTAGCCACCAGCAGCTTAAGGGTTAAGATATACCTCTCCAATTTCACTCAGTGTGCTTGTGTTTGACAGATTGTCGGTTTTATACAGTGTGACATATAGACACTCATTAACCCAGAAACGCTACATGTTGGCCACTATTCTCATACTAGACGGGATGTGTATGACGCCTAAGCACTCATTAGCTACTAGAAGCAGTAGGCTTATTAATTTCATCCTGATCGGCCTTCAAGACACTCTTAAGCCGTCTGATGATCGATGCAGTGGATGATTTATATTCTCTGGAAGTCAGTATCAGTCACTGGCCACTCTGTCATTTAGCTACTCTCATACTCATCTTGCTCATCGACGATATCTTAGCCCAGAACTGGCAATATGACCTTCTGGTGGGAGTTTGACGCCATATGATATATTTAATCGATCGCCTCATAGATCATTCCTTAGATGTAATTTCTAGCGAGATACTAGCATGTGCATCATTCATTGTTAAATTCAAAATGTCCTGTAATACGTCTTGTTTATATATATATATATATATATATATATATATATATATATATATATATATATATATATATATATATATATATATATATACTAGTGTGTGTATATATATATATATATATATATATATATATATATATATATATATATATATATATATATATATATATATATATATATATATATACATATATATATATATATATATATATATATATATATATATATATATATATATATATATATATATATATATATATATATATATATATATATATATATATATATATATATATATATATGAATATACTACTTGCACACCCATACACTCAAAACATTTTGTATAGGAGGTATTGGGATAGGGACAGAAGTTTGTCACTAGTGACAGTACTAACGTCTGCCTCAGTATCCTATAAATCATTTATAATGGTTTGTCCTAATCTTTGTGTTGCCTTCGAAGCTGTCTGATATTTCACGGCTTCAATCGATTCACCTTATTGCGACTAATTATAGAATGTCACTTTGGCAATTGGATTGATAGAATATAGTTCAAGGTTAACTGGCTGAGATTTCAACCTCTCTGTATCACCGCCAATAAGGTAGCAGCCGGCCTTGAAAATTGATGATGCAGAGTGGTTTGATATGATGTCTGAATGCTTTATCACTGTCGATGGCTGATATTATGGTACTTGATACGATTTCAGTAATGAATCACATCGATAATTACTTACTCAGGATGCAATTGCTGTTTGTCTGATCTCGATTTTGTTGTAATTGTAATTTCTCTTCCCGATAAAATCGGCTCAATTATCTTCTAGTGCATGAAAATGGAAGTCTGACGACGCACTTAAGTATATTGATTTTGGCAAAATGACACTGGGCTTTTAACGTATTACTCAAGGCATGTCTCATATCTGGTGAGCTGCACTATACGTTTACCTTAAAAAAGAACGTTAACTCAAGTCCCCGGGTAAAAGCTTGGTGAACAAGGCTTAAAGACAAAGACAAGGATGTAGTTGAATTTGTGCTTTTAACGAGTAAACAATAATATCAATTAGTAGTTCAAATGTTAGATCAAACAATGGTTGTTGGCCCAATATGAAAACCACGTTTGTAACAGAAGGTACTTGAACCTAAGAACAAAAGAAAAATAAATAAGGAACATGCTTACCGCTATTTTACAACACAAGACCAAAATAATGTAATCCATCATGACCGGAAATGATCATTGTCGATACCTTTACCACATGTTGTGTAAAGTTAATATTTTTCCTGGAATTATTTATGTGATATTTCTATTCCTGGTGCTGTTGTCAGGAAAAAGGTGTATTCGATACCGGTAGTATTTATGAAGCTTGGCACACGATATCAAAACGGAACACAAAAGAACATTGAACCACATTCATCGTTACTTAACCCATTCACACTCAGAATTCCTTTAGCAATTATTGTCTGCTACTCTCAGACTTTTGAAAATAACTTGGGAATAAAGCATAAGTTCACAAAATATTTGAAAGAGCGTTGTTGTATGGCTTCTGATCAACATTTCTCCTTCAAATTCTTTTCACAAAATGCTTTTGTAATCAAGATATTTCCAAAATCATCAGGCATTTTTTGGCCGCCCTGAGTGTTAATGAGTTAATGCTGAAACAAAATACAAAATGTAAGCAAACATATCAAATCTTGCCATGAGTGACGGTATTCGGTTTGCGGTTTATTATTCAAACTGGGTCTGTGGTTTCTGATTAAATGTAAACAGGGGAAATGATGACGTGGCTTAATCAGGTCGCGCACGTTAACGACGTGTCTTAAAATTGACAGTCAAGTAAATAGTATTTGATGTTCACTGTAAGGTCAATGTTTCTTAAGACTGTAGATGAAAGAAATTATATGCGTTGGTGGACAAAACTGAATACTTAAACAAAATAATATCCTGATCTATCCCAGTATTTGTTTTCAAATTAGCATTTTATTATAAAATATTGCTTAGTCTGTCAACACAGTGTAATACTGTTAGGACTAGTATAGAATCATGCTTAGACACCCAATCTTTTAATTGGGATGTTTGGCAACATTGCGAATTGGCACTTTTGTATAGCCTAAATACCCAAGCACGAATGTCTTAAAACAAAGACCAGCAAACCACCTCTTGGTAACATATATCTCAAGTTCAAAAATAACTAACAATTGGAACAATGCTCTAAACTTGCTCTATTCTGAGTTACTATACTTGAAATGTTTTTCTCTTAAATCCAATTGTATTCGCTTAGTTTAGGGCATATCTATTTAAGGTTTTATGGACTAAATTACTCGATTATTATTTTTTTTAAATACTTTTTATTCTCCATAGACATGACATATAATATATTGTACACAACAATGTACTCTATTAAATTCATGGAAATATCTCTGTACTTTGTCCTTATAGTAGAGTTGTAATTGCTAGATAAATGGCATAAGATACAGGAAGTGAAGTGGTGCAGGCGTTCCGCAGCTTATTAAGCTATCACTCACATCTGGAAAAAGTTATGTTTTTTATATTTGTTTTGGTTCACAGTAGGCGTAGGTACACACATACGTTTCACTAGATGGTAATGCAATGTGAAACTGCTAGTTTCTGCTTATTCCCCCAACAGCTTCATCCTCAAGCGCCTCTCACTGGGACCTGGAGCTTCTTGTGTATTTACACAGTAAATATACACTCGGGGAGGAAGTACCGTACTGTTCTACAGTGAGTTGGAGGTCATAATTTACGTAGCCCATGATTGTGTAAACGTTTCGGTTGTCTTGTAAAGACTAATGGTAAGAAACAACCGCAACTGCTAAAAGAACCATCTGATGGTTTATCAACGTAGAACACTTTCAGAGTAAACTTAATAAGGATAATAAATGATGATAATTATCATTATCATTATTATAATTATTATTATTACCGTATATCATTATTATTATTATTATTATTATAATTAGTAGTAGTAGTAGTATTTATTGTTATTATTATTCATATCATTATTATTCATATTATTATTATAATTATTATTATAATTATCATTCATATTATTATTATTATTATTATTATTATTATTATTATTATTATTATTATTATCAATATTATCATTATTATTATCATATCATTAATATTGATATTATTATTATTATTATTATTATTATTATTATTATCTCTATATTAATAGCAGGTTCCAAAGTTTGTGACCGTAACTCCTCCGAGACGGCTGCAAGCCTGATGCTGTGGCTTTGCATGTCGATTAGTGGGGGCTGAAGTTTTGCGATAGCTATGTTTGAAGTAAAAATGACTTACAAAAATGTTTTTGTGAAGGTTTCTTTTTGTTTTGAATAAAGATCTAGACTAAACTTAGCATGAGCACATTGTTGAAACATTTTGGATTGTGCAACAATCAGAACATCGTATAACAATAGGATTTCCAATTGTTGGAAGCATGTGCATGTGTGTTGCTCCCATTGTTGAGGGAGGAGATGATTATGCTAAATAACCTCCTCCCTCAACAATGGGAGCGTCACACATGCATATGCTTCCAACAATAGGAAATCCTATTGTCATACGATGTTCTGATTGTTGCACCATCCAGCAGCAGCTTAGTTTAGATCTTCATTTTAAGCAAAAGACTTGCCAGAAAACATGTTTGTAAGCCTTGTGATATAATGGGAATTGATCACGGGAGGTAAGTGATTGTGGCAATACCAGTGTATGTCCATTTTAATTTGATGATCTCCCGCTCATTACTGGACCTAAGACAACAAATTTCATGAATTTAAAAACTCATATATTCTTTTAAAATATGTTGAAATTGTAATTGTGTGTCCCGAAATCACGACATTGTAAGAAAGATCATAAAGAGCTCTTCCCTTGGCTGCTAATGTTAGCTGTTCTTATCTCATAAAATTAAGATGCCGTGTATAAGCCCGTGTTGTGCACGCGTTGCAGCTAGTTATTATTATTATTATTATTATTATTATTATTATTATTATTATTATTATTATTTGTTTATAGCGAGTTGCAAATTGTGCAACCGTATCTCCTCTGAAACTGCTGCAAGCCTGTTGCAGTGGCTTTGCATGCCGATTGGTAGGGGGATGAAGTTTTGCGATAGCTAGGTTTGAAATAAAAAAATAACTTACAAACATTTTCTTATGAATTTTTTTTTGTTTTGAAGGAATCTCTAAACTAAACTTAGCATGAGCATATTGCTGCAACATTGGATTGTGCAACAATCCGAACGTCATAGAACAATATGATTTACTATTGTATGAAGCATGTGAATGCGTGACGCTCCCATTGTTGAGGGAGGTGGTTATGCTAAATAATCTCCTTTCTCAACCATGGGAGCGTCACACATGCACATGCTTCTAAGAATAGGAAATCCTATTGTTATATGATGTTTTGATTGCTGCACCATCCAAAATGTTACAACAGCTTAGTTTAGATCTTCATTTTAGGCAGAAACTTGTAAGCCTTGTGATATCATGGTAATTGATCACGGGAGGTAAGTGATTGTGGTAATACCAGTGCCCGGCCCAGGGCCAGGCACTCATGTATTGTCACAATCACCTACCTCCTAGACCAGGAGACTTGCCCCCCGGAGTAGGCTGTCCGTTCCGTATAGGTGAGGCCCGTCAGAGCAACAGTAGCATTTTGTAATGTTAATGTAGTTTTAAACTACCTCAGTTCCAGCACTTCATGATTGCAAAACATTCCTTTTAGGTGAAGAAAGACCCTGGCCTTTTTACCCAAGTGTAACTACAGCATTGAGATATTTGTTTCAAAGTCACAACCACTCTTTTCGACCTTAGTTTGACCTTAAACTTTTACACTTTCTATATTTTGCACTGACTTTAAACTTTAAATGCAACAAGCATTTTGAACATTGTGCATAAAGTTTGGTGTATGGGACATGAATGACACTGAAAGTCAATATTGACCTTGTTTTTAGAACAATTCTGAAGTTGCTTCTAGAAAATATCCTGGAGTTGTAAACTAACTGCTTCTTTAGTTCACGATTGTCAAATATTCCTTTCAGGTGAATAAAAATTACTCATTTGAATAAGATGCAAGTGCAGTATTACAGATATTTGCTACAAAGTTATGAACACTCTTTTTGACTTTTTGACCTTGGTTTGACCTGCATTGTTTCCTTAAATCTCAGTAATATTTTACACTACCTTTACCTGTATAGGAAAAACATGATAGGCAAGTAAAAATGCATATTTCACCCAGTGAAAATGAAAGCTGGTATACCATAAGGCATGAATCTGTTATGTCAACTTTCTGCTGATTCACTTATATTTGGATGCACCCGTAATCAGGCGTTTTGTCATTTTGGCCCTAAATATTCAAGATTGACCCAGACTTTGTCTTGAAGTACCTCACCTAAAATATTTGCAGGATAAGATATGCATTCCAGGAGAATTTAATAAGCTGCTTAATGGAAAATTCAATGAAAAATGTCTTTAATCATAAAATTGTGGTTACTTTGACCTTGAATGGCCTCTAATATCACTACAGAATACCTTACCCTAGGTTGATTGCATGAAATGGAAAGATTGTCTTACAACAAGCATTTTGATACCAAACAATGTCCATACTGTTTAATAATCACAACATTTATGACCTAAACAGTAGTCCCATACTCACATTTTCTCACAACTCGATCTTAAACACTTAATATAGGCATGAATTGTCCAATAGCACATTCAACATCTGCATATTAACTTAAAACTACTTCATTTTCACAGGTAAAAGGGTGAAAATGTATTGGTAAAACATATTTAAGGTATTGTGTCTGTCAATTATTGTGGCGACGTGGTTAGGAAATTAATTGTAATGGCAAAACAGAACTACTTCATCAATATTTCTTCATCAAAATTTGGATTTTCTAGAGAAAAATTACGTTACGACCTTTATTTGACCTTCATTTTTCCTTAAATCTCAGTTATATTTTACACTGCCTTTATGATCTTACATGACTTACACAATAGGCAAGTTTAAAAGCTTATTCTCCCCATTAAAAATAAAAGCTGACATACAATAAGATATGACTCGATTTGTTATTTCAACTTTCTGCTGCTTCACTTAAATACTTGAGTGCACCCATAATCAGACATTTTGGGCATTTTGGGTCCAGAATGTTGCAGATTGGTCTTGACTGGGTCTTGAAATGACTCAAAAATGTCTCAGAATCCCTTTTAAAGATATTTCTCACCTAAAAATATTTCCAGGATAAAGTATGTATCACAGGAGCATTTCATAAGATGCTAAATAGAAAAATCAAAGACAAAATGCCTTAAATCTTGAAAGTGGGGTTAATTGACCTTGAATGACCTCTATTTTCACAACAGAATACCCTACCCTAGGTTTGTTGCATGAGATGGAAAGATTGTCTTACAACAAACATTTTGATATCAAACACTGCCTATAATGTTTGGTGCTCACAACTTTCATGACCTAAACAGTGATCCCGTAACGAGCACTTTCTCACAACGTGTCCCCAAACACTTTATTTAAGCATGGAATAGCTAAATGCCACATTCTACTCCTCCATATTGACTTAAAACTACTCCATTTTTACTGGTAAATGGTACAAAATGTATTGTTGGACCATATTTGAGATTATTTTTTTGCAATTATTGTGGTAACCTGGTTTGGAAATTATATAATTGCAAAACACAACTACTTCATCGCAATCACTTCACCGAAATTATATTTTTTAGAGAAAAAATGGCATTTTGACCTTTATTTGACCTTCGACGACCCCTTCATTTTTAGTTTTATCTTACCATCATCTTCCAGATTGAGGGGAAAATTAAACCTGACATTTTGGTGCATCATATGCTCCCTTCCGACTTGTAAAACGTAAGATACAGTCATTTTGGTTTCCAGATTTTTATCATTTTAGGCACTTTTTGGCATCTCCAGGTGGACTTGGTACCCTACTTTGTACCTTAAAGCTCAAAATTGGACTTAAAACTCGATCTAGTCAATGAACTTTCTAAAATGTTCAACAACTAATAAAGAGCATTCCTTCAGAAAAAGTGGCTACAGAAATGAAATACATATCTTCAAAAAAACAGAGATGTATATAAGTGGAAACTATAGAATATGGGAAAATCCCAGATTCTTGATTTGGCAGCCATTTTGACCTTGAATGACCTTTATTACATCATGGGATAGAGTTAGTCATGTGTTTAGTATTTATAAAGATACTTCTCTTTCATACTAACATTTTGATACCAAACACTCATCCTTATGTTTGGTTTAAGCTTAAGTTTAAGTTTGGTTTAAGAGTAATGAGTATTTTAAAGTGCCTTCACTATCCCTATACGTATTATTTTGACCATCGTGGGGCCTTTTTACATATATAAGGGTATTCAAGACATGACCCCATAAAAAAGATGTGCACCACTTAAGAAGGCTACATCCACCCTTGCGGTATGCCCCAAGTGTGGGCCTAAAACATGATACCAACGGAAATTTTCTAACTCTCTGGTTAACCTGAATCCCCAAAATGGGTGGCTGGCTACTGTACTATACCAATACAGTCAATTTCTACCCATTTTCACAACATTTTCATGACCTTTTTGACCTTAGTTGACCCTTAAATGACCTCTTAGTATTGATGAATCAGAACATGTGCATTTTAAAACAGTGCAGGTAAAACCTTTACACATTTGGATACTTCATTTATGGAAGTTGGTTATGCATAACGTGAAATATGATCGAAAATGTTACCAAAAACCCTCTATTTCAGGATCATAATACTGCAGGTTTTCAGCCTCGTGACCTTTTTGACCTTTGTCTACCCCAAATGACCCTTCACAAGTGACCAATCAGAATGTGGCTGGTTTTAATTCCTGCGAAATTAAAAGTTATACATGGTGATGCCTCATTTTTTGAAAATAAACCAATATAACAGAAGTTATGATAAAAAATGTTACCCCTACCCCCATAATTGTGACCATATTTTGCAATCCTGAGAGGTCATTTGCACCAAATAGTATTTAGGTTGATAAAAAAAATTGCCCAACACTTGGAAATTAGCATCCAGCAGTTTCGTTGTTCTTAGGGTATGTACATTGCATTTCCATCATAAAACCATGCAGGAATCAACATTGCAAGGTTCACATACTTGGCATATAGGGCTGGCTAGTAGACTAATAGGGCCGTAACGTTACGGCACGGAGGGTCTACCTACCTCCCGTGATCAATTCCTCCAATATACCATGGCTACCACCTCAGTCACAAAACATTATTTAAACTGCATTTATACAGTACTAAGCTTAAGACAACACACATTACATATCTAGAAAGTCCGTAATATGTTCTTTTTTACATATATCAAAATCGTAGTTTTAGGCCCAGTAATCACGGAGAAATCATCTAATGAAAACACGTTGAACAGACAATGTCCGTTTTCAATTCATGATTTCTCACTTATTACTGGGCATAAGACAACAATTTGTTATATATTTAGAAAGGCGTTCATATGTTCTTTTAGAATATATTAAAATTATAATTGTGGTTCCCGAAATCACGACATTGTTAGAAAGATCATAAAGAGCTCTTCCATTGGCTGCTAATGTTAGCTGTTCCTATCTCATAAAACTAAGATGCTGTGTATAAGCCCGTGCCGTGCACGGGTTGCAGCTAGTTATTATTACTATTATTAACCGCCATTATTATTGCTTCCTCTGGCTCACCCAATCAGCACTCAGGATTTGTACCATTTGAACAGTCATTAAATCCCCATAATGCCCTCCACCGCAGGGCATTAAATCTCAATCCATAATGCCCTACAAGGCTATCTAGGTCAGTCACTGACACGATTCGCCCATTGCTCATTTGTTGGTTAATGAAAGCGGACAAGTTATATAGGTACCCTTTTCTTGCATCTCACTCTCATGCTTAGTCAGTAAAATTATCACAACAGTGGAATCTAAAATATGTAACACATTTTTTGAAACATTTTCAAAGGCTTATGTAAGAAGAAAAATTTTTGAAATGAAAAAATATGCGAACTTTTGTGGTCAAACTTACAATAAATAGTTCTTGGTGTGCCCACTAGATGGCTCTTTTTCAGCTGGTTCCCTTTCTCTCACTCCCCATCCTACTGTATATGTTGCAGTGTGGTAAGTGTGAGACAGAGTACCAATATTAATCATAGAGCAAGGGACCAGTCTATCAAGGGAGAAGCAAAAAGCTTTATAGGATTCATGGATATTTCAGATTCAAAATTGTTAAATGAGGTAATGCTATTTAGCATTATCTGCACAAGTTCTCATAAAAAATAAATAGCAGAAATTAAAAGAAAGAAAGTAGAAGAAAACATTGCCCTTTTTAGTTCTTATTGTGGGTGTGCATACCATATATCACAAGATACTATAAATCAGATCACAAGAAATGTATCATTCAGGGAAGCAATACTTAGTAATAAGAACCTTAATAACTGTTCACGAGGGCAGTATGTGTATTAAATGTGCGCCTTCAGGCACACATTAAATACACATACTGCCCTTGTGAACAGTCATTAAGGCTTTAATGTGACCAGCTACATGTATTATAGATTGGGGTGTGTTAGAATCACTACGTATGTACTTGTGAAGAAATTGCTCTTTCTATTCTACATCATGAAAACGAAGGAGGATAATAGTGTTGAGCAAGTGTTTATTAAGGCAGGTTCAATAGTTACATGAACAACGGGTAGTTGGAAGTGAAAATCTTCAGCACAGCCCAATATTCGATATCCTTAATATTTGCACTAAGTTCATACTTAGATCGTGCAGGGAACATTAATCATACGAAAGAAAGCCTGGTCAAATAGTATCTGGAAACAAGCCTGGAAATTCGATGACATTTATTGGAAAGTAGCAAAGGGCATGAGTTATACCAGTACAGTTATGGGTACAGCAGGTATTCAACATGGTGGAGTATCGCTGACTCCAACCCTTGTATGATCAAGATGTGTGAATTGTATGCCCATGACGTATGAACATACAGCACTATTTTCTACAGAGCTTCTAGAGCTTTTGGACCGTTGTTAATGGAAAAAACGCTATACTAGCGATGAGGTAGTAGTACATGTAGTAATATGACGAGAAACCAAAGCTTTCATCAGCCCGATGATATTTCTGCATTCCCCTTCAAATGCAGTCACAAAGTAACGCATTTATTATCCATGACGTGATTCTTTACTTTTACTTCGTGGAAGCATATTGTAAACCTCTTGGTATGAGCTTGGTAGAGTTAATTGTAGCGGTTCTAAAAATTTAAACCTGAATAAAATTGATCCATGGAAAGATGAGTTGGCCTGCTTAAACAATGGCGCTAGTGTTGGCATATCACCGTAGATGGCGCCATAATCGCATTTCGCATGACGTCATTGCACGTGAGGGAATTCCTTCGTACCGTGACGTCTTTGCGTGTGTATATCGGCAATCAACACGCTATTTAGATACAATTCAAAGGAAACAATCCATATTTATCATTTGATTGAGCAATATCTAAAACATCAACATATCTGGCCTAAAAATTTGCTCTTAATGAAATAAGTTATGTGATGTTCATTTCACGCGAGATTATCGTCAAGCGAGACAAGAGACGGACAGACGGAAGTTGCGGATGGCAAAAAAAATTTACCGACAGTGTGTACTGTAGTCGTCGCTGTGCTCGTCGGTTTCACCGGCTCGATGCGCGAGCTATAAGTAGTAGTAGTAGTAGTAGTAGTGTACAATGTACGCATAAGTGGGGCATGTGAGAAACTTGCCAGTGACGTGGGGTTACCGTAATATGGCAGAGAAAGTGACGAAAAAACTGAAATCAAAACAAAGTAGTAGTAGTAGTAGTAGTAGTACTGAGAAGTAGTAGTAGCTGTAGTAGTAGTACTAAGAAGTAGTAGTAGTAGTAGTAGTAGTAGTAGTAGTAGTAGTAGTAGTAGTAGGAGGAGGAGGAGGAGGAGGAGGAGGAGAAGGAGGAGAAATAGCGGCAATGGAAGAAGTAGGAAGGAATAATTGCTACTCCTAACACGGTTGGATTTAACTCGACTTCAAAGTTAATTTGATACTTCGGATTGTAGGCAATTTCATTATATCAACATTTCAAAAAGCTATGATTGTATTCTGAGCCAGAGAATAGTTTTGATAGTTTATTCAATTCAAAGCGTGCCTCTACAAATGTGACATGCATAATTTGATTTTTCTACTAGTCATGGAAATAATAAAATGTTCTTCTTTCAAATGTTAGACACTCATTACGTAATCGAATTAGTCACGTAAATTGCCTACTATCGCCAATATGCATATAAACATGATAAGAACAATACTATTGCGATGTGACAAACGGTTCGGTAATGTAATAAAAAATTCAATATTACCACTTGAAGCACCAACTTAATTGATATTACCACATAGCCAGCAATCTTACCCCTAGAGGTCACCAGCCTCGTTTTGACCTCCAAAGTTAATTAAAAAAATGGTGAGATGTAATTGTTCTTTTTTCGCCCCATCAAAGAGCAGGTGATGAATTTTTTAGGTCCTCCTTGAAAGTGTGGTCTGGCCTGCTATCCACCCTCAGTCATCCATAATCCCACTCGATACCACGTCGTTGAATATGGATGGCTTTGGGTGGATATCAGGCCGGACCGCACTTTCAAACATGGCATAACATATAATCTTTCTCTTCTGCAGAGGGTACCGTATGGCCCATACACATGGATACCGCAACGTTGGCATAACACAACGGAAACTTATGTCTATTGCTGGGATGTTTTAATGGATCCTTATTTCTTGATATTATATCATCTTTTGATAATAAGCAATATGTTTCTAATGCAAACCATACACAGCATCAGCTTAGGCTACATGTAGTTTCCTATGTTATTACTTTTTAGGGCTTTATTGAAGATTATTATACCTCACTTGAAGATCGTAAGCCGTGATTGGCTGACTTAACAGTGAACAATCATCATGTTGCCTGATGCCATCAGTGAGGGCTTCATGTTGCCCGTTGCCACTAGCGACACCTAGCGGGGAACGTGTGAATCACCAGTCATCTGTGACCTTGCTTTGTTTAAATTACAAATGGGGTTTGTTCTGTATAATAAAACAAATATGCCATGCCAGTGTGGGTAACATGATGGAATGTTTCCCCTCGGGAGAATGGTTTTCCCTCGGGCTCCGCCCTCGGGAAAACCATCCTCCCTCGGGGAAACATTCCATCATGTTACCCCCACTGGCATGGCATATTTGTATAATAGTTGATAGAACGCTTGGTTAGTGCATATGCAAAAAGGATCCCTTCTCTGCGGCCTTACGCCAAATGATGACTCTACGTTACGAACTGTTGAAGGAAAACACCAGGTTACAATCAATTTTCACATAGTATACCTGAATAGCCAATCATCTTTATAACTAGAATCAAATACTGTTAATTAGGAAAAGATTGCGTTAGTTTAATTTTTGCGTTTTTTTTTTGCGTTTAGCCTCGGACGCAAAATTAAAATCCGCAATGATTAGTGCTGCCACTTTAAGTGTATAGCTGGCACTACATGTTGCGGCCAATTCGCAAAATTTAAAAAACGTAAAAATCAATTTTCTGTAAATTCGCAAAATTTACTCTACACAATCGTTTGTGAATCTACAGTATTGGGGGCTGGGTCTCTTTTCTGCCTATTCCCTGGATAGTTACAAACAAGTCCATGTACCCCTTCCCCCTGGAGTGAAGGGTGTTGGATCGGGCCTGTCCTGCCAACATATTTATCCTATCAAATCGTTATCATAACCTCACTCCCTGCATTGAGGGGGCTTCATCTAATAGTATCTGTACTTCCAAATGTGGAAATGATGTACTCTTTTACTCAGCGTTGGTGGGGTGGAGTTGCGTTCATTTTGACTCCAGACACCAGCCTGTGGCGGCCGTACCCACTGCGCCTGTTGCGTAGTGCTAAGATTTCTCAAGCTTCATAATGCTGATATCTTTCCACTCGAGTGAACCTCCCTGAAAGCAAGAAACGAGGCGATATACCCGACATGCAACTCATTTTCTGCAAAAGATTTAGTTTCTCAATGATCCCCATGCAATCACATATCTCTTGACTAAAGTTACATGGCAATTCCCCCGCCCATTTTCCGACTTCTTCTTGCACGTATATGTGTGTATAAGAGCTCCTATTTATAGCTACATCGTATGGATATCTAACCAATTGGGTTTTTGCCAAAGTGTTAAAGTACACTTCTGCTGGAGCTTCATTGTCTAATCTTCCTATTGTGAAATGAGTAGTTGTAATCGGTACTCCCCACTCCGTCTAGCAGTTGTATAAGATAAGTCAGTGTGGGTGTAGTTTGAATGCTTCAGTAACGTAGAGAATATCTCATTACAAACTGCACCCAAAGTTTTTGGAGGTGGGACCTAGTACAGTGCAGAAACTAAGTATCTAATTCCTGCACCAGTCGACCGGGCGTCTGACAGTACCTGATCATGAGGTCATTCGTGCATTAATGCCCAGGAAACTGAGTGGCAATCGGTATTTAGTGCAGGGATTGATTATCGGCACTGTAGCTATGAGAAACTCTAGAACACTTAATATTTCGGTTGGAAATTGATTTTATTGAAATTTAATAATTTGACATCCTCACATTAAATGTGCATAACCATTCAACTACACAGACGCAAAACAATAGAAAAAGCAATATTGCTAGACAACGTCATAGAAAACAGAGATTAATACCAATGTGATCACAATTTGTTCGTCTTTGCATGCTACCAAAAACTCCCATTTCACAAAAGTGCATTCTCCATGACTTTTTAAGTGTATTGTTTATAATGTGTATACAGTTTTCTTCAAAAGCATATTAAAGGAGTGACCTCTACTAATTTAAGGTTAAGACTTATTATCTGATGTCCTTGCTTTTGCCCAATGCTTGCTATATGTTAGCAGACAATTGCTTTTACTATAGCAGAACAGTATTCCCGGCCGTATTTGTCCCGAGCAGATATACTACTGAGACAAAAAGTTCGCTTAATGCAAATTGAGAAGTTTGTATTACGAATAGCGTTGTTTTTATCCAAAAACCTAGAAACAGTTCATTACTTCAAACATAAAAGAGTACTTTATAATAGGTGCGTTTATCTTTATATTCGTGCCATGTTCCAGTACAAAATGTTATATCTTATGGCCAGGATGTGACTAGCCAACAACTAACCGCACCCACTGATGACATTCTGGCAACCATCCGGATTTAAACTCGGTACGAAGTAATATACATTTTCACCACACTATCAAAATAGATGCACAAAATGTAATCTTAGCACCAAACCTTGTCTGCCAGTTTCATAGTTTAAGTACAGTCTTATTATTATTTTTGTATTGAATTTAACGTTTTATGGTTGTCTCCCCTGTCTGATTCATTTGGTACACGCACACAGTTATACATATACTTATGTCGATTTTGGCTTCTTTTTTGTTTGTTAAATGTTATAATTTCATATCGTTCGATCATCCATCGTTGTATATGTATATTCTTTTATCGGATGATGAGGTTGATAAATATAAAAGAGGTCAATAATATACAATAAGATATAATAGGTGTGTTCCTCTGTAAGCATTATGCATGCTAACTCGAGTTCTAATGATTGGTACTCTGAAAAAAGACAAATCATTGAATCTTACTGAGTTACAAATCCATATCTAATGACAATTTCTTCACCTAGTCCCCATAGCTACAAACTAAGCTTACACTCTATGCATATATTGGAGTTTCTACCAGGGATTTCGACCACATACAGTACAGACATTTAATTCTGCACCAGTCGACCAGACGTCTGCCACTGCATGGCTGTACAAACATTTATGGATAACATGTCAAAGAAATAAGAACAGCACAACAATGACACGCATAGCTTGCAAATCAAAGCCACAGTCAGCTGTAAGGTAATCCATGTATCCATGTCCTGGAAACTGGGTGGAAATCAGGCGGATGGTCGTGTATTATGACCGGGATGCCCAGGTGTTTAGTGCAGGAATCAAATGTCGGCACTGTACCTGTTCTTGCTACATATAGCGAAATAGTGAAGGCACTGATTTGCCACTACTGGCACCTAGAGATAGAGGCTGTTTCACATGTTTCATGCTTTACTCTAACACCACCTGTCAAATTATCCCATAGAACAGCTGCCAGGCGATTCACAAATTGCCTCGGAAGCCATTTACTTTAAGACGTGTTTTATGGGATGAGCTGGAAATTCGATCATCACACAAGATTCTTTCTTTAACACTTTCAGTTTTGTAATAGAAAACATAATCCGCGGTAAGCATCGTTTTTAGAGAAAGCATTTTAGAAAAATATTTACGAGATTCAGGTAAAAGTATCTTTTATTGTGGGCATCTTGGAGACGTCCCTAGACGATCTAATTTCTCACTATGTACATGTAGGGGTGTATGCTAAGGACTGACCTGGTAGCCTAGTTGTTAGAACACAGTGCTTCGACTGCCCACTATTATATCCAGGTCACTTCCTAATGCCCCTAAGAGCGCCAATAGCAAGAATGGTTGTTCCTGAAACACCATTACATAGAATAAGCCCGGTCAGGAAGCCTATATATTACGCGCCATTGGTTTGGTGAGAATGTCAAAATTATTTGCATATGTGATATTTTCTGTCGGGAAAAATATTTTCCCTTTAGAAATGGTCACTAGGTTTTACAGCAAAGCAACGAATACCAAACTAAAGAGAATAAAATCATAAATTCACTGCACCACATATCTATGCCATCAAAGTTTTCATTATGTAATTAGGGTGACATTTTTTGTTAGAAATCTAGCAACAATATTACTTTTTCAACAGATACTGCAATTTTGAAGTGAGCCTTCGACAGGATTACCCATCTGCCTTAATGGTAGTTCGAACTTCCTTACAACCTTTAGCAATATGCTTCACAGACACATGACTCTATTTGAAATATCAATACACATGTTGTACTTCTATGACGTATGGGAAGATGTAGTAGTGATAAGGGTTTTGAGGATTATAATACTGTAAAACTGGTAATGTTTGCGTATAGTAAACATTGCGTTTTTTTCATTTTCTCTTTTATGCGTGTTTTAATTAATGCGACGCCACCAGACGTCAGATATCTGAAACAGAAGGGACAGATTTATGCGTGTTTTTTTTATTGCGTCCTCATGCATTCGCATTAAAACGCAATAATTAAAATCACGCAATCATTACCAGTTTTACATTATATGTTTGGTGTTGCACTTTCAAATACATAACTGACATGTACTATAAGACAATTAAATACACGTGTGGTGTAGGGCAGGTTTTAAGTGCATGCCTTGACCTTAATTGAGAAATGTTTAATCTGTATTTTGTAAGTGTCATGTTGTTGTAGTCCTTTTCTCTGGTCGAGGAATGTACATATATATTTTAGTCAGCAGACTTCTATGTTGTCGAACTTCATTTACTATGTTAAAATTAAGTCCTGTGTTTAAACGTTTCTTTTTTGCTGTGCACTTTGTTGTTCATATTAATTTGTTTTTGATGGTTCCATTATGTATTGAAATGATCTTGTACACACAAGTACAGTCCATAAACATACAATACAACTTAACTTTACTAAACATCGATTACTTTCAAGATTATTCCATAAACATCGAACGCCTAGGCCTACATTGTACATAAATCCATTATTAAACATTAGTGCCAAAACTAAGTAATGTACGTTACATGTAGGTATTTGTGTATGATTTGCTTATCAAAGTTTATAACACGAATCTTGATGTAAATGTGTGTACCCATATTCAATACTAGTATATGAAGGTAAAATAAGTGTGGGTAAGGTGAAATATTTACTAGATGGATGTATTAGAGTTTTACATTAAGCATTTAAAATAAGCATGTATTTCCTGCCCCATATCAGTCGTACGGTGTGCATATTTGTAACGTTACCTTCTTCCAAGTATAGCACTGTTTCACCTCAGGCAAAACGTGTGTCTAGGTACCACGAGAGCGGCCTCAACTGCTGGTGAACTTATAAAACATATGCGCCATAAACATACAATACAACAACGGGGGAATACTGTTAGATGTTTTAAATGGCATAACCCTTGCAATGTTAAAACGACCGTTCCCTTGGGATGAAGCATGGTGGAATTTGGAATTTTTTCATGAAAGGTTTTCTGCCATATTAAAGCGAATTCACGATTAGCGTGTCTTTATAAGAGGAGACCTGAGTAGCAGGGGACAGCCGTGCCTAACCCCACTTAACCACAACAATGAACCTACTCAAATACCTCTGACGGTATTCGAACCCATACAGAACAGAATAATGTCAAATAATAAATTATTCAACATGTTATTTATATCCAGCTCGGATTGCTCTTGAACCAATCACACACACACACACACACACACACACACACACACACAGAGTCTACCCTGTAATTATGATTTGTGAGATTATTCCCATTATAAACCAACTTTCTTATTTTGGCGTGTTTAGTACTGTTATTACCCTAACCCTAAACCTAATCAGACTGAAAGCAAGAAATATATCTATAAAAACATTATGAGATCGATCTCACAACGCACCAATGCTTCGGTTACCACTTTCCTTTTAGTTTTGGAAGTGATCTCACAACTCAGAAATACGTACACACACACACACACACATACACACATACACACAAACACATGCACACACACACATGCACACCTCTACTGAAACATGCATAGACGTTCTGGAGACAGGTTAAAATATATAGGAACCTTTAACAAATTTTAAGGAATAAAAGAACATGTTGGTGCCCCCAGAGGAGAAACAAGAACATGGTTACAACAAGGGTGTTAATATATAGAAGTCGTAAAACCAGTACTCAAATGTCCCTTTGGTGCGTAAAAAACTGACACAGCATTCAACGGAAAATAAGAAATATTGTACAAAGCCCATTAAGAGAATTTGAGGTAAATGCTATCCTATTATTGACGACGTTTAACCATCACTCTTCTTATCAGTATTTATACAGAGATGATATGATATAGCAACAATAATGAAATGATTGCAGGTATATTGAATATCGTGATTGCTTATTAATATTTGAATAATAAAACTTCAATTTTCATAGTGAATTCAAAGGCAAAGGGTAACCTTTGGCAAATATTTCACGACCGGTGTTTTAAATGGCTTCTTCATAAGAATATACTTTGATATCCCCTGCCCAATGATAAGCAGCACTGTTGTCTTATGGAACTTGCTACATTTAGTTCATCCACGTTGTGCACTGATACATGTACATGTATTACTTTAAATTGTCATAAACTGTCATTGTGGAACAAAGTATTCCTTAGGGAATCCAAATACATTTCGCAAATACAAGCACCAGATGCACGTTTTTTCCAATACGGTGACAGTGGAAACAATGAAATGTATTGTCTATTTTTAGAAATAGATTGAAATTACCTGAATAGTCATTTTTCGATTTTGCTAATACCTACAGTGCAGACGTTAAATTCCTGTACGAGCCATCCGGACGTCTGCCACTGCCTGGTCGTACAAACACCCATGGATAACATATCAAGATATCAATGAACCACGTTGCTTGCGAATCAGAGCTACGTTCAGTCGTGAGGGCATTCATGCATCCATGCCCAGGAAACCAAGTGGCAATCAGTCGTTCGGTCGTGCATTATGCCCGGTCTGCCCATTCATTTAATGCAGGAATTAAATGTTGTCACTAGCTGATGTTCCTCGATAGCATGTAAAGACAGACTATGTCTTTCCTTCAGCACACAGGTAGTTCATCATTATTATATGATGCGTCACGTTCAAACATCGCATGGAAAAGGCTAATTGTAGGATAATTCATAAATTTCACTTTGAAGTCTACCGCAGAGGTTATATTATTAATTACGCACTAACTGTCCATAATTCAGTTTTATATTTCCACGAACGTGGTACTTTGTCCTGTTTATTGCCACTACATAATACGTAAAAAGAGCACCTATCATCAACGGTTTGATGAACAAAGAATATCACTCATTAGCACTCTATTGAAGTCTTGGCTAGATATATCAAAGAAATTCAACAGCAATTTTATATATACATACATACATATATATATATATATATATATATATATATATATATATATATATATATATATATATATATAATATATATATATAATATATATATATATATATTATATATATATATATATATATATATATATATATATATGTATATATATATATATATATATATATATATATATATATATATATATATTATATATATATATATATATATATATATATATATATATATATATATATATATATATATATGTATATATATATATATATATATATATATATATATATATATATATATATATATATATATATATATATATATATATATATATATATATATATATATATATATATATATATATATATATATATATATATATATATATATATAATCAATCAAGAAAAAAGTGGCATATATATATATATATATATATATATATATATATATATATATATATATATATATATGTATATATATATACATATATATATATATATATATATATATATATATATATATATATAATCAATCAAGAAAAAAGTGGCGTCAGTGATTAATGATGTATACATACATTAACAGCAGCAACTGTGATATATTTGCAAGTTAGATGTTGTTAAGGAAAGCTTCTACAAAAGCAGTGGTACCGAAACTATTCACAGGCTAACAGCACTCTCCGCCCAATATGCCAAAGAAGCGTTAGCGCTTTTAATTTGTCTTATTGATGGTTACGAGTTGCAAATCTAAGTTGGCACGCGGAGGCCGTTGGGAGAATGGTGCAATTAGAGTTTCTATGGCGAAGTGGGTAGCGGTTGACAGGTAACCAAAGTAATTATCCCACCAGTCGCTCTTGAATCAAGGCAGAGATAAAAGGGCTGGGAGATGTACATTACGACCTGAGTTGTTGCAGCAGCTTAAAAGGATGTTGTCGGATTTTAGAAACTCGAGTACTTCGATTAGAACGTGCTTTAAGAGCAGTATTCGAAATTACTCCCCAATGGCTTGAGTGGTCGTTTTAGACGGAGACATTAACGTTCTTAAGAAATCCCTACAGCAATTGTCCGAAAGTGACAAAGTCTAACCATAAACCAGTATTACGCTGCAATCGTGTGTACATTATCCTTCGTTTTTTAGAGGACGCAAGATGGCCGCCTAAGTGTTGAGGACTGTGCCATTGTGTCGTAACCCTGAGCACAAAGGGTAAGTGCATGCGCTCTAATTGAATGCTTGACACACTTTTCAGCAGATTAGTGAGCAAACTTTGACCCAATAAAAGTAATTTTGAAAGCGCAAAAAGGGTTAGCTTTGAAAAACAAAAGGTCAATAGCATGCTTGAATATTATTTCCGAGGTTATTTGATAATCAGAAAAATACAGTACTTTGGTTTAACATTTTAAAACGATATCTTTCAAAATCGAAGGCATTAAGCGGATACAATGGTTATATATCGCTATCTAGGTGTTTTTTTCACTGCATTTTCATAATAAAAATGACTGAAAAGTGTATTTTTGCCTTGGGGAAAGGTTACCCACTCCCCATTTATATTAGGTGTAAGTGTCTGATATGTTCAAGTGGTCGACCCTATGTGTCAAATGATTGAATTAAATCATATCAATGACCTGACCTCTTGGTTGGAACAAGACTTTAGAAATAAAGTGG
>OZ012694.1:27215415-27217363 GCA_963942565.1 Maea johnstoni | reverse complement strand
TATATATATATATATATATATATATATATATATATATATATATATATATATATATATATATATATATATATATATATATATATATATATATATATATATATATATATATTAAGCCGCTCTAAGCCGATAAGATGGGAATCTCATATTATAAACGTCTTAGTAGTAAACTCTTGGTAAATGCATACTGATAGAATAAATGCACATACGAAAATGGTAGAAGTAGATTCGTCATACACTTATCGTTGCAGAAATATGATAATCTTGTTTTGGTAAGTATATGAGTGAATAACGAGTGTAAAAATACCTCCATTGCGCTGTTGCACTAAGTATGGGGATTTCTTTGATATTACGAATACAAAAAAGAATATCATTTGAATGTAACATCTTTGCAAATTCTTATCTGAGCTAATCTCAAAAGAGAAAATACAGGTAGTGAAGCCCTGTATATAAGATTCTGAGCTAGCCTTGAGATATTTTGTATTATTTTGTATTCTGCGTCATTTTGCTGCAACGCAGTGATACATTATAAGTATAACCTACGATCCACAGCTCATCAAACGGCGGACAGGCATTGTTAATGTATGCCTTTGTGCTGTCTTGAAAAAGAGTTCTGAATGAATACGTCCTGAAGCCTTGTATGGGTAGTGTCTTTTAAAAGAAAATCACGTTTGATCATCGGAATTTCGCATAGAACATCAAAGGCATCAGTAAAGCAATATTGCTACCCTCCTAATACGGTGATATCATATACGTTAGCAACGAAACAGGTAGTATTTATCGCGTAGGGATGCTCTCCTGAGGATTAAGGGGTTGGTGGTAAGCCGGCAGATCAGAAGTAAATGAAATTGTAATCGACATACATAAGAAGAGATTTAAATGACGATCTTGGCCTAAAGACTAAGAGTAGGTTCTGAGATAAAAGAGTACTCTTCCACAATAAAGGTGTTTGCCATACCTGACAGTCCATATACTATAAAAAGTTAATCTTCAAGGCGACCTTTAGTTGATTTGTATATTCCCGGATCTTTTCCGGACCATTTTTGCAGAGTAGAGAGGTAAATAAAAAATACTGTTTTTTTCCGAACCCAATCATTACCTAGTTGGGATACAAAATAAAACTATAAGTTCAGGTTAGACAACTAAAACATTCCTTTTTTCCAATTTAAAACATTCAAGTTTAAGGTTTTCATGTCGTATTTCCATTCTTGGTTATTTAGAAAGCATTTTACTATCTGGCAGATAATGGTCACATGGTTTATTTCATGTCTTTCCTTTTTTTAATATACATTTATCTATTGTTTTATGTTTTTGCTTTAAAACCTCACTATTATATATTCCTCATCAGATACTGTTAACTTCGTTAGGCCGTTTATGATAAATAAAAAATAATTGATTTTTTTCCGTCGGGTGGACTATTTTTAGTTCGTGGGATCCGGCGGCTAGGAGTAGGAGAATACGTTTTCTTCTCAGTTTAATTGGATGTGGGTGGAAGAATTTCTTTATCGCATCTGATTTAATCATAAAGAATGCGTGTGTATAAAATCCCCTAAGGCAATACGCATTCGTTCATTGAGGGCAACGTTAAATTAAATCGCAAGCGAGGCAAAAAAAAAATCACATTTTACGTCAATCTATAAAGGAGGCGAGAACTATTATATACATTGAATAACTATTTTATGAATGGAATAAAACATAATAGACGTTCTTAGTACAATTATATATTCTCTTCATTATGGCTTTTTGATCAACATGCAGATCAAGCCAACTCAGCTTTCAATTTTCCTTTGTCTCAATAGGCCATGCCATTTTGTAAGTCTAACCCCAATCTTTATCCGCTATACCATGTGCATGTAATGTCATTCGAATCGTTCCTACAACTCAATTTGAATATAACATCACAATAAATGTATCAAAGATGGTGGTCTAATTTCATTCGGATCATGGCAAA
>OZ012694.1:27197915-27212915 GCA_963942565.1 Maea johnstoni | reverse complement strand
ACATATCAAATCTTGCCATGAGTGACGGTATTCGGTTTGCGGTTTATTATTCAAACTGGGTCTGTGGTTTCTGATTAAATGTAAACAGGGGAAATGGTGACGTGGCTTAATCAGGTCACACACGTAAACGACGTGTTTTAAAATTGACAGTCAAGTAAATGGTATTTGAAGTTCACTGTAAGGTCAATGTTTCTTAAGACTGTACAGTAGATGAAAAAACTTATATGCGTTGGTGGACAAAACTGAATACTTAAACAAAATAATATCCTGATCCATCCCAGTATTTGTTTTCAAATTAGCATTTTATGATAAAATATTGGTTAGTCTGTCAACACAGTGTAATACTGTTAGGACTAATATAAAATCATGCTTAGACACTCAATATGTTAAATACCTAAGCACGAAAGTCTTAAAACAAAGACCAGCAAACCATGTAGTGGTAACATATACTAGTATCTCAAGTTCAAAAGTAACTAACAATTGCAACAATGCTCTAAACTTGCTCTATTCTGGGTTACTAATGTTTTTCTCTTAAATCCGATTGTATTCGCTTAGTTTAGGGCATTTCGATTTAAGGTTTTATGGACTAAATTACTCGATTAAGTTTTTAAAAATAAGTTTTATTCTCCGTAGACATGACAAATAATATATTGTACACAACAATATAATCTATTAAATTCATGGAAATATCTCTGTACCTTGTCCTTAAAGTAGAGTTGTAATTGCTAGATAAATGGCATAAGATACAGGAAGTGAAGTGGTGCAGGCGTTCCGCAGCTTATTGAGCTATCACTCACATCTAGAAAAAGTCATGTTTTTTATATTTGTTTTGGTTCACAGTAGGCGTAGGTACACACATACGTTTCACTAGATGGTAATGCAATGTGAAACTGCTAGTTTCTGCCTATTCCCCCAACAGCTTCATCCTCAAGCGCCTCTCACTGGGACCTGGAGCTTCTTGTGTATTTACACAGTAAATATACACTCGGGGAGGAAGTAACGTACTGTTCCACAGTGAGTTGGAGGTCATAATTTACGTAGCCCATGATTGTGTAAACGTTTCGGTTGTCTTGTAAAGACTAATGGTAAGAAACAACCGCAAAGAACCATCTGATGGTTTATCAACGTAGAACACTTTCAGAGTAAACTTACTAAGGATAATAAATGATTATAATTATCATTATCATTATTATTATTATTATTATTATTATTATTATTATTATTATTATTATTATTATTATTATTATAATTAGTAGTAGTAGTAGCAGTAGTAGTATTTATTGGTATTATTATGCATATTATTATTATTCATATTGTTATTATAATAATAATTATTATTATTATCATTATTATCATCATTATTATTATTATTATTGTTATTATTATTATTATTATTATTATTATCAATATTATTATTAGTATCATCATGTCATTATTATTATTATTACTATTATTATTATTATTATTATTATTATTATTATTATTATTATTATTATTATTATTATTATTATTATCCATTTATTAATAGCGAGTTGCAAATTTTGCGACCCTATCTCCTCTGGAACGGCTGCAAGTCTGATGTTGTGGCTTTTCATGCCGATTGGTAGGGGGCTGAAGTTTTGCGATAGCTAGGTTTGAATTAAAAAAATAACTTGTGAAGTTTTTTTGTTTTGAAGGAATATCTAAACTAAACTTAGCATGCGCATATTGTTGCAACATTTTGGATTGTGCAAAAATCAGAACGTCATATAATAATATGATTTACTATTGTTGGAAGCGTGTGCATGTGTGACGCTCCCATTGTTGAGGGAGGTGGTTATTATGCTAAATAACCTCCTTTCTTAAGGATGCCCGCACCAGTTTTTTTTTTGTCCTTAGAATTTTGTAATTTTTGGATGTGTTGTACCTTGTGGGACAAAAATAAAGGAAATGTAAAAATAAATTGGCTGTCTGGCCGATTTATTTTGCTAGAGACGAATTTGTGATTTTGGAAAAGTGGCCATTTGGGAGAAAAAGGGCTGCCAAGTAGCACATTTTTTTATTTTCTGATCGTTCATGGTTTTTTATATGCAGAAAAATAAATCGACAATCTTTAAAAACGTCAATTTGCATGTAGTTATTGGAGTAGATCCTCTTTCTGCTTATGCAAACTGTATTTCAAACCCTACTTTATCTTTTGCACAAGCTAAAGTTGAACTGGAGAGGTTGAATCAAAAATGAACACCTTTTCCTTAAAATTGTACGCAAATATAGGGCAATTTATAGCAGATAAAGAATTGTAAAAAAAAAACCAGTCCAGAGAATTTTTTTACTTTTTGATATGTTCTTGCACTGTGAATTTGCATTCTATATGCGAAAAAAAAATGGGGTGTCATGAGTTGTTTTTTTTTGCTACAGAGCTAAAAGTGAAAGGGTACGTTTTTTGCTTTTTTATTAAAATGAAAGGACAATGACGCGACCTTTGTTTCCCTATTGTTGTGGCAACAATAGGGGGAAAATTCCTTTGTTGGAGTCGTGTTGTGCTTGCTAAGACGCGAATAAAGACCATTATGTCACACATATTGAATTGTAAAAAAAATATTAGTCCAGAGAATTTTTTCATTTTTTGATATGTTCTTGCCCTGTGAATTTGCATTATATATGCGAAAAAAAATTGGGGTGTCATGAGTTGATTTTTTTTGCTACAGAGCTGCGAGTGATCGGGTACGTTTTATGCCTTTTGTGCAAATACAAGTGTCTATGTCCGTGGCAACAATAGGGAAATTCCCTTTGTTGGAGTAGTCAGTGTAATAAGGACGGGTCTGTACCCTTGTCAGCTAATTGTGTGCGATCAGTTCCCTTTATCAATGTGCCATTGAGATGATATTGAAGAACATTGACGATTAAATTCTTTACTAGAACTATTTTCGTGTAGTTAATGAAAACTTACATCGTCCGCATGCTGTTTTTTTCATACCGTTAGCCATTCATGCAGTTTAATTATAAATGGCAAACAACACTGCAAAATAAAGTAATTTATCCACCACTTTAATGCGTACATATGGTAGAAGGTCCATGTTTTATTGTAGAAAGTTTTCTTGCCCTTGTGCGCAGGGCGGAAACATAACTGCTAAATCCCTCAACAGTACGCTACGGCGGGATGAATGTCGCATGCATCCTTGACGTTCATGTCACTCATGCCTGACTCCCGTAATATACGCAACAATGGGACGTCTCCCAACAATCGAAAAAAAAACTGGTGCGGGCATCCTTAATCATTGGAGCGTCATACAAGCAATGCTTCCAACAATAGGAAATCCTATTGTTATATGATGTTCTGATTGCTGCACCATCCAGAATGTTACAAAAACAGCTTAGTTTAGACCTTCATTTGAGCCAAAAACTTGTAAGCCTTGTGATATAATGGGAATTGATCACAGGAGATAGGTGATTGTGGCAATACCAGTGCCCTGCCCAGTCAGCAGCCAAAACTGAGCCCATAGGGCAAGGTTTTGGCTGCCTGGGCCAGGCACTCATGTGCTGTCACAATCACCAGTACCTCCCGTGATCAATACCATGGCTACCACCTCAGTCACAAAACATTATTTAAACTGCATTTATACATTACTGGGCTTAAGACAACACAAATGAAATATCTAGAAAGTCCGTAATGTGTTCTTTTTCAAATGTATTAAAATCGTAGTTTTAGGCCCAGTAATCACGGAGAAATCATCGAATGAAAACGCCTTGAACAATTTCCGTTTTCATTTAATGATTTCTCACTTATTAATGGGCCTAAGACAACACTTTGTTATATATTTAGAAAGGCGGTCATATGTTGTTTTAGAATATATTAAAATTGTAATCGTGGGTCCCGAAATCACGACATTGTTAGAAAGATCATAAAGAGCTCTTCCCTCAGCTGCTAATGTTAGCTGCTCTTATCTCATAAAACTAAGATGCTGTGTATGAATAGCCCGTGCTGTGCACGGGTTGTAGCTAATCATTATTATTGTAATTAACCGCCACTGTGACCAGCTACATGTAATATGGATTGGTGTGGGTTAGAATCACTACGTATGACCTTTTGAAGACATTGCTCTTTCTATTCTACATCATTAAAATGAAGGAGGATAATATTGTTAAGCAAGTGTTTATTAAGGCAGGTTCAATAGTTACATTAACAACGGGTAGTGGGAAGTGAAAATCTTCACAACAGCCCAATATTCGATATCCTTAATATTTGCACTAAGTTCATACTTAGATCGTGCAGGGAACATTAATCATACGAAAGAAAGCCTGGTCAAATAGTATCTGGAAACAAGCCTGGAAATTCGATGCCATTTATTGGAAAGTAGCAAAGGGCATGAGTTATACCAGTACAGTTATGGTTACAGCAGGTATTTAACATGGTGGAGTATCGCTGACTCCAACCCTTGTATGATTAAGATGTGTGTATTGTATGCCCACGAAGTATGAACATACAGCACTATTTTCTACAGAGCTTCTAGAGCTTTTGGACCGTTGTTAATGGGAAAAACGCTATACTAGCGATGAGGTAGTAGTACATGTAGTAACATGACGAGAATGCAAAGCTTTAAATACTCGCGCAGCTTGATGATATATCTGCATTCCCCTTCAAATGCAGTCACAAAGTAACGAATTTATTATCCGTGACGTGATTCTTTTCTTGTACTTCGCGGAAGCATATATTCTCTTGATATGTTCTTAATATCTGTGCAATAACCACACAGTACGAGTAGCGATTGACCGAAAATATCGATGGAAAAAAAATACGATTTCAACCTATTGCAAAATCGTCATTTCGCAACAGATTTTAACAAGAATTAAAAGAAACGTAGAATTAATTGTAGCGGTTCTAAAGATTTTAACCCGAATGAAATTGATCCGTGGAAAGATGAATTGGCCTAATTCATTTTCGCTGTGTCGCTCGGTAGAGGTTGTATCCGCGCAGTTGAAATATGGATGACGTCATGGAAACTTGTGAGTGGAATCCCCTTGCATAATTAAAATGCCACGTGACGGGGAAATACCTCCACGCGCGCACGTGGCGGTGAAGGCCCCAACGGCTAGTTGGTTTGCGAGGGAAAGCCGAAAGGGTCGCACATTTGATCTAGATAGGTTCCGTTCGCCCCCACCCAATCGGCAATCTAAATACAATTCAAAGAAAACAATCCATATTCATTATTTGATTGAGCCATATTTAAAACATCAAAAGATCTGGCCTAAAAATGTGCTCTTAATGCAAAAGGTGATTTTCATTTCACGAGCGATTATCGTCAAGCGAGACAAGAGACGGACAGACAGAAGTTGCGGATTGCAAGAAAAATTGCCGTCAGTGTGTAATGTAGTCGCCGCTGTGCTCGTCGGCTTCGCCGGCTCGATGCGCGAGCTATAATTAGTAGAAATATACAATAAGTGGGGTACGTATAAGTGGGGGATGTGAGAAACTTGCCAGTGACTTGGGGTTACGAGGTGGTTTTCGCCGGGTACTCCCCCCAGTAATAATGGCTAGTTATGACAGAAAAAGTGACGAAAACACAGAATTCAAAACAAAGTAGTAGGAGTAGTAGTAGTAGTAGTAGTCGTAGTAGTAGTAGTAGTAGTAGTAGTAGTAGTAGTAGTAGTAGTAGTAGTAGTAGTAGTAGTAGTAGATGGGTACATCTGATGTATATGAGGACTGTTAGTGAACGTTCGGGCGTTGGATAAACTGAACAGCTCCTCATTTGTTCATCTAATATGCAGCAAATCTCTTTCGATTTCAATCCATATATCTAAACCTATTTTTGGTTTATAACTGTGTGCAGTTCATTTTCTGGTCTATTTTATAAGTTATATCACCTTCTTTTTATTTATATATTATTTGCATTTTCTATAATTTACCGTTCTCTGTTTATATTTCATTTTTGTTTGTGATTGTCATAAATTTTGTAATCTAAAACATTACAGTCAATAAAGCATCAATCAATCAATCAAGTAGTAATAATAGCAGTAGGAGAAACAGCAGCAGTGGAAGAAGTAGGAAGGAATATTTGCTTTTCCTAACACGGTTGGATTTAACTCGACTTCAAAGTTAATTTGTGCTTCGTATTGTAGGCAATTTCATTAAATCAACATTACAAAAGCTATAATTGTATTCTGAGCCAGAGAATATTTTTGATAGTTTATTCAATTTAAAGCGTGCCTGTACAAATGTGACATGTATAATTTGATATTTTTTACTAGTCATGGAAATAATAAAATGTTCCTCATTCAAATGTTAGACACGCATTACGTAATCGAATTAGTCATGTAAATTGCCTACTATCGCTAATATGCATATAAATATAATAAGAACAATACTATTGCGATGTGACAAACGGTTCGGTAATGTAATGAAGAATTCAATATTACCACTTGAAGCACCAACGTAATTGATATTACCAAATGGCCAGCAATCTGACCCCTAGAGGTCACCAGCCTCGTTCTGACCTCCAAAGTTATTAGAAAAAATGTTGAGATGTATTTGTTCTTTTTTCGCACCATCAAAGAGCAGGTGATAAATTCGTTAGGTCCTCTTTGAAAGTGCGGTGCGGCCTGCTATCCACCCTCAGTCATCCATATCCCACTCGGTACCACCTCGTGGAATATGGATGACTTTGGGTGGATATCAGGCCGGACTGCTATTTCAAACAGGGCATAACTTATAATCTTTCTCTTCTGCACACGGGGTACCGTCTGGCCTATACACATGGATACCGCAACGTGTGCATAGCACAACGGAAAATAATATATATTGCTGGGATGTTTCATTTGATCTTTATTTCTTGATATTAGATCATCTTTTGATAATAAGCAATATATTTCTAATGCAACCCATACATGTACACGGCATCAGCTTAGGCTAGTTTCCTATTTTATTACTTTTTAGGGCTTTATTGAAGAATAGTTGATAGAACGCCTGATTAGAGCATATGCAAGAGGATCCCTTCTCTGTGGCCTAACGCCAAATGATGACTCTACATGTACATGTACGTTACGAACTGTTGAAGGAAAACACCAGGTTGCAAACAAGCCTTCACATAGTATACCTGAAAAGCCAATCATCTTTATAACTAGACTCAAATACTGTAAATTAGGAAGAGATTGCGTTAGTTTATTTTTTGCGTCTTTTCGGGTTTAGCCTCGGACGCAAAATTAGAATTCTCTTTTTTGCCTATTCCCTGGATTCCCTCCATGTACCCCTTCCCCCTGGAGTGAAGGGTGCTGGATGGGGCCTGTCCTGCCAACATGTTTACCCTCTCAAATCGTTACCATACCCCCGCTCCCTGTACTGAAGGGGCTTCATCTAAATAGTATCTGTACTTCTAAGTGTGGAAATGATGTACTCTCTTACCCAGCGTTGGTGGGGTGGAGTTGCGTTCATTTCGACTCCAGACACCAGCCTGTGGCGAACGAACCTACTGCGCCTGTTGCGTAGTGCTAATATTTCTCAAGCTTCATAATGCTGATATCTTTCCACTCGAGTGAACCTCCCCGAAAGCAAGAAATGGGGTGATAAACCCGACATGCAACTCATTTTCTGCAAAAGATTTAGTTTCTCAATGATCCCCATGCAATCACATATCTCTTGACTAAAGATACATGGCAATTCCCCCGCCCATTTTCCGACTTCTTCTTGCACGTATATGTGTGTACAAGAGGTCCTATTTATAGCTACATCGTATGGATATCTAACCAATTGGGCATTTGCCAAAGTGTTAAAGTACACTTCTGCTGGAGCTTCATTGTCTAATCTTCCTATTGTGAAATGAGTAGTTGTAATCGGTACTCCCCACTCCGTCTAGCAGTTGTATAAGATAAGTCAGTGTGGGTGTAGTTTCAATGCTTCAGTAACGTAGAGAATATCTCATTACAAACTGCACCAAAAGTTTTTGGAGGTGGAACCTTAAGTACAGTGCAGATATTTAATTCTAGCACCAGTCGACCGGGCGTCTGACAGTACCTGATCATGAGGTCATTCGTGCATTGAGGGCCAGGAAACTGAGTGGCAATCGGCATTGAGTGCAGGGATTGAATGTCGGCAGTGTAGATATGAGAAACTCTAGAACACTTAATATTTCGATTGGAAATTGATTTTATTGAAATTTAATAATTTGACATCCTCACATTAAATGTGATAACCATTCAACTACACAGACGCAAAACAATAGAAAAAGCAATATTGCAAGACAACGTCATAGAAAACAGAGATTAATACCAATGGGGTCACAGTTTGTTCGTCTTTGCATACTACCAAAAAGTCCAATTTCACAAAAGTGCATTCCCCAGGACTTTCTAAGTGTATTGCTTAAAATGTGTATACAGTTGTCTTCAAAATCATATTATAGGTGTGACCTCTACTAATTTAAGGTTAAGGCTTATTTCCTGATTTCCTTGCTTTTGCCCAATGCTTGCTATATGTTAGCAGAAAATTGCTTTCACTATAGCAGAACAGTATTCCAGGCCGTATCTGTTCCGAACGGATATACTACTGAGACAAAGAGTTCGGTTAATGCAAATGAGAAGTTTGTATTATGAATAGCGTTGTTTGTATAAAAGATAACTTAGAAACAGTTCATTACCTCAAACATATAAGAGTCCTTTATAATGGTTGCGTTTATCTTTATATTCGTGCCATGTTACAGTACAAAATGTCATATCTTATGGCCAGGATGTGACTAGCCACTAACATTCTGGCAACCTTCCGGATTTAAACTCGGGAAGAAGCAATATACATTTTTACCATACTATCAAAAATAGATGCACAAAATGTAATCTTAGCACCAAACCTTGTATGCCAGTTTCATAGTTTGAGTACAGTCTCATTATTTTTTGTATTGAATTTAACGTCTTATGGTTGTCTCCCCTGTCAGATTCAGTTAGTACACGCACACAGTTATACATGTACTTATGTCGATTTTGGCTTCTTTTTTGTTGTTAAATGTTATAATTTCATATTATAGTTGTATATGTATATTCTTTTATCAGATGATGAGGTTGATAAATATACATGAGGTCAATAAATATACAATAAAATATAATAGGTGTGTTCCTCTGTAAGCAATATGCATGCTAACTCGAGTTCTAATGATTGGTACTATACTCTGAAAAAAGAAAAATCATTGAATCTTGCTGAGTAACAAATCCATATCTAATGAAAATTGTATTTCTCCACCTAGTCCCCATAGCTACAAACCCAGTTTACACTCTATGCATATATTGGAGTTTCTACTAGGGATTTCGACCACATACAGTACAGATATTTAATTCCTGCACCAGTCGACCAGACGTCTGCCACTGCCTGGTTGTACAAACATTTATGGATAACATGTCAAAGAAATAAGAACAGCACAACAATGACACGCGTAGCTTGCAAACCAAAGCCACATTCAGCTGTAAGGTAATCCATATATCCATGTCCTAGAAACTGAGTGGAAATCAATGAGGCGGATGGCCGTGTATTATGACTGGGATGCCCAGGTGTTTAGTGCAGGAATCAAATGTCGGCACTGTACCTGTTCTTGCTACATATAGCGAAATAGTGGAAGCACTGATTTGCCACTACTGGCACCTAGAGATAGAGGCTGTTTCACATGTTTCATGCTTTACTCTAACACCACCTGTCAAATTATCCCATAGAACAGCTGCCAGGCGATTCACAAATTGCCTCGGAAGCCATTTACTTTAAGACGTGTTTTATGGGTTGAGCTGGAAATTCGATCATCAAATAAGATGCTTTCTTTAACACTTTCAATTTTGTAATAGAAAACATAATCCGCGGTAAGCATCGTTTTTAGAGAAAGCATTTTAGAAAAATATTTACGAGATTCAGGTAAAAGTATCTTTTATTGTTGGCATCTTGAAGACGTCGCCAGACGATCTAATTTCTCACTATGCAGGTGTGTATGCTAAGGACTGACCTGGTAGCCTAGCTGTTAGAACACAGTGCTTTGACTGCCCATTATTATATCAAGGACACTTCCTAATACCCCTAAGAGCGCCAATAGTAAGAATGGTTGTTCCTGAAACACCATTACATAGAATGAGCCCGATCAGGAAGCCTATATATTACGCGCCATTGGTTTGGTGAGAATGGAAAAATAATTTGCATATTTAATATTTTCTTCCGGGGAAAAAAAATCCCTTTAGAAATGGTCACTAGGTTTCGCCTTGGTTTTACAGCAAAGCTACGAATACCAAACTAAAGAGAATGAAATCATAATTTCACCGCACCACATATCTATGCCGTCACAGTTTTCATTATGTAATTAAGGTGACATTTTTTGTTAGAAATCTAGCAACAATATCACTTTTTCAACAGATACTGCAATTTTGAAGTGAGCCTGCGATAGGATAAACCATCTGCCCTAATGGTAGTTCGAACCTCCTTACAACCTTTAGCAATATGCTTCACAAACACATGACTCTGTTTGAAATATCGATACACACATTATATAACGTGTACAGACTATAATGGGAAGATGTACTAGTGATAAGGGTTTTGAAGATTATGATAGGTGTTTGGTGTTGCCATTTGAAATACATAACTGACATGTACTATAAGACAATGCAATACAGGTGTGGTGTAGGGCAGGTTTTAAGTGCATGCCTTGACCTTAGTTGAGAAATGTTTAATCTGTATTGTGTAAGTGTCAAGTCGTTGTAGTCTTTTTCTCTGGGCGAGGAATGTACATATATATTTTAGTCAGCAGATGTGACTTCTATGTTGTCGAACTTCATTTACTCTGTTAAATTTAATTCCTTTGTTTACAAGTTTCTTTTTTGCTGTGCATTTTGTTGTTCGTATTTATTTGTTTTTGATGGTTCCATTATGTATTGAGATGATCTTGTACACACAAGTACAGCCCATAAACAGACAATACAACTTAACTTTACTAAACATCGATTACTATCTAGATTATTCCATAAACATCGAACGCCTAAACCTACATAAATCTATTATAAAACATTAGTGCCAAAACTAAGTAATGTATGTTAGGTATTTGTGTATGATTTGCTTATCAAAGTATATAACACGAATCTTGATGTAAATGTGTGTACCCATATTCAATATATGAAGGTAAAAGAATCGTGGGTAAGGTGAAATATTTACTAGATGGATGTATTAGAGTTTTACATTAAGCATTTAAAATAAGCATGTATTTCCTGCTCCGTATCAGTCGTACGGTGTGCATATTTGTAACGTTACCTTCTTCCAAGTAAAGCACTGTTTCACCTCAGGAAAAACGAGTGTCTAGGTACCACGAGAGCGGCCTGACAGCTGCTGATGAACTTATAAAACATATGCGCCATAAACATACAATACAACAACGGGGGAATACTGTTAGATCTTTTAAATGGCATAACCCTTGCAATGTTAAAACGACCGTTCCCTTGTGATGAAGCATGGTGGAATTTGGATTTTTTTTCATGAAAGGATTTCTGCCATATTAAAGCGAATTCACGATTAGCGTGTCTTTATAAGAGGAGACCTGAGTAGCAGGGGATAGTCATGCCTATCCCCACTTAACCACAACAATGAACCTACTCAGATACCTCTGACGGGATTCGAACCCATACAGAACAGAATAATGTCAAATAATAAATTATTCAACATGTTATTCATATCCAGCTCGGATTGTTCTTGAACCAATCACACACACACACACACACAAAAAAAAAAAAAATGCACACACACAGGCAACCCTGTAATTCTGATTTGTGAGATCATTCCCATAATAAACCAACTTTCTTATTTTGGTGTGTTTAGAGCTGATAGTACCCTGACCCTAACCCTAAACCTAATCCTAATCAGACTGAAAACAAGAAAGATATTTATAAAAACATTATGAGATCGATCTCACAACGCACCAATGCTTCAGTTACCACTTTCCTTTTAGTTTTGGAAGTGATCTCACAACTCAGAAATGCGCACACACACACACATACACACACACATACACACAGGCACACACACACACACCTCTACTGAAACATGCATAGACGTTCGGGAGACAGGTTAAACTATAGAGGAACCTTTGACAAATTTTAAGGAATAGAAGAAAATGCTGGTGCCCCCAGAGGAAAAACAAGAACATAATAGCAACAAGGGTGGTCATATATAGAAATCGTAAAACCAGTACTCAAATGTCCCTTTGGTGCGTTAAAAAACTGACACAGCATTTAGCGGGAAAATAAGAAATATTGTACAAAGCCCATTATTAGATTTTCAGATAAATGCATTCCTATTATTGACGACGTTTAACCAACACTCTTCTTATCAGTATTTATACAGAGATGATATGGTATAGCAACAATATTGAAATGATTTTATGTATAATTGAATATTGTGATTGCTTATTAATATTTGAATAATAAAACTTCAATTTTCATAGTGAATTCAAAGGCAAAGGGTAACCTTTGGCAAACATTTCACGACCGGTGTTTTAAATGGCTCTTTCATAAGAATATGCCTTGTTATCCCCTGCCCAATGATAAGCAGCACTGTTGTCTAATGGAACTTGCTACATTTAGTTCATCCACGTTGTGCACTGATACATGTACATGTATTACTTTAAATTTGTCATAAACTGTCATTGTGGAACAAAGTATTCCTTAGGGAATCCAATTACATTTCACAAATACAAGCACCAGACGCTTTGTTCAATACAGTGGAAACAATGAAATGTATTGTGTATTTTTAGAAATAGATTGAAATTACCTGAATTTTGCTAATACCTACAGTACAGACATTAAATTCCTGTACCTGTTGACCGGACGTCTGCCAGTGCCTGGTCGTACAAACACCCATGGATAACATATCAAGAATATAAGCCAAGTATATCAATTAACCACGTTGCTTGTGAATCAAAGCTACGTTTAGTCGTGAGGGCATTCATGCATCCATGCCCAGGAAACCAGGTGGCAATCAGTCGTTCGTCGTGCATTATGCCCGGTCTGCCCACGCATTTAGTGCAGGAATAAAATGTTGTCACTGTAGCTGATGTTCCTCGATAGCATGTAAAGACAGACTATGTCTTTCCTTCAGCACACAGGTAGTTCATCACTATTATATGATGCGTCACGTTCAAACATCGCATGGAAAAGGCTAATTGTAGGATAATTCATAAATTTCACTTTGAAGTCTACCGCAGAGGTTATATTATTAATTAGGCACTAACTGTCCATAATTCAGTTTTATATTTCCACAAACGTGGTACTTTGTCCTGTTTATTGCCACTACATAATACGTAAAAAGAGCGGTTTGATGAACAAAGAATATCACTCATTAGCACTCTATTGAAGTCTTGGCTAGATATATCAAAGAAATTCAACAGCAATTTTATATATACATACATATATATATATATATATATATATATATATATATATATATATATATATATATATATATATATATATATATATATATATATATATATATATATATATATATATATATATATATATATATATATACATATATATATATATATATATATATATATATATATATATATATATATATATATATATATATATATATATATATATATATATATATACATGCTCATGTATATATATGTAAACACACACACACACACACACACACATATATATATATATATATATATATATATATATATATATATATATGTATATATATATATATATATATATATATATATATATATATATATATATATGATATATATATATATATATATATATATATATATATATATATATATATATATATATATATATATATATATATATACATATATATATATATATATATATATATATATATATATATATATATATATATATATATATAATCAATCAAGAAAAACGTGGCGTCAGTGATTAATGATGTATACATTAACAGCAGCAATTGTGATATATTTGCAAGTTATATGTTGTTAAGGAAAGCTTCTACAAAAGCAGTGGTACCGAAACTATTCACAGGCTAACAGCACTCTCCGCCCAATATGCCCAAGAAGCGTTAGCGCTTTTAATTTGTCTTATTGATGGTTACGAGTTGCAAATCTAAGTTGGCACGCGGAGGCCGTTGGGAGAATGGTGCAATTAGAGTTTCTATGGCGAAGTGGGTAGCGGTTGACAGGTAACCAAAGTAATTATCCCACCAGTCGCTCTTGAATCAAGGCAGAGATAAAAGGGCTGGGAGATGTACATTACGACCTGAGTTGTTGCAGCAGCTTAAAAGGATGTTGTCGGATTTTAGAAACTCGAGTGCTTCGATTAGAACGTGCTTTAAGAGCAGTATTCGAAATTACTCCCCAATGGCTTGAGTGGTCGTTTTAGACGGAAACATTAACGTTCTTAAGAAATCCCTACAGCAATTGTCCGAAAGTGACAAAGTCTAACCATAAACCAGTATTACGCTGCAATCGTGTGTACATTATCCTTCGTATTTTAGAGGACGCAAGATGGCCGCCTAAGTGTTGAGGACTGTGCCATTGTGTCGTAACCCGCTGTACCCTGAGCACAAAGGGTAAGTGCATGCGGACTAATTGAATCCTTGACACACTTTTCGGCAGATTAGTGAGCAAACTTTGACACAATAAAAGTAATTTTGAAAGCGCAAAAAGGGTTAGCTTTGAAAAACAAAAGGTCAATAGCATGCTTGAATATTATTTCCGAGCTTGATCGTAATCAATCAGAAAAATACAGTACTTTGGTTTAACATTTTAAAAGGATATCTTTCAAAATTGAAGGCATTAAGCGGATACAATGGTTATATATCTCTATCTAGGTGTTTTTTCACTGCATTTTCATAATAAAAATGACTGAAAAGTGTATTTTGGCCTTGGGAAAGGTTACCCACTCCCCATTCATGTTAGGTGGAAGTGTCGGATATGTTTAAGTGGTCGACCCTATGTGTCAAATGATTGAATTAAATCATATCAATGACCTGACCTCTTGGTTGGAACAAGACTTTAGACATAAAGTTGC
>OZ012694.1:27175415-27195415 GCA_963942565.1 Maea johnstoni | reverse complement strand
AAGTTGATAGAGTAGGCTGATAAATGGTGAACAATTGTATTTTTGGCAACGTTAGTAATACATCCCCATTTGCATGTAAAATAGGAGTTACTAGGAAGATGATAGGATATCGTTAGCGAGGACTATACGTTATCGACTCTAAATAAATCACATTGGTATACCTCACCATATGTTAAGAGTCATTTAACAATCCACGCTATCAGAAAGAAAGAGGGGAATGATAGCACAAGCAGGTAGATAATTGCCAGTTAATAATCTACCCTATCCCATGGCAGCCGGCCGCATTTGATTTATAAAACCGGGTGAAATGTGGTGGTCCGTTTGCCAACTAACTATTAATTATACTGAAATAACTATGACATTAGCTTGCCGAAACATTTATCAGGTGGTTACAAGAGTTCTTCAACGGATATGGCGATTACAATTATAGTTTTAAATACACTGTATGGTGCACCGATTCATCAGCCGGTTTATTAAATGAATGCTGCCGCTGAACATCGAAATCAGCTCTGGTCTTGTCCCACGATTTTGCCGCTTGTTAGCCCTATAAAATGTTCGGAAAGTAACAGCACAGTTATTGCCTGTCTTGTTGGTGGATAGTGCAGATTATCACCCCTCGAAGGGAAATATTTCCTTCGGGCGTTGCCCTCGGGAAATAATTCATTCTCGGGGTGATAATATGCACTATCCACCAACAAGCCAGGCAATAACTGTTTATTATTCCACGCAATATTTTTAGAAGTTATAAAAGACTTAGTTGATCAATATCCTAGCTTGTCATTTTGCATCAAATATATTGCAAGTGTCAATAAATGGATTATTATGTGAAAGACGGTCTCTAGAATTGTACATCTATCATCCATCAATTTCAAGGGGAAGACATTTACACTGAGGATGTACGCTTTCACAAACATATGGAGTATCTGTAATGTACATGTACCTAAACGTATGGCTCGCATTTTGTTGATGTCGTGCTAAAGAAGGGTGTCTATTACTGCCTCTCAACATCATTCTTTTTTTCAAATATTTCAATAACAAAGTGCAACAGTTAAATTCGATGACAACAATTTGGAATGTGATGATAGCTCACTAACTCATCAGGTCGTCAAATATATAAAAGAAATGTCGCAACGTGATCTCATTCTAATTCGATCGAATTAGAATAATGAATTTCTGAAGACATCACTAAGTCAGTTCCAATTGTATCTCCGTATGTTGGGTTAACATTAGTTTTGAATTAATAAGGATCCATCTAATTTTGATATATCCTAAATTTGTTAAAAGTTCGATACAAACGTTTTACTGTTTGTTGAACGTATCTTAAACTATCTTTTTCCTTATTCTTTTTTTTGTCAGCATACGTACGGTATATCCGCACTCATGCATATCAAACATTTCAAAGGTTTTTGCTTCAACTCTTTAACCTATGTAAAGTGCCAACACTTAAATATTGCACTAAATGCATGAGCAGACCGGGCATAATACACGACCGCATATCCAATTGCCACCCAGTTTCCTGGACATGGATGACCTCGCAACTGAACGAAGCTTTGATTCGAAAGCTATGTGGGTCATTTTAATTTGCTTGGCCTATTTTTTGACATATTATCCATGGGATTTTGTACAACCAGGCATTGGCAGACGCCCGGTCAACTGGTGCAGGAATCAAATGTCTGTACTGTACTTCGGCCCCTTTCCCCTGAGAACGTCGTTTGTACCGTCTGGCCAACGACGATGCCAGGTGCATATAGATAAGACAGTGTTTTGTTGCATATTGAAAATTGATTGAAGGCACTATTTTTATAGTCTGTGGTCCATTGAGATCTATCACCGACACATATGATAGATATTTTGACATATAAGTCAAAGCAGTCTTACATCTGGTATAGTGATAATTTATTTAGTCCAAATGGATAACAACAGAACTATGAGCCTTGTGTGTCATGCTCATTCAGTAAATGTAGAAAAACAAGGGGACACAAAGAAAAAGCCACTCTTTTGGCATGATCAAATTTGATTAAAGGGAACTGGCTGCGTAGAAACACAACTTGAGGGGAATTAGATAGATGTCAAAGTAATTCGGTCGAAGCAGACACAAACCTTTTACATCTGGCGCTCGCATAATTTGATTTGTTAACCTTACTAATCTAATAACTAAGGTATGGATCCCTTTTATTCGTGTGTTATCTATAGCATCTGGCCGACGAAGATAAAAAGATTCGTACCAAGCATTATAATTAGGTGTCAGAATGCCAGAAAGACTCTGATAAACTTGACTTTATCGTCATCATTATTCTTATGATTATTATTATTATCATCATTATTCTCATCATTATTATTATTATCATCATTATCATTATCATTAGTAATATTATTATTATTGTTATTATTATCATTATTAATACTATTATTATTATTATTATTATTGTTATTATTATTATTATTATTATTATTAGTAGTAGTAGTAGTAGTAGTAGTAGTAGTAGTAGTAGTAGTAGTAGTAGTAGTAGTAGTAGTAGTAGTAGTAGTAGCAGCAGCAGCAGCAGCAGCAGCAGCAGTAGTAGTAGTAGTAGTAGAAGTATTTTGTTAGTATTTTTATCAGTATTTATATTATTATCATTATTGTTGTTATTATTTTTATTGTTGTTGTTATAATCATTATTATTATTATTATTATTATTATTATTATTATTATTATTATTATTATTATTATTATATTTATTATTTTCATTACTATTATTATTATGATCATCATTAGTATTATTATGATCATTATTATTTGTTTTACTATTATTAGTAGTATCATTATTATCATCATCATTATCACTATTATTATTGTTATTATTACTATTATTATTATTATTATTATCATCATTATTATTATTATTATTATTATTATTATTATTATTATTATTATTATCATTATTATTATTATTATTATTATTATTATTGTTATCATCCTTCACCACATACAAGTGGTTAGTCACGACTTAGCCGAAGTATGACGATTCTTAACTGCAGATTATCAGTACGCACACTATTAGTATGCGTGACTGTTCTGTATCGTGCGTGTTAACATAGAATAGCAAAAAAGTAAAGCAAAATCTGACCAGATAAAAAGCTACATGTAAGCAATTCACCAGGAATATCGAACCTGATTGTCGATGTGACCTCATTAATGATGGCAAATTATGTTGACATTTAGGAGAGTAATAGAGGTCAGATGCAACTCGAGAGGTCATTGCTGTCTCAAACACATCCTGGAAGCAAAGTATTTTCATGCAATACGTGGGTTTTGGCATTAGAAATCTACCGTTCAAAGCATTGGCAATCAAACTGCATAGATTGGTTAAGATAAGAGTATTACGTACTGTGCATCATTTGGGTAAAATATGAAGTGGTTTCAAGCCAACTTGGAGTTTATTGGTCGTTACTTTGGAGGCAACTACGATGGTGCAGGTGTGAACGGCAAAAACAATTACCGCTGTTTTTCTCAGAAACGACAGAAAAAAAATTTCCACTGTTTTTTCAAAAACAGCAGAACAAAAACTAACTATTTGAATATTCGTAATTGAATTATGAGCATATGTAAACCATTTATGGATATTCAAAATAAATATGAATTATTGAAAATGTCTTTTTTTCACTTTTACTTGCCACATTGGTCACCACAGACCATTAACTTCAAATAATGAGTGCTCCCTTGGAAGGGGGAAAGGGGGACAAATAACCAGTTGGTTGGCAAAGAGAGCTATGTACAATATAGCGGGAGAAGGGCAAACTAAAGGAAAAAAGTAGAAGAAATTGAATTTTTTCCGCTGTTTAAGGAAAGCAGCAGGAAACTATTTTCTGCTGTTTTTGGAAAACGGTGTGCATTTTTTTTGCTGTAAAATCTAAGAAGTTTGTGATCAATGTCGAGTTGTGAAAGTTATGGGAATCAAACGTCATGAGCATTGTTTCGTATTACATTGTGCGAAATAATGGCTAAACTTGTGTGTGATGCAGGTCTGCTGAAGTCCACGGACTACCGACTGAAAGGAAAGTCTTTCAGTAGCAAGATACGTGGAAATTGTGACCTAGGAATCATAGAAGACATAAATCACCTTCTAATGCAATGCCCTTCGTATAGTGAGGAGAGAATGAATCTCCATCAATCCTTAAACATGCTAGAAACAATCACCGCAACACAGATTGTAAATGATCCTGTGAACTACTTTCATAACATAATGGGTAAACAACCAGAAAACGTTGAGTTCCAGGATATGATAGAGATATGGCTACTTACAGGGGAGCACATAATTAAGCAGGCTGTACAAACGTGTCATAGTAGGACGCGTATAAATCTCTCATGAAATACCCTGAAAAACTCACAAAAGTTGTATAATAGTAAGTAGGGCCAGGGCGTGACTGCCCTGTCATGTCAAAGGAAAAGACTACTTTCCTGTACCGCAGCTTTATTACCATATACTTCTAATAAAAATGTTTGTAAATATCACTTATATAAAATGAATTTAACGAATTATGCCTAGTAGAAAGGCTCTGGTACCTATATCCTGCTGTAAATATTTTTGGTGTAAAATGAATTTAACAATGTATGTCTAGTATAAAGGCTCCAGTACAAATATCCTACTGAGCTTACTTATTTCACAAAGACTGTTTCGTAGAAATACTTTATTATATAATAACATGTTATGTTCGATTGTTTATGTCCAAACGATTTTTGTGAACAGTATGATTTTGTACCAATTGAGTGTGCAGTCAATAAACATACAAATACAAATACGAATTGCTTCACATGCAGCACTTTTCATTTATGGAACATTCACGGGAAAAGCAGTTAGGCTATGTTCAGATTAATTCCCATTCCATGCCTTTAGAACACTCATCGAAGTGCTTCCCAAGCACTTAGCAATTTAATGGAAATGTAGTGTATTTTTATTCTTCTACTGTAGGCTATGTCTATAAGTGGTGATGTCCTACATAGGGAATCTTCAGATATTTTAAGATATTGGAAGAGTACTGTTGGCGGCCTTGAATTTTCAAATGCACACTTCTGCATTGCCAGATAAAAAAAAGTTTAACGCAGCTGACCTTTTGAGTATTCCTCTCAGAGGAAGGGAAAAAGTCAGAAGTTAGAGTCGACATGATGGTGCAACGTAAAACACCAGTCCGCATTAAGAAAACAACTTCCTACGGCCATTTTTATCTTTAGTAATATGTGTTAGTAGGCGTAGTAAAACTATATCAACAGCCCAAGGCACGAGATGGTTATCAGGCAGAGTGGTATGGAAAATAAAAACACTTTTAAACATTCATTTATGGAGGGTATAAGAAATCCATCTGTTCTATTTTATCGTTCACTGCTTTCCAGTATTTTAAGTCAGCAGCTTGTATCAGATTTCACCGAAATCACTCAGCTGAGTAACATTTTTCTGCACTGACTGATTGTATTACCATAGTTGTCGTCACGTTGACGTGCAGATCGATATGTCTCCTCGAAGGAGCACACTGTAATCTCGCTTGGGACCAGACCCATGCAACACTGAGCTATTTCTAGTCAACCAAACCTTCAGGGCCATTGGTTCAATTCAGTCACTCAGTCAAGTGCTCACGATCAGGCACTTCTTTTTCTTATAAAGCTCGCACGCCACAGTCTTTTATCTCCTAGCAGAGTGTAGTTAGTACACAAGTAATGCAAGGCATGGGTGCAAGTCTCCATGAACGGCCAGATGAATTGCCGCTGTAACTACTGCAATTGCTGTTAATAGTGTTGTTGCTGCTGCTGCTGCTACTTCTGCTGATGGGGCTGCTACTACTGTTACTACTACTAAAACTACCACCACTACTACTACTACTACTACTACTACTACTACTACTACTACTACTACTACTACTACTGCTACTACTACTACTACTACTACTACTACTACTACTACTACTACTACTACTACTACTACTACTACTACTGCTACTACATGTACTACTACTACTACTACTACTACTACTACTACTACTACTACTACTACTACTAAAACTACCACCACTACTACTACTACTACTACTACTACTACTACTACTACTACTACTACTGCTACTACATGTACTACTACTACTACTACTACTACTACTACTACTACTACTACTACTACTACTACTACTGATATTACTGCTGCTGCTGCTGCTGCTACTACTACAACTGCTGCTACCTCTGCTAGGTCTAGTACTATTGTTACTACTACTGTTACTACTACTACTACTACTACTACTACTACTACTACTACTACTACTACTACTACTACTACTCCTGCTGCTTCTACTACTAAAACTACTACTACTACTGCTGCTGCTGCTGCTACAACTACTGCTACCGCTGCTGGGTCTAGTACTATTGTCATCACTACTACTACCACTACTACTACTCCTACTACTACTACTACTGATACTACTGCTGCTGCTGCTGCTGCTACTACTACAACTGCTGCTACCTCTGCTAGGTCTAGTACTATTGTTACTACTACTGTTACTACTACTACTACTACTACTACTACTACTACTACTACTACTACTACTACTACTCCTGCTGCTTCTACTACTAAAACTACTACTACTACTGCTGCTGCTGCTGCTGCTACAACTACTGCTACCGCTGCTGGGTCTAGTACTATTGTCATCACTACTACTACCACTACTACTACTACTACTGCTACTACTACTACTACTACTCCTGCTGCTGCTACTACTAAAACTACTACTACTGCTGCTACCGCTGCTGGGTCTAGTACTATTGTCATCACTACTTCTACTACTACTACTACTACTACTACTACTACTACTACTACTACTACTACTACTACTACTCCTCCTGCTGCTGCTACTACTAAAACTACTACTACTGCTGTTGCTGCTGCTACAACTACTGCTACCGCTGCTGGGTCTAGTACTTTTGTCATCACTACTACTACTACTACTACTACTACTACTACTACTACTACTACTACTACTACTACTACTACTACTACTACTACTATGTGCCCTCAGTTTAAAATGGAAGCAGTAAGAAAACTAGAGTATTCGGTAGATTGACACTTACTCCGCCAGTCAAGTGTGAACTGTTGCCAAACCATTGAGTCGTGCTACCCGAGTCAATCAGAATCAAGAACCCACTTGAAGCTACATTACATGACTTGTATGGTGACTGAATCTTATTTTCGTTCCGTCTATAGTGTCCAATGCGTGTATTCTACAATGATAACGATGCGACACACATCAACATGGTTTGCCCCATATATGTGTCATGTATGCATATTTTATTTAATGCATGAAAATTCATTTTTATCCATGAAAATGACGATTTTGCCCAAAAATTCTCATAGGTAGAAACTACATGCATGAAGTTGCGTACTGGGGTAAAAATCATGCCAGGGGCGAAATTTTCATTTTCATGCATGAAAATAAGAAATTTCCATGCTTGAAAATGAAATTTTCATGCAACTCACACGGAGCAGTATAATGAGCCAGATCGAGGAAATGGTGAAATCACTGGCCAATGTCTCATAAGTGATTTTCCATTCAGGATTCTGACTATAGTCCTTTCCATAGTTATTGGTTTTTCAAAGAAACATGAAAAATCCAAATTTGTTCGAGCCATGACCATTTGTACAATGAGCTATATTACAGCAACGTAGGCTATGGTTTGTCTTATATTAGGAGTTTCGTAGTGGAAGAAGATAGCGGGTCTCCCAGTGCTCTGACTACAATGGCGTAGGTCAAGCAGAGATTGTCATTGTTCACCGAGTGATCCAAAGGAGTACCCTCCCAAAGGGCTGCTCTGCCCTGCATTTTGTTTGGTACTTTTAAAGTCAGAAGTTAGATAATATATATAACTGTTATATACATTTAATTATCGATGTTTTGACTTTCTAAGATAACACAAATTCATCCAAAAACATTGAAAATTCATGTCTCATGACAATTAAGTTTTCCACATAAAGAATATTCAGCACTTCTACATGTAGTAATAGGTGGTAATTTGAACAATTTATAGACATGTTTTCTGTCGAGGATGCCCTTCAAGTATTCAGGGTTCCAATCGCAGTGCCGGTATATTCAGCCGCATATTCTAACTTTACCTCATAATACATCAGAACGCTGGGCGAGAAGGAATATTTTTCTGAAGGTATAGAGCGCCCCACTCTCAGCAGAGCAATTACCTAAACGCTTTTAATTCCTTAATGAAAAGTTTCGTGCATGAAAACATCATAGCATGAAAGTTAAATGCATGGAAATTCCATTTTCATGCTAAAGAATGGAATTTCCATGCATACAAATGAAAATGGGATGAGAATTCCATGCACGAACTAGTGTACAGCCCAATTTCCCATGAGGCTTTCGGAGGCGAAAAAAACTTGCCAGAATCCAGAATCAAAATTTTGATTTTCATGCATGAAAATATCATTTTCATTTTCATGCACGGAAAAAACATTTTTCTGCATGAAAATATCAGTTTCATCTTTATACAAGAAAATATCATTTTCATTTTCATGCATGGACATTTTTATATTTTTATGTATAAAAATTGAATTTTTATGCATGAAAATTGAATTTTTAAGCATGGAAATCAATTGTTTATACCACGTTCTCTTCAAACATGAAACCTTTTGTACGGGTATATAGCTCGCTGGATTAAGGAAAATATCCCCCCCCCCCCCCCACTCAACGCGTATCGTGTGTGCTAATTGCAAGTGCCTTGCACAGTTCGTTAGTTAAATCACCCATTGAGACTGCTATACAAATAAAGCATTCAACTCAAGTACTTAGTCTAATAGTTTAAGTGTTTTGAATGTTTTACCAGGCCACATAACCGTAAAGGTTGCCCCCTTTAAAGCGCTCCATGATGATTTATCAGTAAAAATTTACCTCATCAAAACGCCCCCCTTTATCACATATCCAGTATTAAGCGCTGTAAATGCTCTGAAGGATTTCTCAGAGCAGCTGGCAGTGGAGGTTAACCCCTCATAGTGGCAGCCCACTCCCACCTCACCTAGCACTATAGGCTAAAGCGGCTTAATGACTACGCGATGACACACCTTGCCAGGAAGATAATAGAATACTCAGATAAATGCGATAAGCTGACAGGGGTTCATTTGATTAGTGCACATTTACGTCTTTCACCACATCCTATCCATGTTCTATTAGCTCTGAATGTCCCACATGCATATTTCATACAGCTATGGATGTAGGTGTATGCTTGGTTAATCGGAATCCATTCAGAGGTATCCCAATTGAGGCCCTTTGAAGCCAACCATTCAATATCCCATTTCATAGTGAGTACGTCGTCTGCAACCAATGTAGCTATTTATGCAAAAATAATGCTATTTTCATACTCGTACCAGACAATATTTTTAGTGGTACACTCGTCGACCTGTGTGTTCCATGAACCATGAAATCTTGGTATAATAGCATTACCTGGATTAATTGATTCTTGCCCTTAGATCACTGGTGCTCGTGTCGCCGTCACAGGTGATAGCGGCAGTACAATGATTACCATCCAGCCTCACCTTCCATACCAGATGACACCCACTAGATAACCTTTCACTTCAGCCCACTATTAACGTAACGCAATCTGTGCCACTGCTCTAGGCAATAGTGGGAACAATAGTGTCTTTAGAAAGTGGCTTTGTGTGTCAGTCGCTCAATGTATCACCGTTATGCATCATATTGCTTCCTTGCCATGTTTATTAGATATTCGTGTTATGTAATTGTCCATCCGTAAGCTGCGACCATATGAACTCAGGGTCAAGAAGGTGTCTACAGTGCAGACATTTGATTCCTGCACCAGTCTACCGGACGTCTGCCGTTGCCTGGTTGTACATAAAACATCGATAACATGTCAAAAAAGATAAGCCAAGCACATCATACTTTTTTACATCATACTTTTAGTTTGGAGCTCATCCATGCATCCATGCCCAGGAAATTGGATGGCTACCGGGTGTATCGTGGTGTATTATGCCCGGGATGCCCACGCATTTGTGCAGGAATTAAATATCGCCACTGTAGACATATGTGTATATCGTGCAACAGGTAACGCTAAATGCAACACGTATTTCAATGAATGGTACATGTAGCACTTTAATAAGCATTGACAATAAGTATATTCATGGTTTGCGCTTATATATATATATATATATATATATATATATATATATATATATATATATATATATATATATATATTAGGAGTGATTTTCTTACATTCACATGAATATTTTTTGTGTTGTATAGTTATCACGTTTTCTGCTTTTTCCGTATTATCAATATGCTAACATCTTTTTGTGAGTTTGGTTCGTTTTAAGTCATCAGATAATCATTTCGTCTGTCCTCACTCTTATTACGTTGTATGATACTATTCTGAATAGTCAATTCCAGAAAATATACAGTATATATTAAATACATACATATACATAGCTATCATTACGAGGGTCAGCAAAGAGAATATACAAATCATCAAAACATAATTTCGCTGCTTCTTTGGGAAAAAACTAACTGTATGGCACTAAATGGCTTATGTGTGTCGATGTGCCGTTATAAGCCCTCATTCGTTACTGTCTTTTTGAGGATTAAACTACATTTTACCAAATTTTATGTCGTCTTAATCAGGATACATCAGACTCAATGTATAATTACCGATATGTTGCAATTGTCGTTGAAATCTATTACTATAATTGCAGTCTTTTATTTCTGCAATTTCAAGTGAGAAAGAATGTGAGAATGTTGACAGTTGTTTGGGTTAGGCATTGGTTTACCCGTGGAACTGACCTTACATGGCCAATTCACCCCTACAGTTACTGGCATTTCTATCACCTTCAGGTTTTCCCACCTGTTAACTAATATCGATGGGTATCTGTGGGATTCTGCACTCACTACAAGAGTGTTACCTTTAACATGTCTGGCGTCAGAAACACTCACGTTTATAAGGTTAGACTTAAACTGACCTTTCAGCGACCTCTACGGCCACATAATGGCACTAATGACTAGTTGGTACTAATTAGAGTGTGGGTAGCGAGTGCATGCCAGGAGAGGAGGGTGTGGCGACATTGTGTGCTGTGCTTAGATCGCCACACAATCGTACCGAAAGAATGAACAAAGATGAAAAAACGGAATAAGAGTAGCTCATAGTAGTCACATGAAAAAATAAAGGCTGCCATGTGGTTGGCCAGACACTGGAGGTACAAATACAGTAATAATTGGTTTTATAATATCTTCGTTACATTAGGCTCTGCCTTACTAATCAGTGCATTCATAACTGTATTATTATATGTATAATTGTAGTTACCTACAAGTCAAAAACTATAATATATATATATATATATATATATATATATATATATATATATATATATATATATATATATATATATATATATATTTATATATATTTATATATATATATATATTTATATATATATATATATATATATATATATATATATATATATATATATATATATATATATATATATATATATATATATATATATATATATATATATATATATATATATATATATATATATATATATATATATATATATATATATATATATATATATATATATATATATATATATATATATATGTATTTATATATATATATATCTATATATCTATCTATCTATCTATCTATATATATATATATATATATATATATATATATATATATATATATATATACATATATATATATATATATGTGTGTGTGTGTGTGTGTGTATGCATGTATATATATATGTATATATATATATATATATATATATATATATATATATATATATATATATATATATATATATATATATATATATATATATATATATATATATATATATATATAGATAGATAGATAGATAGATATATAGATATGTGTATATATATATATATATATATATATATATATATATATATATATATATATATATATATATATATATATATATATATATATATATATATATATATATATATATATATATATATATATATATATATGTATATGTGTGTGTGTTTAAATATATCTACAATCAATTTGTCCTAGAGCTAGGCCAGAAATAAAACGGAATACGTAAGACCATAATGTGTTGATATGCCTGTGTTATTCTTGGGCTCATTACATTATCTGCCCGCCTTTAACTTTAGTCTCCAAGCACGTTCATGGTAAACTAATGCACTTCAAAAGGCTCACTTGGGATTGAGTAGAATATGCACATGGCGAGGTATTCCATGGAAACGAGGCTGATCAATGGAATTGCATACTCTCCCCTCTGATTTTTCCGTCCTGAACTATTGCATGGACTGAGTTGACGTCCGAGGCATAGTTGTATACATCATTTATCAACCTGTTGATCAGATAGTGGCATCATCTCTTTCCGCTTGTAACGTATAGGATCCGCCGTGGCATCTTATGGACTGTAATATTACTATTATAAAAACATACTCTTACAAACGAGCGTTACATTCATAATACAGAAATACAAAATATTACATAACTAAATTACAGAAAAGTAAAAAAAAACACAGGAAAGATAGGTATCTTGAGGTATCAACTATTTACATTTGTAAGAAAACACTACTTACAAATGTACATACTGTAAATCACTTAAGTATAGCGGGAACAATAAGATAGCGATAATAGCGCTCTGCCCATATGCGCTATAATAACATCCCCGTCTTTATTGAATTCTTAATTGAACTTGCTGCTTCTGTTCCCGTTCACCGCTATACTTAGATCACGCTATCCAGGGCAGTATCGTAATTGCGCTGTATAATGTTCGCGCCATATTTAAGTGATGTACAGTAGTAAATTCTTCAAGATACCTATCTTTCCTATGTTTACAGTAATGGCTGGCTCCGTGAGGTTGCAGGATCGAGTTTCCGCTGAATCCCCATCAGGGTTGCCTGGTCGCTATATATCAATGTGCGGCGTTGTGAAGGGTTGTCTGGGGCTTCTTCAACTTCGTAAAGAGAGTGTGTTTTTAACGACTCTGGGTTTTCATCCGTCGCGATTGATCCAAGCTGTTGAAAGCGACGTGAAAGCTAATACCTTAGGGGGTTGCCCCTATATTTGAGCTGTCAGGACAATGCCTTTTAACAACGAAATATCCACAATTTAGCCTCAATTTTTGCGAAAAATGTGACGATAAATGCGGTTCCAAACTCAGCAATTTCAGAGGACAATTGCCCACACGAAAACGTATGCAAGTTTACTAAGGCAATGCTTAATACAGTCACCACGTCAACATGGATTTATCAACCGTGTCTGCTCGAGGCTTAAAAGCTTTTTCAAAACGTCACAACCTAATTATAGATTATAGTACAGCCGTACCTGAATATGCTTGTACAATTGAATTTTCGCTCGGGATGAAAGCATAATTGATTGTGCAAAAAGCAGATATTAGTTCCAAACATACGCCGTTGTGAACAGGCTACTTTAATTAAATAGGCTTGTGAAGTGTTTTTAGAGATACGGAGACATAGGCCATCCGAACGTCATACTTTCCCTTGCGACTAGTAAACAAGACGGGCAGGTTCAATGAGGCAATCCCAGGACATAAATTATTCAACATAATTGCAAAGATTTATCTAAAACATTCGCTTACGTAACTTCCGAAAGACAGAGTTCTTCGTTGTGTCAAAACATCTCTTGTGAATAGCTACCAGCAAATTCGAGATTCGAACAGGTTTTAGATAGTATAGACTCCAACAAATGTTGAAAGGCTGATATTCATAGCATTTGCTAACATCAATTCCGCAATCCTTTTCAAGGAATTTCAGACCAATACAAAGTCAAGTGGATACTAAAGGTTCATGTAAATGTTATTCAGTTATTTGCTAAATATATCAGTGATATGATCTACACGGTGACGAAACTCAGTAAGGGAGTTGGATAGCTCTCTAGAAATCTCTACCGAAAAGCTGGTTTCTCCCAATGAAGAAAGGCTATAGGTCACTAGCATAAAGATACACTTTGGGTGTATCCGTATGTGAATAAAGTCGTTTGTACATGTATATAGTCTATTATATACGGGATCATCCACAAGAAAATGGTTCACTTGTAAAACGTGTACATATGTTTATGCGCTATTTTTTTTATTCTATAAGTTCATTTTTGTTCACTATATTGTGTTATTTATAAGAAAAAACCTGTATGAAAATATGATGTTGTATAATAAATTCACATTTAATAAACATGCATACATACATTCAATGCCTTGTGTTATTTTAATCTATGCTTTAATTTACACAAAGGTTTGTATGGCGATACCGTTTTAAATCTGTTTAAAAAAGGCTTTTTCCAACAAGCCTTTTGCAGAGATTTGAAAAAAATGACTGTTTATTAGGAGTAAATGTGTGCCATTGTCATTGATGAAATTTTGATAGACTACAACGACCTATTAGCAATTGCATACGCCTCCTGTTGCAGGGGCACATTTTCCTAAAAGCACCACCAAAAGCAATAGTCATCTATATAATGACACACATGTGGTAAAGGCTTAACATAATAAAGATTTATGACTAGAGCCATCTGCGCCTTAGGTGTCTTATGGCATTTTCAAGCTCTGGCCAGGCAATAAAACCGTTCAGAGGAGAGAAATGGAATCTTCGTTGACACCTAGTCTTTGGCCATAAATTCTTTGAACGAAGGTAGAATATCTGGTTCTTTGTTATCACTAGTTGCCTTTGAATTCTTTAAAACGACTTTAATTTATGATTTTATCATAAAAAAGTTGAATATTTTAAAAACTGTCAAAATATCCACTTCTTAAGAACAGTAAAGATATTAAGATATTTGAGTGGAATTTTTTTGTATGCTTTATTATTTTTTTGTCTTCATACTGACCACGTAGTGTTTTGAGATGCATGAGTTAGATTCATGTATATGTTATCAGAGTTTCAAGTATTCAATTCAGTATGTTTGAAAGCAGCAACATCATATTAGTGCTTGCTCTCATTCATCTATTGGGGGCATTATGAGATCAGAACTAATGCCCTCTGACGGAGGACATTATGGGAACTTGTCACGTGGTGCATTACTTGATTGTTGATTGGACGAACCGAGGAAAACAAGCGTAATAGTAGTTCAAATATTTTTGAAAACCATCTAAACCCTGTCATGTTGGTATTTATAGGATGGCCCTCGCTGAGTTCTTTCAGATGAGTACCGTGTGCCAGGGCTTCAGTCATTTTTTTTAGGTTTTTTGCATCATTTGTGTATTGGCCAAATTAGCCATCAGCAGCATAAGGGTTAAACGTATCGTACGGTACGTACTGTATTTAATCCCTGCACTGAATGACCTGTCGACTTGAAGTGTGCATTCTCAGCTGCATGTAATTCCGAATGGAATGCCTACTCCATGCACAGCAGGGCGTTTTCGATTAGCACATTTCATGGTATGCGGGGTTTAGCTGTACCCAAGTACGTTATTAAAAGACAATATAAAAAACTTTGTTGTGACATATGTTTCCAGTTGATCTATAATCATATGTTCGGAGGTCATAGTAACGGTACCACGTAACTGAAATTAATCTTACCTTCTCACTTCTTCGATGACTGTTTGATACACCTGCAAAGTACTGCATCCCTGAGCGCACGTTCACGCCTGTGCATAGACAGCACTAATACGTATGTCCATCAGAATATGTATGATATTCATTGATACAAGCACGATAAACATTTATAAATATATATATATATATATATATATATATATATATATATATATATATATATATATATATACATATATATATATATATATATATATATATATATATATATATATACATATATATATATATATATATATATATATATATAATATATATATATATATATATATATATATATATATATATATATATATATATATATTATATATATTATATATATATATATATATATATATATATATATATATATATATATATATATATATATACTCCATAAAATATCAATAATCAGACAGAGATTCACCACACATAAGATGCACAGATCAAAAACTCCATATAACTATGCTCTTAAGTGCAATACATGTACATGTTTAAACATTACACCACTTCTCATAAACTGAAGTATTCTCATCACTGTCTTAATCGAGTGGTAACTACGGTAAAACACTTATCTAAGATCACTTATCTTCATAATTCTGGTTTCAGGTATGAGCAAAGCTTTGGTTTTCTCAATTCTACGCAGTGCAAATGTTATTTTATTTTTGTCGTCTCTCAACGTCATGGTAAAATCGTGAAACAAATATGTCTCAAGCTACAATACAGTCACACTTCTCAAACCTCTGTCAAATCATTATACAATAAAATAAGAATTACTTAGTCAATCCTCAAGTAACTGCATCTCAAGCATAATGGGATTACCAACAGCAATTTATTCGCATTTTATTGAACCCCCATTTGCTCCGAAACGTTTGACACCTTTTTTATTATTTGATTATTCTATCAGTAGAATATTTATCACACGTAAAATAGTTGCGATTCCATTTCATTGCGTATCCTGTATATTGCCCTTTTTTAAGCTCAGTTATATTACATTAAGCGCCAAATTACTTGCATTTACACCAAAGGGCTATTTCAAGGTTTGAGAGCATTGTTTCCTGGTCCAAATCTCTAATTGTAATATTCAATTAGTCAATGGTGAATACTCCCAAAAATGCACGCACTACTGTGTCTACTTTCAATACACAGTAATTGTTAAGTGGTTCTTAAATCTAAACTCAGACCTTTTCTAGTCTAAATATAATCCCAATCACCACAATCTGGCTTGCGATTCATCTTTCGTTAAGATATTCCAACTGGAGTTTATATCTTATATCCAGCACATGTATTTTGATTTCCAACTCTTCCTGTAATTGATAACAATACCACTGTTATACCAAATGGGATCAATTCAATTTGAGTATAACCTAGAACTTTCATTGCTTCAATATAAATGGTTAAAAGCAGCCAAACCATCTTCATTTGTTGCCATCACAATCCACGTGCACACATCATAACATATTGTTAATTATTTATTATTTTGTTATTACGATCGAGTTCTTCGCTAAGTGCATAGTTAATTATATTCGGCGAAATTGCATGATAGTAAATATGTAAAACATTCTTGTCAGAAACAGCTGGCAACGTCCTCTTACTAAGCATTAGTTCAAATGACAGTGAGGCATCTGATAATAAAACCAACAAGTGGTTTGCCCTAGAACCGGACGTACAATCAATTTAGAGATCGCGCATGCGTGTTCCTCTCAGCCCATTAGGCCTAATCAAGGTGCCGAGGTTCACACCAGCAGGTAGATGTTGATGGACGCACACTGCCGCACAGTGGGGGATGTTAACTAACCTCTTCTCACGCAATCCCTGCTGGCCAGGGATGCTACACAGCAACACAAATCAACCTGACCGCTTTCAGAGAAAAAATGCAACAACAACAACAACAACATGCATATTTTCCATGCGAAATCTACACAAGGGTCAGAGAGTACTGTGCGAGCACTAGTTGACCCTTTACTGTACTATACTGTCCTGAGTGTGGTGGGTGGCACACTTTCTCCTCTTAACTTTTGCATTTTAGATATCTGCAATAGAATGTATAGTGTGTCAATTCTCTTGTCCAATCACAAATTCGATTATTTAATCAGGTTAAAAATGAACGTTTCAGATGATGTATTATTTAGCAACCAAAGACCATTAATGCATTAATAACAGTTACAATACAAGACATGTTATGACAATGGAGACACCAACATTTCATGAATAGTTTAGGTCATTCATTAAAATAATATTATCCTGATTCTATGCTAGTCCACGTGGTATGGATTTGTGTTCATTTGCTAAATAGGATTTATTTCATGAACCGGTAATAACAATTGTGTTTCAAAGTTCTATTAACTATTTTTCTACAATCGTATTTTTCTTCATTAATGATGGAACGTTTGATTCAGAGATTTTTAATTGTTAATAACTCAATAGACATATGGCCATAGATTGACTAGTAGAATACAAAACATTATATTGTCAGTACATCTGAAAGTGCTACTTATGACGAAGAAAATATAAACATACCTGAACCAGGGACACAAAATAAGTTTAATTGTTATATAAGAGCAGTACACAGTTACTAAGAAACAAACATGTCATAATACCTGTGGCACCTACTGTATGTCACACCCCCATGAAACGGATAGACAATTGTGGTGTGCATTACTCGAAATATATTATCATATTTATATATTCTTGTATCTATGAATAAAGCAACCCCAATTGATAACTTTTTTTTAAATTTCGCATACAAGCTGCTTATCTTTATCCAATCTTTTTTTAAAAACATGTACTGAGCTGACACAGATTCATATACACAAAACGAAAAACACAAGGGTATTGGAAAGCACTTATAGGTATAGGTTCCGAGCATTTTATCTAGCTCTCAAGAAGCTAGTATTGTCATTCCTATTTTGCCGACTTATTACAACTCCATCAGCTACATATAGACATTATTCCAAATTTCGTTGAATTTGTTTATTTTGTTATTCGTCAATGCAATGATAACTTGCAGAATTGCATTTTGCCCATCAGGAGTTATAGGATAACAGTAAGCTAATAAACGTAAGATGAGGACAGTAATTGTATCGAAGTAAACGTTATTCAATCAGTTCAGAACAATGGTGGTTCATTAGTTTTACGTGTCACTTGATCTATCTACATGTAATGCCTTGTTATATTAAGGCTTAGGATATTTGTAGATAAAACATACATGTACCAGTTGAAAATGATGTTTGGTTATTATGATCTAGACAAAAATGGTACAACAGCGTAATCGGTCGTACAACAGTTATGTTAATTGCATCTTAACTCTTTCCAAAAAAGGGCATCGATTTGGGAGCAAGAATAGTTTGTATAAATTTTATTCTCATTGATATTTATTTATATTTGATTTGGCACAATTTGAATGTACTTTAATTTGAAATATATAGTTCTATGTGTATGTGTGTGTTCCAGTACATGGTTATATATGTATCCCTACATCCAATTTTACATGACTTATACTATTTTTCTCCTTGCAGGTAAGTAAAACTGACAGTGATACTGAAACGCCTTGATTGAAATGCAGGTAGGCATTGTTGTTGCGTAATGGTAAGTAAAATATACTTCTTTCTCTGCAAATATGAGGTACATTGCTATGTGACCAAGAATTCAACGTATTAAAAATCAAATATCCACTAAAACATAATTATTGATTTGCAAAAGGTTTCCCTAGGCAATTGTGATTGCTACATCTACTTATGTCTGAATGTCCATGGATATTCGCTCAGACTCAACCTATGGAATCTGAGCAAAGTTTGTATACGATGAAATTTTGGGTATACCTTATCTTACTCTGTATTGTACAGGGAAGGAAATTAAAGCAATGTAAGCACCCCTTAACGATTCACATGTAATACGACAAGCAAAGGAGGAACAAATCAAATGGCGCACTTATCTATGGAATTTACATGTAAAAGTGGGATGTTTTCAAGAAAAATGTCCAAGGTTCGTTTCTCATACTCCCTCAGTGTAGTAAGTAAAAGGTCAATCGTTTCAGATGCTTATGCAATTACCACTTATAACCCATCGTTGTCAGTGGACAGTATAATTTCTTACATAACTTAGGGAAACGAGTGTATTTCCAGATGTCTATTTATTATCACTCGTGTTGACGTCAACATCAGCGGGTAAGCATCGTTCCATTGGGACGGCGGAGAGGGAGTGGGCAAATCATGTGATATTTATAGTAGGTAATCTCATTTATCTATGTATGCGTAAGTGCATTTCGAAGAAACAATCATGTCAGATAAGTATATCTTAACAAACTGATGGATGGCAACCCATTAACGGAAGATTTTCTGTATTGAATATTCATTCTACCAGAAATGAAGCCACAAACTAGCCGAAATGAGCAACAAAGG
>OZ012694.1:27165455-27175215 GCA_963942565.1 Maea johnstoni | reverse complement strand
TCTACGGTCAGGTAGACTAAATAAGACTTCGTTTTCCCCGACCACTCCAGAGGGAGAGGGGGTAAGTAAATACAACTGTATTCATACTCCTTCTACAGAAGGAAGATTAATACGTTTCAATCAATGACTCGTTGCTCAGCTCATCCTGTCAAAGTGAACCTGTTTATTTGCGACAGTCGTGTACGACAGTCGTGTAGGTGCATTGTGAAATCGATCTCACAATGTTTTACAAATATCTTTATTTTTTTCAGTTTGATTATGGTTAGGCTTAGGGTTAGGGTTAGGTTAGGGTAATATCAGCTCGAAATACGGCCAAATAGAAAAGAAAAAGATTGGTTTATCATAAACGGGAAAGATAGGGAATGATCTCACAAATCAGAATATCAATATCAATATCTACCATCTATATGCCTGTCCGTCCGTGTTTGTATATACCTATCTCTTTATTATCTATCTAACATATATCTATGTATGTATGAGCTTACGCACACGCGCGCACACACACACACACACACACACAGAGGGGTGTCCAGATTATGAGGTTCCCGGAACGCAGACAATTAGTCCTGGAGCGCATCATGTATGGAGGGCTCTCTGTCCCACAGTAAGCCAGTTAGACACCCCTGATACACACAAACACACCCACGTATATACATATATATATATATATATATATATATATATATATATATATATATATATATATATATATATATATATATATATATATATATATATATATATATATATATATATAATATATATATATATATATATATATATATAAATATATTTATATATATATATATATATATATATATATATATATATATATATATATATATATATATATATATATATATATATATATATATATATATATATATATATATATATATATGTGTGTGTGTGTGTGTGTGTGTGTGTGTGTGTGTGTGTGTGTGTATTTCTGAGTTCTGAGATCACCTCTAAAATATAATGATAGTAGTCACTGACGCATGGATATGTTTTGAAATCGATCACACATTTCTTTTACAAATATCTTTCTTGTTTTCAGTTTGACTATGGTTAGGTTTAGGCTCATGGTTAGTTTAGGGTAATATCAGCTCAAAACATGACCAAGTAAAATAGTTTATAACGGGAAAGATAGGGAATGATCTCACACATCAGAATCATAAGGTTGCGTGTGTGCGTTTGTGTGCGGGCTGACATACAGAAATATTAGGACAGACACACGTACAACACACATACATACATACATAGATCAACATCCAAGAACTTACTCTGCGAGCCGAGAAACAACATGGAAATCTACGGTGACAGATCGTTTTGTGCCTGTGCCCCAAAACTATGGAATCAGCTCCCAGATAATATTCGGGCAGCTGGGAGTGTGGCAATCTTCAAACGACAACTGAAAACACATCTGTTCAAAGATGTATATATCAATTAACTATGTGGATATCAACATTTATCCTTTGACAATGGAATGTAATGCGCCTTTGAGCATGTTTATATGGTAAGGGCGCAATATCAAATGTTATTATTATTATTATTATTATTATTATTATTATTATTATTATTATTATTATTATTATTATACATACGTACGTACGTACGTATGTGAGTGTACGTGTTTATAAGGGTGTCCAAGTAAATAAATCCTGGAGCACAGACATTACCGATCCTGGAGCACCGCATTTTAGTGGCTATTATGCGTCACAATTGCTTTTTTTTTAATTCATTCTGTGGCATCTTCATATGAATGATTAACTCCAGAACCAGTGAATAGACAATGCAATTCCTTGCACTTGACGTGTTTATTAACACAAATATAACAAGCACAATTTGCCATACTGTTCGAGAATTTGTCGAGTTCATTAAGTGCCAGACGGATATTTGGCCGACATTTGTGCAACATGGGACAGTTGGGCACCCCTGGAGTGTGTGTGTATGTGTGGATAGACGGATGGATAGATAGAAATAGATGCATTGATAGATAGTTGATGCAGTTCCTAGATAGAAAGAAATACAGACTAGCAGAAAGACATGTAGATAGTTCTTAGATATTGAAAGAGATGCATGTAAACAAATAAATTTAACTGACGCAAATTGATTGGTTTCCTTTGTCCCTCTCTCTGGGGTGGTGGGGTAAAACTAAGATTTTATTTACTATCGCCAAAAGAGGGTCGTGAAAATAATTTCCACTCCTGCATCCTTTTATAAGGTGTGTGTGTGTGTGATATTCATGCTATATGATGCATCAAAATGAGAAACACACCCGAAAAAGAAGTTCACCCCTCTACCTTAAATCTATAGTATCAAAGGTTACTTATAATAAATAGTTCAATAGAAGTATTTACTAGGATGCTGATATCATGCAGAGGAAACTGCCAGGTCAGGTACTCTACCAACCACCCATTCGCGTTTCGCCCCATCGCTTTACTGCTATCAGTTCATCTTATCATTGCAAGATGAATTTAACTACAAATTTTAACATTTTCAAGCTCCCGTCGCTAAGGAGGGATGATGACTTTTTCAATATCGTCTGAGCTCAGCTAACATTTGAGAATTGAATTTGACGGGAAATGTGCTTTTCCCCATGACAAAAGACAAAATCCTCATTCAAAAAATTCTTGAAATTCTCCTTATTTTCACTAGGTGTGTCAGGTCCGTAGGAATTTGGAATTTTCTTTTTTTTTTACTTTTTATGCTCTATTGCGTATGAGTTGTGACTGGCCAGTTGCAAGTAGTGGAGGAAGCCGGAGTACCTAGCGAAAACCACCGCCTAACCTCCTTGTCAGATAAGCAAGGGATTCTGGGTAGAAATGGGCCACCAAGAACTCACGTCTGCAGAGGTCCCACAATCAGTATTTACATTTTTCTCAAACAAACAGTTCTTTTTCTTTAGTACTTAATTAGGAAGCGAATGCTTCATGATTATTCCAAAATTTCATATAAGTTATGACTTATAAGCAAGGTATCAGATTCAACATCAGACATTTAAAACACTTCAAAAGATAGAAATAAAGATGATTTTCGTGCTATGATATTCATGATATAAAGAGGGATTCACATATGGTTTATGTTGCGACTCTGAGTAATGAGAGTTCCATCTGCCAGGAGAACGAGCCAATCAACCAGTCACAGTTTTATTAACCCTCGCTATATAGAGGGAGGTTATTCATTTTTATTTACTTGCTTGCCCTGTGTGTGTGCGTGAGATAGATAGATAGATAGATAGGCATACAGGGACACCCTGAGCAAAGTTTGAGAACATAAGACACAACTGTTGGCTTTGACTGGCTTGAATTAGTGACCTGGTCAGTTTCGAATCAATAGTGTGTGGTGGGGGGGGGGGGGGGGGGGTCAACGTGCGCACTTTGATATGGGCAACTGCCAAATTTACTAGCATTTCATGCAGCAGTTTTAACCTTTGTGTCTGACCCCAAATACATAACTAAGTATTATCAAAAAAGATACCCTGCACACATTGGGATTCCAGGTTCCGCACCTGGTAGTAGTAGTAGTAGTAGTAGTAGTAGTAGTAGTAGTAGTAGAAGTAGTAGAAGTAGTGAAGTAGTGGTAGTGGAAGTAGTAGTAGTTATCATAGTAGTAGTAGTAGTAGTAATAGTAGTAGTAGTAGTAGTAGTACCGCATTAGCATCTGGGTTATGCAGGTCACAGCTAAGAACTGGACACACTGACACATGCAGCAATTTTCGAAGCAGCAGGGCTTTGTCCTGTAGGTATTAGTCAAAGTTGACTTGAATTAGTGACCTGGTCAGTTTCGAATCAATAGTGTGTGGTGGGGGGGGGGGGGGTCAACGTGCGCACTTTGATATGGGCAACTGCCAAATTTACTAGCATTTCATGCAGCAGTTTTAACCTTTGTGTCTGACCCCAAATACATAACTAAGTATTATCAAAAAAGATACCCTGCACACATTGGGATTCCAGGTTCCGCACCTGGTAGTAGTAGTAGTAGTAGTAGTAGTAGTAGTAGTAGTAGTAGTAGAAGTAGTAGTAGTAGTAGAAGTAGTGAAGTAGTGGTAGTGGAAGTAGTAGTAGTTATCATAGTAGTAGTAGTAGTAGTAGTAGTAGTAGTAGTAGTAGTAGTAGTAGTAGTAGTAGTAGTATCGCATTAGCATCTGGGTTATGCAGGTCACAGCTAAGAACTGGACACACTGACACATGCAGCAATTTTCGAAGCAGCAGGGCTTTGTCCTGTAGGTATTAGTCAAAGTTCAATCAATGTGGGACCATGACATATTTCTTGTTATTGAGAAAGAAATTTATCTCTTTTCTTAGTTAACATGATTGATATTAATTTCTAATGTATACTACTACTACTACTACTACTACTACTACTACTACTGCTGTTTGTAGAAGTAATACTAGTGCTGATAGTAGTAGTAGTAGTAGTAGTAGTAGTAGTAGTAGTAGTAGTAGTAGAAGAAGTAGTAGTAGTAGTAGTAGTAGTAGTAGTAGTAGTAGTAGTAGTATCCCATTAGCATCTGGGTTATGCAGGTCACAGCTAAGAACTGGACACACTGACACACGCAGCAATTTTCAAAGCAGCAGGGCTTTGTCCTGTAGGTATTAGTCAAAGTTCAATCAATGTGGGACCATGACATATTTCTTGTTAATGAGAAAGAAACTTCTCTCTTTTCTTAGTTAACATGATAGATATTAATTTCTAATGTATACTTCTACTACTACTACTACTACTACTACTACTACTACTACTACTACTACTACTACTACTACTACTACTACTACTACTACTACTGCTGTTTGTAGAAGTAATACTAGTGCTGATAGTAGTAGTAGAAGTAGTAGTAGTAGTAGTAGTAGTAGTAGTAGTAGTAGTAGTAGTAGTAGAAGTAGTAATAGCATAGACGCATCAACTATATATTAGTAGACGAAATAGTAATATATTTTCAAAGCAGTGCCTAGAGTAATATTTATTCTGAGAAGCCCATCCTTTTTTCGTAATGTAAGTAGTTTGTACACTCCCCGCATATCTGTTTCATTTTCCCTTTGATATAACATACTAAGTTTGACATGATGTACTTACATGGGTCTACCCATGTGTATCTATTCGGCGGGGTGGTGAAGCACAATTGCTTGTCTAGAATCTACATCCATGAAGCAGACCACCCAGTCATTTCCTCAATTCGAGTGCTGCACAGATGGACGTATTATGCAAATAGGCCAAACAAAAGCTGTCTCCAGTTTCAAGGTGTGGTGTCAGTCTCTATTGATAATTAACCCTTTCCTGTGTCTTAATGGAACCGTCCACCAGCAATTAGAGCACAGATTCACCCTGCCATTCTGTCCATTGTGGTGAAATGATCCACTCTAGGCAGGACCATGGGAAAATACGCTCAGGGAAATGGACATGAATGAAGATCATCTACCAAGCATGGTAGAGTATGGTAGATCTAGGTTATTTGGGAAAAAAGTATGTGGTAAGAGCAGCAGAAGCACTAGTAGTAGTAGTAGTAGTAGACGACGTAGTAGTAGTAGTAGTAGTCGAAGTAGGAGATGCCAAACTAGTAGCAGATGCAGGACAAGTAGTAGTCATAATAATGTTATTATTATTAGTATTATTATTATTATTAGTAGTAGTAGTAGTAGAAGTAGTAATGTTAGCAGTAGAAGTAGTAGTAGTAGTAGTAGTAGTAGTAGTAGTAGTAGTAGTAGTATAGTAGTGATGTTAGTAGTAGTAGTAGTAGTAGTAGTAGTAGTAGTAGTAGTCGTCGTAGTAGTAGTAATGTTAGCAGTAGACGTGGTAGTAGTAGTAATAGTAGTAGTAGTAGTATAGTAGTGATGTTAGTAGTAGTAGTAGTAGTAGTACTAAGAGGAAGAGGAGGAGTTGAGTGCCCTGATGATTACCAAAGATAATATAACGTGATGCTATAGTCATTACTTTCCTAGTTGTAGATCTGCTGGTGTTCTCAGCAGTACACACGGCTGTGGATGCAATGCAGGTTTTCTTAGACCCAACCCATTTGACAAGCTGCGAGTGAAATGGGGTGTCAGGTTACCACATGCATAGTTATGCCTGCAGTGCCTGAGTTAATGCCATTATGCATGTTATTTTTAACTAAAAGCATGAAAGATAGAAATGACCTCGAACTCCTGATTACCATCATATCTGATATTTGCACAAAGTTGTTGCCCCCTACTAAAGTGGCATTGGAAATTATTCTCCCTCTTTATCTTGGACATCATCCTCGAAGATATATTTTCAAGAAAATCTGTTCCAAAATGTTGCAATTTCACCTTTTCATGATGATATATATTGAAACACGTATATTGCCTTTTTATTTCAACAAAAATCAGAAGCAACATCAAGAAATGTTAATGTACCACTAAGGTCAACTTCAAGCTCCACCAACATGGGGAGTGTTGATGTATCAACAAAAACCTGAGGCAACAGGAAGAGAGCCAGTGGAAAATGTTGATGTATCAACAAAATCCAGTTCAAGCTCCACCAGAATAGGGAGTGTTGATGTATCAACAAAAACATGAGGCAACAGGATGAAAGCCAGTGGAAAATGTTGATGTATCAACAAAATCAAGTTCAAGCTCCACCAAAATAGGGAGTGTTGATGTATCAACAAAAACCTGAGGCAACAGGAAGAAAGCCAATGGAAAATGTTGATGTATCAACAAAATCAAGTTCAAGCTCCACCAAAATAGGGAGTGTTGATGTATCAACAAAAACCTGAGGCAACAGGAAGAAAGCCAGTGGAAAATGTTGATGTATCAACAACATCAAGTTCAAGCTCCACCAAAATAGGGAGTGTTGATGTATCAACAAAAACCTGAGGCAACAGGAAGAAAGCCAGTGAAAATGTTGATGTATCAACAAAATCAAGTTCATGCTCCACCAAAATAGGGAGTGTTGATGTATCAACAAAAACCTGAGGCAACAGGAAGAAAGCCAGTGGAAAATGTTGATGTATCAACTAAATCAAGTTCAAGCTCCACCACAATAGGGAGTGTTGATGTATCAACAAAAACATGAGGCAACAGGAAGAAAGCCAGTGGAAAATGTTGATGTATCAACAAAATCAAGTTCAAGCTCCACCAAAATAGGGAGTGTTGATGTATCAACAAAAACCTGAGGCAACAGGAAGAAAGCCAGTGGAAAATGTTGATGTATCAACAAAATCAAGTTCAAGCTCCACCAAAATAGGGAGTGTTGATGTATCAACAAAAACATGAGGCAACAGGAAGAAAGGCAGTGCAAAATGTTGATGTATCAACAAAATCAAGTTCAAGCTCCACCAAAATAAGGAGTGTTGATGTATCAACAAAAACCTGAGGCAACAGGAAGAAAGCCAGTGGAAATGTTGATGTATCAACAAAATTCAGTTCAAGCTTTACAAAAATAGAGAATGTTGATGCATCAACAACAACCTGAAGTAACATCAAGAAAGTCAGAGGAAAATGTTGATGTATCAACAAACTCTACTTGAAGTTTAGACTGTGTTAATTTATCATCATATACCTGGATCAACACCAGGAACGCCAGTGGAAAATCATTGATGTATCAACAAAGTCATCTTTGGTATAAAGCCTAAAGCTGATTTTGTTGATACATCAACATTTTCCACTGGCGTTCTTGATATTGCTTCAGGTGTTTGTTGATACATCAACATTCTCGATTTGGATCAAGCTTGATATTGATTTTGTTGATACATCAACATGTTTACAGTGCCTTTCTTGATGTTGCTTTAGGATTTGTTGATACATCAACACTCTCTTATTTGGTGAAGCTTGAGGTTGAGTTTGTTGATACATCAACATTTTCCACTGCTACTTATGCAGTTTGAACTAACATTTGAATAAAATGATCGTACAATCTATACTTTTGTTGAGGGTTTTTATTGTTGACAAGCGATTTAGGCTTTTTGACCGTGGATTTTAGGCTTTTGACAGCTACTTTCCCCCTAAAATACGTAAAGAGATTTTGCATTTTTATTTTGGACGGCCTTATATATATATGTATATATATATATATATATATGTATATATATATATATATATATATATATATATATATATATATATATATATATATATATATATATATATATATATATATATATATATATACAAATGTATATATATATATATATATATATATATATATATATATATATATATATATATATATATATATATATATATATATATATACTTATATATGTATATATATATACATATATATATATATATATATATATATATATATATATATATATATATATATATATATATATATATATATATATATATATATATATATGTATGTATGTATATATGTATATATATATATATATATATATATATATATATATATATATATATATATATATATATATATATATATATATATATATATATATATATATATATATATATACATTTATATATATATATATATATATATATATATATATATATATATATATATATATATATATATATATATATATATATAAATTTAGATACAATTTATTTGATTATGGCATCAATATGAAAGCACCGTAAGCAAGGTGTATATAGTGCAGAAGTCATATGCTTGTGGACATGGTAAACTGATCAACGTATTGTAATGTAATTTTTCTTCTAAATGATGGATCACAGACACATTGATTTAATTTGTGTACGATCTTAGGGGAATTGTGTGTTGCCAAAGGTTTCAGAGCGAGTTCTACACAGATGTTTTTTGTTTGGCCTAAGGGGTTAATATCCCCAGGGAGAGGATGAGTGAATTACATCAATATTCAGGCGATGTATTTACGCAAGTGTGGCAAAAGCTTTTGAGAATAATTTCGAAAATTTAATAGTTCTATGAATAATAAATGATTTAGAGTGGTGTTTCCTGTTTTGAAGAACAGGGCTTTCATAGGTGTATCCAATTATTTTCCTGTAAATTAGTTGATTACATATTAAGGGAATATCAGCTATCATTTATCTGGGCACTTTGTGTGATTAAACAGCATAGGTGCATGTACTGACGTTACTTATACTTGTTTACGTACTCTTTAAATAGTCAATGTGCAGTTAAAACATTGCACCTACAGTGCAGACATTTAATTCCTGCACTAAATGCATGGGCGTTATATATGACCGCACGCCCAATTGCCACCCAGTTTCCTGGACGCGTGTATGACAGCATAACTAAACATAGCTTTGATTCACAAGTCACGTGGGGCATAAATGTGCTTGGCTTATTTTATTGACATGTTATCCAGAGCATTTGTACAACCAGGCACTGGCAGACGTTCAGTCCACTGGTGCAGGAATTAAATACATGTACCTGTACTGTACATGTATGATATTTTCTCATTTAGACAAGTTTGCAATTCAATTGTAATAACTAACGAATACGAAGTACTCAGAATACGTTTATGTTTGCCATATTCTGAAATACAAATACACTATTGCTGTCAGCCTGTGATCGTATTCTTAATCATTGATTCAACAGCTAAATATAACGTTACTAACAGGATAAATCCTGTCTTTGAAAAGCGTGTATTAGTACAAAAATATTTGGACTTAGTAAGATGTATTTGGGTCTTATATATGAGTCTCTTTTAGAAAATGAAGATGAAAATGACAAAGAAAAATATGTTTCGAACCCTTAATTGCATTAGCGAAGATGTACTCCCTTACACGGGCGATAAGCCACCGAGCAGTTCATTAACAATCAGCTTGTCTCGTTGGCATTTCATTTCCCG
>OZ012694.1:27040455-27160455 GCA_963942565.1 Maea johnstoni | reverse complement strand
GATATTTTTTTCCTTTGATTTGCAAAATTTGAATCAAAAAAGCAAACACTTGCTTTTAGAATGGGCGCTCTACATTGTATTTCCATTGAGATCTGTTACAAGATAGCATTGCGAACCCGTAGAAATTCTACAAACATCGATTGGTGCACATTGTCGCAGTCAGCAAATACCTAATCCTTAGTCTATTGGTGGATTAATTCAGCTAGCACGTAATTGCTTATTAAATGTCACTGGGGACCGCAGTTGTCGCTCAGGATTAGTCCCCGAGCACATGCGTATTAATAGAAATGGCTTTCTCCGCGACTCGCTTGAAATCTGGTATGAGAAAAACGAACCCGTCAAGTCGGAGGAAGTTGATTGAGATGGACAGGTTTCCGCCGGCCTGCCACGAGATACTGTTGATATGAGCGAGTCAGCCATTGTGTTCAATTAAGCATTACGGCGCACTAAATCATTCACCTGTTATGCAGCGATTCCCTGCAATTCGATAAAGATCAGCCGAGAATTAAATTTGCAGCCATCGCAGTTGCTATTATTGTAATGCGTTTGCCTAATCTATTCCAAATAAATCATAAGATAGACTATATTCATTGAAACGCCAAGGGATCAGGGAAATATGCCACTCATGTATACCACTATCATACAACACAGAACCTGGCATGGCAAAGCAAAATGTAACTGTTGATATCAAAATGTGTTGATATCGTCAAATAAATTCCAACATTTGCAATTCTTCACATGTGGTAATAACCCGGATACAAATTATACAATGTATGTGTGTGTGTGTGTGTGTATGTGTGTGTGTGGAGAGAGAGAGAGAGAGAGAGAGAGAGAGAGAGAGAGAGAGAGAGAGAGAGAGAGAGAGAGAGAGAGATTAATGTGTGTGGGTAATTCGTACGTTGGATAGATGTATAGATGGGTTTATAGATAGGTAGGAAGACCTTCAAATTGCAGAATACTTAATGATACAGTCTGTTTTATTCATGTTCCACGTACCATTTCTGAATCTAAAACACGAAGAAGATGTGCTTACCTGATAAATACCTAGGTTGTATATGCAAACTAGTTGCAAATTGGCATTCCTACAATGGTGATTCATCTCCCTGAAAGGGAGAGAGTTAAGGTGTTTAGATATTTATACTTTCAATTAGCAAACATCCCAGAAGACCTGGTAATTATACATTACATCCATATTGTACAACACTTAAAGTGGCGCCATGCCAATCAAGACTGGATAACTGAGGAAATGGTTACGCCCTTAACTCGATTAGGAGGTTGAGCTATTATTTCCCATTTGAGTATTGCAATGGGAAGAATGTAGGCATTAGTTTCTTGGCAGCCTAAGGGTGATGAATGTGTGATCAGTCGAAGGCAGCTCCCTCCTGTGGGGGCTTCATGGACTACCCCGAAGCAGTGATGTTGAGGATATTCCTCAAGGCCACATGGCTTTATCAAAACTACCACAGCATCTGAGGGTCTGTCTTGCACTTATTGATTTTTGTCACAAAAAGTGAAATTCACAACAAAAATATATATAAAAAGAAGAACATACGTTACTACATGTAGGACGTTTGCAGGCTTACTCAGTGAGAAAGCCAGGGTTTGTAATAAGCATTTTTCCTAACATCTCGACCAAAGCTGACTACAACGAACCCACAGTTTACCACATACCCATAGCAGAGGCCTGCCCTGATGGCCAAGTGGTCTAAGGTGTTGCCACTGATTGCTCCCGTTTTCTCGCTACTGACCGGATTCGAATCCCACTAGATGATGCGCACCATCGCCTTGTCGGTACATGTACGTGTTGGTTTTCCAAGGATCTCCATTCTTCACCACTACATGTACTTGCAACTGCCTGGTTATGATTAGGCCTGGATGCAGCATTTTCTTTTAGATTTTAGATAAATTGAAATTTCCAAATTCCAGAGTCCCTTAGCAGAATGTGTCATTGATGTGCTGGACATATTTCTTAACATGTCATCTATGGGTGTTTAAACAACCAGGCTCTGGCAGACGTCCGGTCGACTGGTACACGAATTAAGTGTCTGCACTGTACTTGCAACTGCCTGGTTGTGCTTAGGCCTGGATGCAGCATTTTTTAAAGATTTTAGATAAATTGAAATTTCCAATATCAGATTCCCTTATTAGCAGAAGCGGGCAGATAGATGTTCTAACATACAGGGGTGTGGTCAATGATAAATGGTATATTCTTCGATGACCTGTGAAGTCCTATCTCTATAAGCAACATACTATGGTGTGCGTTTGGTACGTACCGAGTAAATGGCTGTCTCTGTGCTATAAGCAAATCATTAGACATAGTTGTACCAATAAAAGAGTATAGTTTAAGTCATGCATGTGGCATAGAACTATTTATCGTGTATGGTATGTACTACATTATATAACGCAGGTATATTTGAGCGTTATGTGCGTTAGTGGGCTATGACTGCCTTGCAGTCCCGGGGAGGGGGGGGGACTCAGGTACAGAGGGGGGCCGCACCTTCGTTACGTATTTCGCGGAAGAAGGGGTCTTTTTTTAATAAGACCTCCGCATGTCCGCGATTTTGTAAAAGAAGGGTACTTTTTTGTACCGAGGTACGAAGTATGGGGGTCAAAATCCCCTTATAATCCACGAAATATACGCGGCTCTGACGCTGAGTGACTCCCAAAGTGACTCAGGGCTTCCGAGTTTGCTGCCGCCACTTGCTGCCGCTAAACAAGCAGAGGATTAAAAAATCTTGAGTTAAAATACGTGTTCCCGTTCATCCAATGTCAGTGTTTTGATAAAAGAAGGGGTGTTTATTTAGTGGAAAAAATCAGCGTTTTATTAAAATAAGGGTGCTTTTTTGGCCAGAAATCAGTGCTTTAGGGGTATTTTTTAATTTTGATAACGAACCTATGCACCCCCCTAAATACCCAAGTGCCCCCCGGGCTTGCAGTCTGAGTGTGAGCGTCTTAACCTAGCCGGAAGGCCGCCATTGAACTTTCCACGTGCCCGCGCTTGTGTCTAGAAGGTCTCCTGATGACGTAGGTGTGTTAATAAGTGACTCGGGGTGTCAGCTCTGACATGCACTGTAACTTGCAATTCTCAGGTTGATGATTAAAATCTCTCCGGCTAAGCTCGTGGAAAGAGGGCGTGTTGCCACAAAGCACTCGCAAGGTCTTTAACATCGCTTCTTTGTTCCTGGAACCGGATTGGCACGTGTATGCTTTACAGACCATTGTCTTACGTTGTATATTATGTATATATATATATATATATATATATATATATATATATATATACATATATATATATATATATATATATATATATATATTATAAATATATATATATATATATATATATATATATATATGTATATATATATATATATATATATATATGTATATATATATATATATATATATATATATATATATATATATATATATATATATATATATAAATATGCATATATATATATATAGATATATATGTATATATATAAATATATATATATGTATATATATATATATATATATATATATATATATATATATATATATATATATATATATATATATATATATATATATATATATATACCATTTCGACCAAAATTTTCATCTCAATAATAGTGAATAACGATACAGTCTTCGAAGCCAGTATTTTAGAATATGACAGATATGAAACCCCTCTAGGTGCTAAATCATGTCACATGCACCTGAATTCAGCTAAGGATCCGAAAATCTGCATTTACTATGTAAACCACGTGCTGTTAGTAATTTTGAGGCTCATGGGAACATTCAAAAATGTTTTTAAAATACTCATCCTGCAGATCCCATGTTGAGGTAGGACTTTGCACCTTACCAAAGACATGAATGATCATATGGTAGACTCTCATTTTCAAGTAAAGGGTGAGTCTGGACATTTTGCCAAAAAACGAAACGCATCCAGATATGTTCTTTATGGGTGCCACATTACCTCAAAATAGCTACTTATTGATAAGTTTACCATTATTCGGGAGCAATGAGATGTAACCTTTACAATTGATTTAGTACCGCTGTCTTCATTAAACTCAGTTTTCAGATATTCAAGTTTTGAAAAATGACACGCGTATCGAGTAGGGTTCTACCTTAAGGTGGGTCCAGCACTTAGGACATTTCCGACATTAGCTAGCATTTTCTTCATTTACAGCTTGTAGGTGATTGTTACACCCAGTAAACTATATATTTTCTGAAAGAAGACCTTTTATGCTACCTCTTAATGCTACTTTGATATAGCTTTTCTTAAATGTCAGAGTTTTATTATAAAAAATGTAATATGTTACTTTTTCAATTAAATCACTTTCCGGCCACAGCAGCGGGTCAGAACGCCAACTTAACTTGGATGGATTATAAGTTCATTTATGAACCTAGAAAAGGGTGTCTTGGATTTTCAATAGGACGCCCACTTCGCGAGATATGAGGGAAATTAACTCATTTCTCTGGAAAGACCACCCCCACCTGGCTTTGACATTAAATATCTGCCTCAATAATGCAAATAAAATAAATCCAAGACACCCTTTTCTAGGTACATGTATGAACTTGTAATCCATCCAAGTTAAATTGGCGTTCTGTCCTGCTGCTGCGGGGTCACAGAAAGTGATTTAATTGGAAAAATAACATTTTACATTTTTCTCAATAAAACTCCGACATCTAAGAATAGATAAATCAAAATAGCACTGAGATGTAGCTAGAAAGCTAGAAATATATAGTTTACTGGGTGTTACAATCCCCTACAAGCTATAAATGACGAAAATGCTAGCTAATGTCCTACATGTAAGTGCTGGACCCACCTTAAAGCATTTTTTTAAACTTTTTTTATAAGACCCACTTTTATACGTTTTTGCGCAATATGGAGCCCACATTGTGTGAAGGTCCATTCTTTTTCGTAACATGTGGAAACGATCAGCTTTATAATGCTTTCTGACACGCGAATACTCTAGACAGGGTTTATATTACTTCGATCAGAATATCACCCTTTTAGTTTATTGCATTTTCCTTTTGTCCTATAGAAGAAAATCCTCATTAGCAAGATACATGTTGTGGAGGAATGTGGAGCACACAGGGAAACTACACTATCGATTTCAAGTAACATACTGCTTGTCTTTTGCTGGTGTATTATGCCTTTATTTTTATTTGTTTTTTTATGTATGATCACAATTATCAAAATTCTGTGATAAAAATGCGTAATACTTGCTAATTTCACAATACATACATTTGTATCGTGATTTACCATGCGAAACTGAATAAAAATGAGTCAAAAATAAAAGGTCATATACATCGAGTCAGATTCAAATCAGGAAAATATGTACAGGGAAAATCAACCATAACTCCAATGTCGTTGGATTCCTATTCGCAACCCCCACCCCCACCGAGATTCGAGCGTGGTCAGTGGAGAATTTGGAATTTTGGAATTTCGTTTTTCGTCACATTTATGCCAATTGTGGCTAATTCGTGACTAGCCAGTTGTGAATAGTGGAGGAAACCGGAGTACCCGGCGAAAACCACCGCCAGAACCCAAGTCACTGGCAGCTTTCCCACGTGCCCAGTGGAGAAGGATAGCGCTTGTAGCCCGGGCGAAGAAAGACACCGAACCCTCAGATGCAATCCAACTCTTCAGTTTTCGAAACAAGCTATAAAAAGCAATAAATCCAAACACAGGAATGGTTTCCTATGTTTCAAACAAACTACTTCCACTCACTATACCACATGCGTTGAGGACTCGATAATATTCAATATCCTTTGAAGTGAATGGGTTTTATTAGAAATGGTACTCATGTGCATGGTAATAACAGTGTCATGTGCGTGCAAAATACATCAGCTCAACTCAAAGCAAGGTGCTTCACTATGGGCTGCACTTGATCAAAACAAAAAGCCAGGAGTAGTGGCGGATAATTGGGTAATGTTTGTATTCATATTGCATCACGCACGACCTGCTAGAGGGTTCAATTTGACTTTCATCATCAGAGGTAGAACTCGTGAATGCAGGTGGCGCCCTCTATACATATTTATGGTATCAGCCGCCTAATGAGGTCATGACCCAATTCTGTCTCGTATCAGATTTGTATTTTGAATTTCGATAGTTATCACCTCGTCTGTCATATTTAGGATACATCTTGTCAAGATAAATAGTTTAACATCTGAAAAGGTTTGGTGACAGAGCATTCTGTGCCTATGCACCACGCCTTTGGAATGAACTCCCTGACAACATCAAGGCTGCTGATAGTGTGCAAAACTTCAAGAAACAGCTGAAAACATTGCTATTTCAGAAGGAGTTCAATTGACTATATGGACCATGAAAACTGTCCAATGACTCTAAAGCGCTTTTGAACATTATAGGTGGAAAGGGCGCTATATCAAATATCAATTACTATTATTATTATTATACCTAAGAGGCTTATTAGGGGACTATGTTTTAGTGAAATATGATATTGTGAAAAAAGGGCAAGCCTATCGGAGCCTATATATATATACATATATATATATATATATATATATATATATATATATATATATATATATATATATATATATATATATATATATATATATATATATATGTGTGTGTGTGTGTGTGTGTGTGTGTGTGCGTGTGTGTGTGTGTGTGAGATGTCCCCACATGGCTTAATAATGTCCTACACGGGCAATATTGGCCTCATAATAAGATGACCTTTAAAATATGGAAAAATCTCCAAATGACCCTATAATGTTCACAATATAGTCCCATCAGCCATCTTAGGGGCTGAATACGTGTAACCTTTCGTCAGGTGTACAGAGTAGCACAGTAACAGGTACGTTGATGTGGTTGGACATTTATGGAGATACAGTACATACATTACTGTACATCAGACATGTCGCCATAAAAGGAACACTTTCATGAACAGGCAATTGTACTTATGGGTCAAGGTTCGTCTCTAATCAGCGCATTCCCTTTGTCGCTAAGTGTCACTTTAGATTGATGGGAAATAAGTGCATTTCTTTGAACGCACACTAGTTGGTGTAATGTGGATCAAATTAGTATAAGTCGGACTGTTGCTAATTAGGTTACGTATGACGTCAATCTTCCTGCTAACACATGCTCCCGAAGGAATGCCACAGATTCGCCATATGTAGAACACATACGACTGCCTTTGAATAATGGGATGGTAACCAAAATGCACCCTCCCCCGCAGTGTCTTTTAACCAGACCCATAACATTTACATTGAAGGGTCAGAAATGTGGATAGTATTACAAATTGACGGATTAAAATTTGCATTGTTTGCTTATCAAATAGGCCAGTTATTTCTGGTCCAAAAAGACGTCTTTACTTTAATTCACAGCCGACGTTTTATCAATAGTATATCTAACACAAGGAGCAAGCCTCAATGAACGAATATCAAATCTCAATGGTGCCATCCATGAGATATATACATGAATACATCTAGTTTGACTGGGCTTTACCTTAATTTATTTATTGATACATGTACGATATCATAATGAACAGAATCAAATGAATCATTTGTGGACTTGGCCACTATTATGAACACCTTAGGAGACCCGTAATTGATGTGTAGTTAATTATATTTAATTGAAAATCTCACTCATATATATTTCTCATCAGAACCTGTTAGATCGGCCGTTTATAATAAGAAAAAAATCAAACGTGATTTTTCCGTGAAGACATTGTGTCATCTTAAGTTTGGCGGATCCGTGAAACTACAATTCAATTACGAGTCGCCTTGCTGTTAGCACATACACTATTGATTCTGTTAAACTGCATACCTTTGGCGAGAAATGAGTAAAACTATATAGGATAAAAACTGATCATATGGTTTGCTATCCCTCTATTGGGAAGAACCACTGTTACTGATAACTTCATATGTGCAAGTCCAAACATTATTATTGAATCAAGAAATAGACATTTTAATGTAAATAGCTTTAAGGAACTCTTTGAAAAGGTTCCTCCAGACAGCATTCTATCTTATTTACACGAGATTGGTCTGTCTTACCAATTTTAAAACCTTTTAAGAATTTATAGTTTCTTTTGAAACAACCTGGTTTATGGAAATTATATTTTGAGATTGTTCATCGTTTTGTGATCATTTTTATTCATCTATTGCTTTGTTAGGTATTCGGTCTTGTATCCACCGAAGCACTCACACAATAACGAAGGACCATTATTTTACACAGATTTTATGGCACTAAATGGCCTTTGTGTGCCGATGTGATATTAAGCAATCATTCATTCATTCATTCAAAGCATTATAGCCAATGTGGTATAGGTTTAGTGTAATATTCAAACAGTTTTGCTAAATTTGAATGATCAATTGGCTACAGTCAGGCAGGTGGTGCATTAATGTGAACATTTATTTAAAACAACAAAGTGACATAATTAAAGTATATATCTTGAAGCATGTTGGTAAAGATCAGGGTCAATTTAGATCACCTCTAAGTCAGAAAGATTTCCTGGTCTCTTATATCCGGACAGGAGAAAGACACATTGTTTGACATGAACGAACAGCGCTTTTTGGCACAATTACCTTCTTCATAGTGGAAAAAAGAAATAAAAACATCGCAGAGGAAAAATGTTGAGATCAAGAGTTCGTCTGGTTAGCATTTCATTACAAACTATTTCATTGGCCTCAAAGTTGATGTACTGCAAAAAGAGAAAAGTAGAGTTATTGTAATGAACCTTCATAGTTTTATCATAGCTCACAGCTTTCGTGAGTATGTTTCACGCTTAACCACAGTATTTCAATAATACGAGAAACATTAAAACAAAAATCTACCGCAAATAAGTGTCTTCTATAATGGAAATAATTATAAAACATCAAGGTCAGGCACCTGATATTTTCAAGAGGATAGAGAGGAATGAATCACTGTGACAGATAGGTGGTTTGAGGGATTCCGTAAGAATTGGAATGGTTCCAATGGGTGCTCCAACTGTAGTTTTTTTACATTTTGATGCAATCAACCGCTTGTTGTGCATCTGGTTTTTATTCAAGTATGTACAAACATGTATAGAAAAATAAATCTTATGACGCCACATTTTGTACAATATGTGATTTGTCCCCAGGCTGGGTAATACTATTTGTAAATATAAATTTCTAGGGGATCAAATACATACATAAATTTATAATATAGCCACTATGATGTTTATAATAGTAAGACCTAACTAACTTTGACATACAACTTGGTATTGACATAATTGTGAAGCTTGTGTGCTTCATTGTAAATACATATTTATGTAACAAACCTGTGTTTACCAAAAAACTGCTTTTGTCTATTCACCACTGACTTTGTCCCACAATGGGGACCAGAAACCATTAAAAAATACTTCTTTGTTGTCATTGCTTGCTATTGATTTCTCGGTTTTAAATTGTAGTTTCAAAGATGCAAGCCTAGGAGCCCTCATTTCCACCTTTGTTTTTGAAAATGATCATGTTTGTGGTTATCAAGACTCTATTGACGACTGGGTCAAAACTTGGCTCTCCCAGTAAAATCTGGGAGTCCGTTAAATATTCAGTTTTAATGAGTTGTTTCCCCAGCCAGTCAACAACCTCTTGCCAAATTACTGTTGCTATATCGCATTCACAAAACAAGTGGATGAGGGACTCTTCAGCTTGCCCACAGTATTCACAATCACTAGATGGTTTAATGTTACATTGAAACAACTTTTTGTTGGTTGGCAAAATCCTGTGTAGGATTTTATATTGGAACATCTGTAATCTTTTGCTCTGTGTACATTTATTTGGTAGAGAAAATATTTTTTTCCAAAAGGAGACCTCTTCTGGTATCAACAAAATTTATTTCCATCTATTCACTGCCGTCGGAATCGTTTTGTTGTTGCTAAGCATGATATTTTTAATAGTTTGGTTGGTCTTATTATCATTTAAAATGCTTAGTAGAAATTTTTGACACCAGGGAGAGTTGAGTTCCATATCCTCTTTCCTTAAACAGTATTCATATGGAATTGTCTTTGTAACCCTTCTGTAGTCAATAAAATTTATTGCAATACCAAAGTCTTTTTTGATTTGTTCTCTGGTTTTCATTGACCTTGTATCATCGAGTAGATTACCCACATACCTCAACCCTTTAGTATCCCATTTTTTGTGTATGGAATCTTTCAATTTGGGTTGAACCATATTGGTTCATTATGTGTAAGTATAACTGGGTGATCTTTTGAATGTATTGCTTGGAAAAGGATAATTGCATTAACCACCGAAGACCAGAAGGGATTTTTAATATTACAAAGAATCTGTTAGGGATATTCTGGTCCAGATTTGCAGATTTGATCAATACCATAATTGATAGGTATGTTCGTCCAAACATCTTTGCTCAAAACTAGTTTTTTGAGCCATTTTATTTTAAGAGTTTCTTCAAATCTGAAAATATTTACCATTTTCAACCCCCCATCTTCAATGTTTAGTTCCATTGTTTTACTCTTAATTTTTGGAGGCTTGCCCTTCAACAGAAAGTAGTAGAATTTTCTGTTGATGTTTCTCATAAATTCTTTTGGAGGTGTGGGCAAAGCGATAAAAAGGTGTACTAATTTGGACAATGCCAAACTTTTAATCACTAGTACTCTTCCAGCCAGAGTAGTGTTTGTTCTACTCCAGTTTAAGAGAACTTTTTCTACCTCTGCCATTTTGGTTGCACAATTCAAATTGGTAATTCCACACAAATTTGTTACATCATATTTTATACCTAACGCAGTGAACGTTTGAACCCAATCAAGCTCAACCTCGTGACAGATTTTATCCCTTGAGAATCGTTTTGACCCTATCCAGATTGCTTTCGTCTTTGAAAGGTTCATGCTCCAACTGTAGTTGATAATGCAGCCTTATTAGCTAGGACATGAACTTTATTTCTAATAGTTTTTATTCATTTTTCATCGTGTCATATACAGCTACACAGAGTCATCTACTAACGCAGGCAGTGGTGAGAGTTATTGAGAAGTTAGTAGTAATCGTAGTAGTAGTAGTATAGTAGTAGTAGTAGTAGTAGTAGTAGTAGTAGTAGTAGTAGTAGTAGTAGTAGTAGTAGAAGTAGAAGTAGTACAAAAAGAAGCATACATAAAGCAAACACATGCAAGACTTAACAAGAACGGTTGTCATATACGAAAAGAAAAAATGAAACTTTAAGAGCTGTGGACGGAATTAGGACTGGCCAGAGCACGAACTATATAACAAACTTAAGAAATTACAAACTTAAGAAATCTAAAATAAAAACAAAGTCGTTATCCTTAGAGAGATCAACCATACATCATTCGGCTTAATCCATTCGTTCGGACATCAAGGAAGTCCATTCTCATGTACGATCACCTACGACATATGGGGCCAGCCATAGATAACTGCTACTTTTTGTATAAGACTACGTGTTATTGCCATTACGTGACCTCATGGGAATTGGTCTTAACAGCCACCAAAGTAAGCATAGACGTAAAACCCCATTTCCTGTGTAGGAGTGGATCACCAACACTAATGCTGAGCCTGATGCATTAGCGTCATTCATTCCTCATCATCAACACGTTGCTTCATTATGTATGTGGAGAACACCTACAGTAACGACTTTTGATTAATGCACTCGTCGGCCGGACGTCTGACAGTGCCTGGTTGTACAAACACCCATGCCATGGATAACATGTCAAATAAAGAAAATAAGTGCTTTAATGACCCGTGTAGCTTGCGAATCGAAGATATGTTCAGTTGTGAGGACACATCCATGCATCCATGACCAGGAAACTGGGTGGCGATCGGATGTGAGGTTGTGCATAATAAATATGCCCGGGCTGCACAGGCATTTAGTGCAGGAATTAAATGTCGGCACTGTAAGCATGCTGCGAAGAAACAAACATGCTGAGGTTTCCAGATATTTACCTAGTAATACCTAATCATATTACATATAATGGGGAAGACCTTGTCAGGAAAATGAATACTCTATAATACAACAAAGAGTAATGTGTTAAGTGAAAGTAAACACGACGCGTATGCTCTTACCATAACCCATTTATCGCAGAAGGTACTGGCATCATGTGTAATATAAGGAGGAAGTAAACCTTATAAACCTAAATATGTATGTATCTTTATTGGTTGTAATGGGGTACATTATACATATGTGTGCACGGTATGTTACCTTGATATTCAATTATCTTAGTCAAACAAATTGGTCATTGTGTATACAATTAAGCTAATTCTCTTTCAGGATAGATATCACTCACAATAATTGATGCAAAAGAGAAGCTCACACTTTGAGTTGATTGATAGCGCTCTCTCTTAGAAAATGATGATGGGGTATATCCCAAGGTAAATTGGTTATTGTGTTTACTTGTAAGATGATACTCTTTAATGGAAGCTATTACTCACAATAATTGATGCAAAAGAAAAAGTCACACCTTGAGTTAATTGATAGCGTACTGCCATGGCAAAATGATGGGGGTGGATTACAAGGTACCGTCGGTAATATTGGGTTATATCAAAGAAATAGCACTTCCTTGGGTTCAGAGAGAGAGAGAGAGTTGTGGTGTTTTATCTGTTTTGGTGGTGTGGTCATAACTGAAAAGCCAAAAACGAATTGACACACTAAGACACACGCATAAATATATACATGTATATACATACATTCATAACCACACACACACACGTCACACACACACACACACATCTGAAATCAACAAATTAGAACATCTTGGTATAATCAAATTCATATTTAAATCTGCACCCCCCCCCCCCCCCCCTGCCCCCATCTGTTTTAATGTGTGAATAGACAGTTCGGTAAAGTTAAATTCGGAAAGGCCATTTTTGGCCATTAATGCGGTTCATTTGCACCATGGATTAATTTCCCATTCTACAATTTTAAGACCGATCCAAATTCGCCGAGCTTATGCCAAATTATAAGCAAGGTATTAAACATGTTTAAATGATAATCAGTTCAAGTAAGTATCATTTTGATAAACGTGTAATAAAATAAATATGTGAGAAAACAAACGACAGCACGGTCAGTATAATTATGGATACGCCCCCTCCCTTTCACTCATACCCCAAAGTCAAACAAACAATCCGTTGTGAGCCAAGCATTTTCTTCTTAGAGGTGACAAAAACACTACCACATGCTATCTAAACTACAGGTTCATAGCTAGGAGATCACGCGCAATGTTCTAATTAAATTTGGACTGCATTAAGCTGGTCTCCCTGGGTGGCCATTGCATTTTCCAGGATATATATAATTATATATATATATATATATATATATATATATATATATATATATATATATATATATATATATATATATATATATATATATATATATATATATTCTTTTCACCCATACACCGATGCAAAATAAACAATTCGTTGTGAGCCAAGCATTTCCGTCTTAAAGGTGACAAAACACTACAACATGCCTGCTAAACTACAGGTTCTAAGCCAGTAGATCATGCATAATTTTCTAATTAAATCCATTAAGCTGGTCGCCCTGGGTGGCCAATGCACCTTCCAGGTGTCTAAACTGCGGTGTGGGCATATCATATGAAAGGGTTTTCGAACCTGTGTAAAAAATAATGCTCTCTGGTCGTCGAGTTTGTAATAGTAACAAAATAAGTTAATGCTATTTCCGGAGCACAGAAGGTCACCATCCGCGCTCTTCTCTACATACACTCCCTACTTCCAAACAGGTCGGGCGTGTGAAGAGAATGCTAATTAGTGTGGAGGGTATGCCGGTAGTTAACCCCGTCATCCGTATAGTAACCTTACCTTGCTGGCCGGCTTAAAAATATTCTTTAACGGCTGTGCAAGCAAAGCCTACGAAATGCTAGATCATATTTCTTGTAGAATAATGCTCAAGAGGTATAAATCTATGCTTCCACCACTACCCCTACCCTTGAGAATACTCGTACCTCTAGAAGGTTATAAACAAGTAATTAGATGATACCAGTAAAAGGGCCAGACTTCATGGAGAATATCTTTCACAAGGATGAATCTAACTAGGACAAATGCAGCTGTTTTACGCTATGACATACTTTTACTTCGAAAATAATTTTGAGTAGAAATGATTAGAATTAATTATGAGTGATATCTCAAATGGACACCACTCCCATCTTTTCACTACAGCAGGTTTACTATCGTATATTTCAATGCTATATCAGTTTGCCAAGCTTTTTGAACTATTCATACGTAGGTTAGTTAGCCCTAAGTGTGTGGTCGCAGGGATATATGTGCGCTATGATATTTTCGGCCATCAGCAAAATTTCCAAACGCAAAATAGTTTTGAAAATAAATGATGAGGAATAATCATGAGTGATAACACATACAGACAGCCCCCATCTTCCTTTTCATTACAGCCAGTGAATGACCAACATTCATCGAGAATATCTTTTGCCAAGGTGAATTTAACTGGGACTTGCAAATGACATTCAACATGCCATACTTGAACTCCGAAAATAGTTTTGAGGAGAAATGGTTATAATTAATTATAATATTATGTATTTATCAATTGATTAGAGTTTATAATGAGTGTTATCACAAACGGACACGCGCTCATCTTTTCATAAACAGCAAGTTTAATAACCTTTTATTATCTATATCAATGGTGTTATAGCCAAACTTCTTGAATTATTGATACCTAGGTTAGGTAGCCCCAAGTGTGTGGTCGCACGGATATCCGGGTGCTAAGATATCTTTTCGCTATTAAAAGAAATTTCATGGTCACTGCATGATGGGTACTTTTCTAGTCAAGTATGAATTCATAAAGCAAAGGAATTGTTTTGTTGTATGTGTACATTTCCCAAATTTTGAATACTGTAGAACAGGCAAAGTTCGCGAGTGCGATTATTTTGCGAATATGCGAACTAGTATCGCCCTCGCGAACTTATCGCACGCGATCTATTGGGTGCTTAATTACGCTATCCACCACTGGAGGTGATGGCGCGTCGGTCGGTGAATTTCACCCCTAGACGGGCGTGGCTGAAACGAAGAAAAATACGTCCAATAACTTCACAAAACCATTATAATATGATACATTGGTAACTTATGAATAAGTTTCCAATGTATCATATTATTATTCGCATACTTACCTGTCCGATTTTGTGGATACCTGAGCCAAATTAGGGGTTTTCTTACGAGAAGCATGATGGCCTCCCGGTCATCGTACAATAGACGCTATCACGAAAGGGAGACGGCAGTTGCGATGGATATAACTGATCAATTATCAACATACATATATGTGTATGTTGATAATTATCAGAATAAGATATATTTTGAAAAACTAATGAAATTGTTTGTGCCGTGAATTGATTGTTTGCCAATTTACGGCAAGGATTCTATTTACAGTTGGCGAGTATATACGGCTATAGCGTGAAATTAACCCCTAGCCGGTCCGAGGCTGAAACAAGGCTGTAGGACTTGTTTGCTCGCGAAATAAAGTACACGCGAAAAACCGAAAAATCGGCTTTTCGCGAATTTTTTGTAGCGAGATATATACCTATTCTACAGTATCCAAAGTATGCCTTTATAAAAGAGATATAACATGTACCTCGATGATAGGGCCTTTTGTGCAAATGGGGGTGAAAGACCTTGCAGAACAACTTAATAAACTTAAGGGATATCACCACAGCAACCGACGATTGAAGATAATTGGTTTCAGAACGTTGTCCTAGCACTGAGGAATCGGTGACATTCATATCTCACATTCAATATAGCTATATCCACCGATTGCAATTTTACTGCCAGCAGCCTTCCCGCAGGGCTTGTTTCTGTAATAAAATGACCAATAATTTACAGTTTAAGGAACATCGGAGAAGTCTGAATAAAGGCAAGATTTCAGTACTCATGAACTCGTTACTAAAAGGTTAGTGATCGGCTACACGTGTTATCATTCAGAAGTAAAAGTGCTAATTATATGGCTTTTCAATCGACGTTTACACAGTACAAAATTAACATATAGTTGTTTTTATTCAGACGGTAATTAGGGAAATAAAAATGAATCAGCTCAGAAAATAAGTGAAAGTTATATACAGATTGACTTCAGAATCGAAAGATCAACACTCGTTGATGGGACGATAGTTTTGTCGCAATATGAACCACCGTGTAGGCCGTAGACAGCGACAAATTTTCAACAAAATATCAAAATAACTGTTTTGAGCAAGTCACTATGCTCCGACAGATGAATGCTGTGGTCAGTAGATATATTATGGGTCATACTACTGCTTCTGCTCTAATGCTACCACCATTAATACTACTATCACCACTACTGCAGCTACAACTGCTGCTACTAGTACTACAACTACTACTACACAGCTACTGCTGCTACCACCACTACTACTACTACTACTACTACTACTACTACTACTACTACTACTACTACTACTACTACTACTGCCACTACTACTACTACTACTACTACTACTACTACTACTACTACTACTACTACTACTGCTACTGCTACTGCTACTGCTGCTGCTGCTACTCTACTACTATTACTACTTGGATCATTATCCTTATACTTGTATTATTGTATTACTTAAAATAATGATAGTAATAATAATAGATGTAGTAATGATGAAAGAGAAAAACTCCATATTTGATATTACGCTCATTTCATACTAGGACAAAACGAACATGCTCATCACACATTTCGTAAATGTAAAAATGTCAATGGCTAATGTCAATGGCCTATTACAAGGTAGGTAATTCCCTTTCTACATTAGATTTGTATACAATTACAACTCGGATATAAATGCACATATTTATATACCTGAAACAACTACAAAAAGGACAGGTTTTAGCTGGTCATGTGACCTAGTGTAACAAGGTTGATAGACAGAGCATTTAATTCTACTACGTGACGACTAATTTTTAGCGTACTTTTGCAGATGGTCTTGCAATAGGAAAATCGAGTCTTCACTCTGCACCACATAAAAGGATGACATATGATGAGTCTCCTGCCTAGATGCCTTGTAGTCACGATACATTGGTGTAACGTTACTTGGCCAGGTACGGTAATAGGGAACAATATATGTTTACGACACATATCATAAGTGTGATGTTTCATATGCAATATTCTCGTGTAATTTGCTGCTTTTCCAAAAAGCGCTGCTACATGTATACACCTCCTTATCTAATATAGCCTGTCCTAGTTGCTCTACAAGGAAGAGTATTAGGTTATTATCAAGGAAAATTTAGAAAAGCTCGTTAAGCTTCCCAGATCTGAGAAGAGATTGTTTTTAAAAGGAAATTTATCAAGGTGGGATTTTTTTTTAGATGAAAATGAACGGTAAACTTTGTATGAAGGTAAATGTTATCAACGGATATCACAGACAAAGAATTAGATTATTATCACTACGAATATATAATAATGGAATTCAAAACCCTTTTTACAACTACACGAGCCCTGCGGGGAGTCTGCAGGCAGTAAAATTTCATTCAGAGGATAGAGTTACATTGAATGAAAAATATGAAATATCAATAATACTCATTCTCCAGTGGCAGGACAATTATCTTTAATCACTGGTCAATGTGGGTTAAAAATCATCGATGATATCTGAACCGATTCCCTTCCCCAGAGGTTACTTTGTTCTGCTCACGAAAAGGCCCTACCATTTAATTTATACTTAACTAGAAAGTAACCGGGCTGTGGACAGTAACTATGACATTTTTCATATTGGCAAAAAAGATCAGAGCACATAGATATCCGATTGCGATATTACTCATCATTAATCCTAGTTCTATCTTCTCAACTCTTAATGTTCATTTGGCAATACTTTTCTTAGGGCTACCTAACCTATGTATCAATAGTTCAGAAAGCTTGGCTAACATAAGTGAGATTGATAAATGAGATTTTAAACCGGCTGTAGCATATGTCATTTGCACTTGTCCTAGTTATTCTCCACAAACTTTGGTCATTCAGTAAAATTTACTTATTTTTTCGTAATTTCTTAATGCTGCGAATATTCTCGAGGGTAGGGTAGTGAAGGTATCGCATTCTACATGAACTGCGATCCTGCAGTTTGTAGACCCTGCCGCTCAGAAACACGTTGAAACCATAACTTGGAATTTTCATTTTTTGTCAGTTTTTCTGCCATATTGCGGATAGGGTGTGTCTAGGCAGTTGTTAATGGCGGAGGAACAGGAGATATCTACGGCTTAACCCCACGTCACTGGCATCATTCTCTCCTGCCCCAGCCGGAATTCTAACACAGGCAGTGGTGAGAGACAGTTAGTAGTCAATGGCATCGCCTACGACCACACGACCATCAGGGCAGGCCACGTACGTAGGAAGCGGCCAGGGGTCTGTAGTGGATGCTGGATCAAACCACCGACATACCCTCAATGATCATTAGCATTCTCCTCACGCTCCCGACATAATTTTAATTGGGAAGGAGGTGAGGGAAGCGTAATACAGTCAGAGACTGTTCTTGCCTCACCATTGCCAATGATGCTATTTATAAGTAGATTGGAGTACAGTAATCTGCTGAGATTAATTGACAAAACCTTTAACTTTTGCAAGTTATTTGATTGAATAAAACTGATCAACAATAACTTTATCAAAATCGTAAATAGTTTGTGGAAAATTTCTATTGAAAGAAATATACTTTATTATGTCACATTGCGGAATTAAGTTCTCTTTACACCTCTGTTGGCGTCGTCATATCTTGTTTCACAGCCGCTCGTGAATCTTAATTGACCACAGTTCTGCATCTGTCAACCGTCGACCGTGATGATTTACTCTGCGTATGTCACGATATAAAAACACATTTGAAGTTGGGTAGTCGTATACTATTTTATGTATCTATTAAATTGTTGATAACTCTTCTTATGTGATACTTTTGTTGGGAAATATTAAGAGCTGGTTTTTCATTGCGATTCGAGGTCAAAACTAAAATGACTGGAGAAGAGTCAATAGGGAACCACTGACTTCTCCTGAAAATTTGTTTTTTAATATAGAGGGTAATAAATGTCATACTTGAACAAGGAGATTTTCCGCCATCTATTGAAAAATGTATAAATATGATAGAAATGTTATAAAAGAGATTATAAAATCATTCAAACCCACCTACATGTTAACCAAATTTGAATAGACAAGGTGGAAAATATAAGAAAATGTTAACAGCTTCTAGATTAAGACTACATGATATACTCTGGGAATTGAGAAAACAAATGTACGTAAAGGATTACATTACTGACACACACACACACATATATATATATATATATATATATATATATATATATATATATATATATATATATATATATATATATATATGTATATATATATATATATATATATATATATATATATATATATATATATATATATATATATATATATATATATATATATATATATATATGTGTATATATATACGTCATTGGTGACTTCTTAAACACCTTGGGCCTGATCGAATAAGGGACCTTTTCCTGTGACCAGTTGTCCAGTGCAATGTCGTGAAGTGCACGGCAATAGTGGCATCTTCTACACCAGGCATTGTATTGCTGAGTGACACAACGACAATATGCATGCAACAGAGAATAATCTAACTATTGTCTCTTGCTGATAGGAAGCAACGAACTCTAAATTAGCTCCAACAGTTTGATTCGCAAGAATGCATGCGTCATTGAAGTGACAGGTGATAATTTTCAATGCTGGACCAAAATGGACCGAAACTGGTGTTTACATTTAGAGATATAAGTGGTAATATTATCCCTTTCACTTGCTGTCACAAGCTGTCAGGATTTATTGTATTTAAGCTTACATATACTTTGAGGTTTTATGATCACTTGTTGTTGAAATACAGTACAGAACAATGACGCACACGTACCCATAGATGCAATAAAAAGCATCTCTTTGAGAAGTAAAAAAGTGGTCAAATATCTATTGTAGTTTTTAGTTTTTCGACACATGTAAAGAATGCTCTCAGCGGATAAAGACTGTCCTCTCTCAAGCCTGCTGTATCGGGTTTTGGTAGCTCCTCAACCCAAAAAGCGTGTTGGCTTGATCTCTATACAAATGTGCGGCATTGGAAAATGTTGTTTTAGTACCAGGATTACTATCCTGTGGAAGTGGTTGTATTGGAATGTTTATTGACCAAATAAGACGAAATTACAAATACATCAAAAAACCTTTTTGACACACACTAAAAGATTTATGGTGTAAGTGTACAAATAATAATACCAAACGGAAAGGAGAAAACTGGAGTATACACGTCTATTTGAATAGCCTTACGTGGCACAAAGAAAAAACAAAATGTTTTAAACTGAACACACTTATCATACTCTTGATTTTGTTCATTTTTGTTGTTTTATATCTTACATTGTTTGTATTAAATAAATTTGTACTACGTATGACTTTGTAAATGTTTATTTACAGTTAATAAACATACCAATACATATCAAACCTAAATATATGATCGCTCTCCCCCAGGTGTATTAAGCTCGTTCTTTGACCTACATGTAGGCTGTTAAAGGCGAAAAGTTCCTTACAACAAATCAGAACCAACACGATATTGACAGCCACCTCTACGGAAACGTCACGGTGTTAGGGGAAACGTATGTCACACTTCAGGCGCCTATTATATCATAGCGATTATCCTGAGTTCACCCTCAGCACTGCGACCAGCAGCAATACGTGCGTCATTGCCACTGGGGGTGTTGATTACTATTGCTGGAATGAACGGTTCCTTAATCAATAATCATCACGATAATGACACTCGATGGCTTCATATATACCAAAACTACATAGTACGGTTGCTTCTGCTTGTTTGGTACAGTGACGGCATTTGATTCCTGCACTAAATGCGTGGGCAGACCGAACATAATACACGACCGCACGTCCGATTGTAACTCAGTTTCTTGGTCATGGATGTATGAATGACCTCACAACTGAACTGAGCTTTGATTCGCAAGCTATAATGTACGTGTGCCATTGATGTGCTTGGCTTATTCCTTGACATGTTATCAATGGGTATTCGAACAAGCAGACACTGGCACATGTACGGCCGACTGGTGCAGGAATTACGTGTCTGTACTGTAGTATTTTTCTCGCTGTAACCTGCATAGTTATGTTGCTTCTGCTTGTTTGGTATAAATTTTCTTCCTGTAACTTGCATAGTTCGGTTGCTTTTGCTTGTTTGGTAGAATTTTCGTCGCTGTAACCTGTTCACAGATTTCGACCATGTTATCTGACATACATATAATATATATATATATATATATATATATATATATATATATATATATATATATATATATATATATATATATATATATGTATATATATATATATATATATATATATATATATGTATATATATGTATACATTATGTTTGCTACTCAACATTTGGCTTAGACTAAAATCGTAAATTCAGTAGTACCTGATACTGATAGCCACCGATTGCACTTCACAGTCCTCATCAAATAGAATGATGGTGACAACCTGTCGCCAGATAGTTTGTGTGCTTTACATAATACGTTTTGATACTCAACAAATATGTGTGGCAAGCTAATAAACAAGTAGTGTATGCATTGAACATGTACTGGTCAAGGATGTAATGGTCAATGGGGGCAGATGAAAATAGCTAGTTTCCTATGTCAATCACGGCAGGCTGCATGATGAATTCATTAGCAAGTTGACTAGACTGCTGTGATGCAGGAGTTGTACATGCTATGATAGCAGTAAACTACCCAGGCCCGCGAGGACACTTCGAGATAATCTGCAGGTTCATTAATCTATATCAAGCACTCCGTGTGGACATGCCTGCGACATTAATTAAGTGAAGACACGATGATGATAGCATGGGGACTACACTAAAACAACCTCCATCCTGTCAATATGTTTTTGTTCCGCCAAGCTTTATACAATTAACCCGATCATTGTTATTAGCCTCATATAGCTGCAGGGTGCTTATTTAGGAAAATGCCACACAACGAGCGAGTTTCGGCAAATGGCGAAATTCCATTAGGTTTACATTAATCAAGTAGATGGATTAATAAGGGTAGACGTTCTGCTAAAACTAAGGAATGGTCGAGGCAAGATTTACAATCCACACCACATTGTCTGAATAGTTCGGTGAAAAGATCTTCATTTTACGAGTAAACTATTAAAACTTGTTAATAACATGATGTAACTCACACGTGGTTTAATAAGTATTGAAATATCTTGTCTACAATACAATATTTGGCAATCGGTGCGCGGTCGTGTATTATGTCCAGGCTGCCCACGCATTTAGTGCAGGAATTAAATGTTGGCACTGTACAAATGTCCAAAAAAGGATATTGCATGACATAGAGTCGTTTTTTCTAATACCTAATCCAGAACCCACATTCCGAGCCCTCCCTATCTCGCTCTCTTTAGATAATAGTCACCACCTCTTCGTCACCGTACAGGAGCACTTTGACCCCAGTATGGCCGTACTGCAGTCTCTCAGGTACATGATCTTGTCCTAGTTTGAAAGTTCTGTAAGAGACGTTTTTCTTATGTTCACGCTTCTATTTCCCATACACAATTATTGGTATCTTGCGCGGGTAAACTTAAACCTCTATATGAGTTTTACACCAGATCATAGATTAAATTCGTTTTGTACAAAGCTACAGTGGCAGTGCACGTGGTCAATTCAGCAAAACCAACAGGAGTTCTGGGACTATTGTTAATAAAAAAGTCTCAATTATAAAAAATTTGGACTTAAGAAACATTTGAAGAGGCTGTGTACATGTACGTAGTTACTCTTTTTCATGTACTGATAGTTCTAGACGTTAGTAGACATGCATGAAAATGACATTTTTATGCAGGAAAATGATATTTGCATGTGTGGAATTGAAATTTCGCCCCCAAAATATTCATGCTAAATTTACATGGAATTCTCATTCGCGAAACATTCTGGGGCAAGCTATTCATTTTCATGGATATAAATTAGCTTCCGCGTATGGAAATACCTTTTCCATGCCTGTAAATGGCACTCTCATGCATGCAGGGAATGTTCATACAACGATTTTTCATTCATGAGGGTTTTTTTTGTTTTAAAACACAAGATTCATCTCGCCGATACTTTACTGGCTGCTATGTACATACTGCAGCTAACGTGCTAGGCTCATTTTGCTTTAGGAACAAAAAAGGCCATTCCGCCTTTGGAGGCTACATCTTCTATTCGCCAAAGAAAAAAAGATATGCCATTCTAGTATCTCCAGTACAATTAAGGCGGAGACTATGATTAACTTTCAACACCTTTCACGAAATTGAATTACGTGACATACATGGTAACGCGGACCTACTACTCGGCTACTTGTAAGGAGCCTATAAAAAACAATTTTAGCACAACTTCGACAGAAGTATACCCCTTATAGGTGGGCATTATTACCCTATTAAATTGGAGGGGACTGTCGATGATCAGGTTGCCCGCCATGTCTACGTAGATTACAACCCGTCTAGGCTAAATGCGCATGTCTGTGACGTCAGTGACTCTACGCGGCTACAGACGGTCATGGACGTGCGTACCTCTGAGTAAATTGACCACGCAGGCGGATACACGCAGCTAACCAGTTAACCAGTTGCTGCCAGACGAATGATCGATTGGTATAGGAATCAAATGTGTCTCTATTGACCACATAAGCAATATGAAAGTACTTAGAAATAGCACAGAATAAAAATCAACAGAAATTACTCGACAAAGAGAATAGAAAAAAGAACAAAAAGTACACTAATCTACACTAATCAAAATCTCGTAACATAGAGGCCGGCCCAGATGATTTACTACTAGATGATATACATGACATTCTAACAGTCGTATTAGGAAAGTGTCTTGATATTTATGCTTACGAGCGTGGCTAGCTATCTGACCGATTATCCTAAACAGATATTACATGTAGTTAGATATTCAACCTTGTATACGTTTCTAGTGAAACAGGTCCAAGGTACAGTACAGACATCTAATTCCTGTACCAGTCGACCGGACGTCTGCCACTGCCTGGTCGTACAAACACCCATGGATAACATATCAAGAACATGAGCCGAGTATAATAATGGACCTCGTTGCTTGCGAATCAAATCTCCGTTCAGTCGTGAGGTCATTCATGCATCCATGCCGAGGAAACTGGGTGGCAATCGAATGTGCGGTCGTGTATCATGCCCGGTCTGCCCACGCATTTAGTGCAGGAATGAAATGTTAGCATTGTACCTACATTAATATATAGCAGCTGTGCTCACACTCAAATTCCAAGTGTAGTTTTTATTTAAAAGAGTGAACCCTTAGTACCCAAATGGATTAAACCTGTGTTAATATGAGTCTTTTGTCCATACTTAGGTAATATCACCTAGACCTAGTACATATTTGCAGGCACCGCTCAATTTACTTAAGAAGTTGTCTGACACTTCAACGTATACATCTAACATTATCTACAAAACCCACAGACACATGATGTCAACCTATAGTGCATGTTGGTTATAAGCCATTGATCTTACTTCCTTGCCAGCAGTACCGTTTTGTTCTCGGTAGAGGTTTGAAGTATCCAGCTTTGTTAAGCACTGCCTAGCGCAATGAGAGAAAGAGCACACGTTTGTACTTGGTGAACAGCCTTGCTTTGGCTAGTATAAAGGATGTTACTTTTCATCAGTACTTTTCCGGCATTTGAGGTGAAAGCGTGACAAGCCAGCAGATACTGCCATAGAACATCAAGGAGCACATACGTAAAGCATACATTGAGGTCGTGTAAACGCTCATCCAGCATACAGTATAGAACTTGGCCATACGTCTTCGTGAAGACTAGGACCGGGTCTTCGTGAAGTTAGTTGCCGTTTCTGACGCCAGGTGGAGACTCCATTCCCTTTTGGCATGCATAGGGGTACACAGGGTGAACAGGGTACTGCTGACTGTATCTTGGTGTACGGGCTACTTACCCTACATGTAGGTGTTTTAAGTGCTTTTAAAAACAATAAGTAATGATATAGAATTAGGAAAATGAAACGGACACTTGAGTGAAAGTTGCATTATTTCGCAATGTAGATAAATACACTTAATAAGAGGGAGAAATCATATCACATCAATAGTAGTACTATCTTTAGTGACTGCAAAATACAAAATACTACTACAACTGTAGATAAACATATTTCAGAAGATAAATACAAAACATAACAATCATTTTGCAAAATTAAATTGACGGCCAACCCATTATCACTACTCATAAATTATTACTACTCATTAACTCATTATTTATTTAACTTATTTGAATGTTATATACTATTTTTGACATAGTTGAATGTATGATTTTGTAATTGTGATATTACAGTTAATAAACATACTACTACTACTACATTTATGTTAATGTGTACACACAAATTAACATTAAACGCATCATCGACTACAGGAAGTATGATAAAATAAAACGAGTTGTCTATTTTAGACACATATTGACACCGTTTTGAATCATTGTCTTGGGTAAATCTTCCCTTAACTATGACTGACTAGATTTGCACGATATGCCTAGATGTTAACACCAGAACACACTCATGTCCTCAATTAAAGGACATGTACTCAGGGCATTTGCCCAACAAGTGGCTGAAGATATTTTGTGAATCTGATAAGATAGTCTCAATATTATTCACATTTGTTTGTTTCAAATCCTAACACATTTCGTCCTGGTACTCTCTCATAGGCCAATGCATAATCAAGTGTTTCATAACCGCTGGAACAGCAACTCTTTGTCATAACCTATCATGCATATATATATTTTTATTACATGAACAATGGTGTGTTTTTAAGCCATGTGTCATCGGTTCGTAACAGAGTAATATCAAAAAAACCTTTGTCATCTTTTCAAGTTTTATTTTCAGCCGTTGGAATTTGTATGTGACGGGCCAACTTATCAAATAGCATAGTTTAGCCATGGATTTCTTCATTAAACTAGCACTTACCGCTAGTAGCCCGGACCCGGATCCATACAATTTTGTCCATGCTTGTTAACTTAAGACTAGCTTTTTTCTCTATCACGTCAACACACTCCGTTGTTAAGTCAAAGCCTATACTGGCGTTTTACGATATCAGTGATACTGCTGGGATCTATATTTAAAGAAGGAACGTGCCTTATTAGTCAGATACGTATTCCCGACATCAGATACGTAATATGCGTTAAGTATGTTTTCATCGATAGATCGCGTGAAAATAATTTAAAGAACGATATAAATGTGTTAAAGAAAACCTACATATCCTTAATCCTAATAAGCAAGGGCTTGAAAGTGCACAATACATGGAATGGGTAAGTGTATAGAATTCGTATAGGTATAGGTTTCCCATTTTTTCACTCCTTTTTTAAATTTCGAATTACACACGTCGTGTGAAAGGTTTGATTTTTCTTTAGTTCCAGTTATTTCTGCATTACATTCATCTGCTTTATGTTCCTTTTACATTAGACATAACTGTCCTCAAAAATGCAAATTTGCACCTTTTTCCCCTCATATATCTTCCCTTCCCACTTTCTTTCTATTTTTGAAATGTTCACCTCTAACTGGTATTGAGATGTATCTGAAACAGAAGTTGATACTACGGAGGGCTGATCTTTAGCGCTTAACCTAGCGGAGGTCTGGCGTCTCCCCTCCTGTCAGTTGTCCCGGGTGGTTTATCCAAACTCACACTGGCACGCATAGACGTCATACCCACTCCGCGATATCGCATTAAAATTATTCCTCGGCTGGGCAGGAAATCCGCTTACCGTACCTAAGCCTGTGGCTCAGATGCTGTGATAGTCAGCTGAAATCTTTTAAGGAAAATCAGTTAAGCTGAGTATCGTGTCTACAATCACTTCACTTCATATTGTAGACTTTGAATTTTTTCTTTCATCGTCATCTTTTCTGGTATATATAGACTAAGTCTACCCAGCTGCAAAATGGGTACCTAACATTAATAAGGCAGTGTTTAGATCTTGTGCGCTATATGCTGCCAACTGCTCTGGAATATCCTTCGGGGGATTGAAATGGTGTCCGTGTGTACAGGCCTGCTAGGGGAGGAAGGTCGTGTGAGCGCTTCGGTGGATACAAGTCTATACACTGAATACCTTTAACCCATGACTAGCCTGATGTGATTGTGGTGGTAACTGGAGAACTCAGGATAACCGACTGCTTCAAACTTAAGGCGACTTTCTCAAATTCATTGAGTCGCAGGCCAAGAAAGCCTTTAATAAGGAACTCAGAAGGGTCAGTAAGGAATACGAAAATGAACAGATCACGTTGCAATCAATAAAGCTGAAACGGATCGAGGTATTTTCTGGAAGATGCTCAAGAATTCTAGGGAAAGGGCTGAATAATAGCACTGATGCTATCAGAAATCAGGATGATAAAGTTGTTATGAAACCGACGACATTCTTAGGGCATGGAAGAATCATTTTGAAGGTATATGTACACCCAAAGATTGTGATAGTTTTGATGAGGTTCATTTCAATGAACCTCATATGGTTAAATAATATGGTTAAATATTATGATAGCTTAGATGATATCAATGATTTTTGTACCTTCCCCTATAGAGCAAGGTGAAGTCAGGAAAGCTATCAGTAAACTTCATAATAAGAAAGCTGCTGTCTTCGACGATATCAGTGCAGAGCATATTAAATATGCTGGGCCAGCTTTAGTGTATCTTTTATGTCTTATATTTAACTTCATGGTGCAATATGAATATGTCCCATTGAACCTCAGGAAGGGTATACAAGTACCTTTATATAAAGGAAAAAAAATGGACAACTATCGCGGCATAACACTTTTGAGTAGTTTTAATAAGATATTTGAAATGGTTATTTGGAACTGGATAAGCGGTTGGTGGAAGGTAAATGGTATTATTTTGAGTCTGCAGAGTGCCTGTTGGAAAGGGCAATCCTGCCTGCATAAAGCCTTTCTGTTGCAGGAGACAGTGTGTAAAGCCTTGAATGGTCACAGGAATGCCTTGGTGGCATTCTATGACGTATCCAAGGCTTTGACTCTGTCTGGACAAACAGTCTTTTCCACAAACTCTATGACATGGGTATACATGGTAGATTATGGCGTATTTTATATAGGGCATATCAAGGTTTTGAGTGTAGAGTTTGTATTGGTGGTACTATGTCTGTTTGGTATGAAATGAGAGGGCCTGCTCTGACGACCGTGTGGTCTAAGGCGCCGCCACCCAGTGGGCACAAATATTACCTGAATGTTACATGAATGTTCAATTTTGGTCGGAATATTCTGGACCAATTATGAACATTTCAGCAATGTTCAGGTCCTAACATTCCTGGAATGTTCTTATTTGATGTCATATGAATGTTCAATATTGATCGGAATGTCATGAACCAAAAATGAACATTCCTGCAACCTTCAGGTCTGAACATTCCTGGAATGTTCAGATTTGACCTTATATAAACATTAAATTGAGATATTTCCTATTTCATAAAAACTGAACTGTAACTAAGTGCTTCCACTGCACAGACAACTTCCAATGTTCCGACAAAATTCAGAATCCAAATGATTCATTTAGCATTCAGCTCTGAACATTCTATGAACATTCTCACCTTAACATTCATACAATTTTCATTCTGAACTATGAGGGAATCATTTTTGAATGTTCGCCCAAACATTCCTGGAATGTTCCATGAATGTTACCGTGCCCACTGGGTACTGACCGCACGCTGGCTCTCACCACTACCTGGGTTCGAATCCCGGCCTCGGCATGTGAGAAAGTTGCCAGTGACTAGGGGCTAGGCGGTGGTTTTCGCCGGGTACTCCGGTTTCCTCCACTACTTACAAATGGCTGGTCATGAATTAGCCACAATTGGCATAAATGTGACGAAAAACAAAATTCAAATATGAAAAGAGGTGCGGGATCCACCAAGGTGGATTCCTCTCACTCCTTAAGTACACAGCCTTTATCAATGAACTAATTACTAGTCTTGAAAGGTCCGGACTTTGTTGTGATGTGTATGGGATTCCGAGTAATCAACCAGATTATGCAGACGACCTGGCCACTAGTTGTAATAGTAAATATAAACTTGATAAGGCTCTGAAAATAGTGAATGACTATGGTAATAAATGGAGGTATAAATTTAATGCCAGGAAATCTGCTATTATGGTATATGGAGAAGAAAAGAAAGAGAATCGTCAAAACTCGGAAAACTGTATTTCTAAATTAGGTAAAGAAAGGGTCAAAGAGAAAGTTAACTATGACCATGTAGGTGTTAAGGTATGTCTCTTTAAAGATGATGAAACTCATGGTACAGATTATAACTTTTGGGAGTGAAATATGGGAAATATCTGAAAACGATCATGGTAACTTGCTACAGTTTCAGAGGTATGCGGGAAGGCGTGTACAACGTTTCCCTAGTCGGTCACCCAACTGTAGTAGTTTTTTTGGCCTTGGTTGGTTATATAATAGCGAAGAAATTGAATTTTGCTCTCACCTTTCTTAGGATGGACATTGATAATATTGTTAGAAGAATGTTTATCGCAAAGTTTTTAGCTATTATGAATCACACTGGTACTAGGTCTCTAATATGCTTCAGCCCAACTGAGGGGATAATTGTATCAGCAGAGAAAGTAGGCCTACTGAATATTTTACAAGGTATGGTCAGCAGTATTTTCCCTGTGATGAGTAAGAAAAAGTGGTCCGAAATTATCTGGCGTAAAGCATGGGAATATGAGGATATGTACTGAGATTCGACTAAAACAGAAGTAATAATCTCCTGTACAAAACGATTACACACACTAGGTATATATCATGGTGGAGGATATCTGATATTAGACCCAATTTGATTAAGATGTGTGAGAACATGGAAACTGGTTTGTCACACAAGTCGTCTAAAATGTGACGATTTCAGGCTGAAAGACTTGCTTCTGAGTCATAGAACCTGTATAGAATGTGACCTGTATGCTAAAAAAGACTTGACATATATTGTCATGCAGTGTCCAGCATACCATGATATAAGGGGTAATATGTACAGTGAGATATATGATTTTTGCGATGGTATGAGGGATATATTCAGAAATGACCCCAGTAATGCATTTTACTGGCTGATTGGAAAGAATATACCTGACAAAGATGATAGATTTATGAATGAGTTATTGTGCATATCTGGCAGATTTATAAATGAGATGTACTTGAGGGCGGTACAATGTAGAACAGGCGTCGGGTAGGCCATAGTCTCACAAAAATGGACGGTACTGTCACCTTTGTGTGACCCCTCTAATATAGGAAAAGTCAAAGGAATCTGATTTAGAACTTACTCTGTGTACCCCTCAAGTTATCTTTGTATGAGTATTGCGGCCCACCTTAAATGGAGCCATCTTTATGTTAGTTTTCTTTTTTGTTCTTTCATAGTTATTTTTTATTTCTTGCATATAGTCAATAAAGATATATACATACATTCAAACTGGGGCCCTGGCATCGGAGCGAGCAGTCAATGTTCATTACGCTATACCATTCAGCTATTGGGGGAGGGGTAAGCACTAAATATGCTGACTATCTGAGCAGCCCCAGTACTGTGAGGCAGTAAGCAGTCAATATGCATGTCTCTATATATCACTCGTCTATTGGGAGAGCCTCCACACTGGAGGGCAGAAAGCAGTCAATTTGCATTTCGCTATACCACTTGACGAATGGGCTAGCCTCTGAACTGGGTTGGGGGGGCCTAAAGGCAGCCAATGTGCCTTTATACCACTCAGGGAACCTCTATCAGGCACCCCCTGCACGAAGGGAGTGTAAAAGGGATGTTTTTGTTTTCTTCCTAGATTGATATCGGTCAGCCTGGAGCCCGGATAAGTTTGAGGATCAAATATTCAAGATTAATTGCCAAGCGACCTAGTTATCTATGCACAGTAAATTATCCCTTTAAAGTCGTATCATCATTTTCCTTTTTATTGTATTTTTGTTAATGAAACAATATCATTATAAGCTCGCAAGTTTCTGATTACCTGGCAACTTGATAGTATGTATTATGTGTATTTACAAAATGTATGAACTTTTACGACGAGAGTCGCAGTCAATACCTATACATGAATACATTACATAGAGTGCCGATATTAAATTCCTGCACTAAGTGTAAGTGTGTGGGCAGCCAAGGCATAATACACGACCTCGCGCCCAGTTGCCACCTAAGCTTCCTGGGCATGGATGCATGGATATTTCACAACTAAACGCAGCTTTGATTCGCAAGCTACGTGGGTCATTGATGTGCCTGTCTTGTTTTTATGACATGTCTTATATGGGTGTTTGGACGTCCGGTCGACTGGTGCAGAAATTAGATGTTTGTACTGTATGTTAATAGACAGTAGGCAGTCAATGTGCATTGACCTTTATTAGTCGACCGTTGGGGCAACCCCCACATTAAGAAGCAGTTGTCACACAATAAAATACACACCCATATACACATCCATATTAGACTGGCAGGATATCATGTCATGACCATTTCTCTAACAAAAGTACAGGAGTTTTGTTCAGTGCCAAATTGTGTTACCCTATCCATTGACATAGAGGTTCCATCACGAGTGGATGGAAAGAGGAGGTATCTTGCACGAGATAGTGATTTTGTGTCTTGGGACGAGGCTTGCCGAGTACCAAAACACAAAGTCCCACTTAGGCGAAGTGTGTGTATGTATCTTTATTGACCATAAATTGCATGTAATAAAAAGCACAAAGGAGCAAAAAAGAGGAACGCCACGTAACATAGAATAGTGCACGAGATAGAGTGGCTGCCATAAACTTGATAAAAAAAGGTATATAGGATAAGATAGCTAAGTTTTATAGCGTGTTGTCAAGGTGATTTAGTGTTATTATTTGCCACAAAGTGCATGTTAACCTTTGGAGGCTCACCCGACCAATCCACCCGGCTAATCCACCCGGCCTCCAAGGTCACGATCCCTGACATGACCCCTGATAGTAACCAGAAGGGCTACATAAATAAATGTTTCCTACCAAAACTTTCATTGAAACTTTTTGCAGAGTAATTAGCATATTGTGGTACTTAAACTTTTCCATCTTTAAAAGATATAAACTCAAGATTCAGTGTCCAAGAGGTGTTCTAGCTTCTGTGACCCTGTGACCTTTGACCTGAAATTTACCCAGAAGCCTCTGCTCTCACCCGGGTTATTCAAAATGTAGGTCAGCAGTCTAGTACAAGCAAATATGATCGAATAACGCTTGAAATATAATAAAAATATACCATAAAACCCGCTATAAATGGGTTTAAGTTACGCCTTTAGACTTGGGTGGTGGAAATATGACCTTCGGCCACTGGTGTTTTCGTGAAAGATTCCACTCAACACCAGCGGCCTCAGCTGACATAATCCACCACCCAAGTCTTCAGGCGTAACTTAAACCCAATATCATATCAGATTGTGTGTGGTTATATGCAAATATTCTTTACTTTGTTAATGGCTCTATATTTATATATCATGTCATCTTTTACTAGGAAATCATGAAAAATCAACACTTACTTGTTTTTAAGGGGACACTAACTACTAGAATATATACTTTTATTTTCCAGAACTGTTATGGCACACGCACGATTCTATTCTTCTAAAGGACAGAAACATGTACTCTTAATTGTTCCACCCTAGCACATCTTTAAAAAAGGTAGGACAGTTACAGCTGGGGTTAATTGTCTTCCCGAGCAGACAAACTAGTCACATGAAAAGAAACATTATCAAAATACAGTACATGTATATCAATAGCTTACTTGTGGGATTTTTTCACTTTAACTTTTAAATAGATCACATGCTGTCATTATGGTAAGTAGCGGTCAACCCAATATACATATGGATAGTCGCAGGGGTTGAATGAAAATCTAGGTAACGCTATTAGTTGAGAATAGCACTTCTTGGGGGATGGTTCTGATAATCATCAATTTCCTAACATCTAGAATTTTACAGCCACTTCTGATAAACTGCCGTAGGATAACAATTGAGAATTGATGTTTTTAAAAAGCATCTCTTCGTAGCCCTACTGCTGACTATCAATCTCTTAACATATGGTACTTGACTGCAATTTTTGACAAACGGCAGAACGAGTTTTGGAGTAGAACCACGTGCAGTATATGGAATACACTTTCTTTGTGTTGATGCTTTGGGCAATCAATCCCTTAAAGTGATCCTTAGCAGCAAGGTTTAATACATCACGAACACGACAGAGAGTGCATTCAAAATCTCATGCATCTAAGAAAATTGTAAAGAATGATACAGAGACATAGGTAAAACATTACGTACCATGCTGCTAATTTTCACAACTGCATGTCTCTTTCGATTTATCAGCTTGGACTTTATCTTGAAACTCAATTATCAGGTTTGATTTTTCCAACGAGCATTATTCATCATTTCACATTCTTTAATATTAGGTGTGGAAGTAGGAGGTCCGTGGTTAGAATTAGTGACTAATCAATTTAACTGTCCGGCGGGTGGTTCCTTTTCTTTGTTCTTAAAGGAAATGTCATTGCTAATCCTACTGGTACGTAGAGAGTAAATTATTGACTGACTTCATAGGGTCAGTCATATGGAATGGATTCTGAAGAATTGCCTTTGAACACACTGTAGCGTTAAGTTGTGTATAGACAAAGAAGAGGCCGTGAATGGGAAACATTGGTAAAACAGCAGCAATCCAATCATACAGAGGAGGGGAATTCAATTTGCGTGAGATCTGACACATGTTTGCGTTAATCAAGCGGTTAGTGCCCTTCACTGATCAAGGGACGCAATCCAATCTCCACACGAGTTGATTTGTCACTATATTTCTCCTCTTGCGCGGGAATCTCATCAGCGTGGATAAAAAGTATGCCAATAGATTTTTTTTCTACTCCTACTGATGACACAACGCCTATGAAACTAAAGTCACATTCGATAAAACTGTGTTCGAAACAGATTCTGCTCAGCAAAAATCAATGCAGTAGTCAGATGTCAACGTCCTCCCTTTTACTCATTAATTAAAAGTTGTTAAATCTAGTACTGGCCACAAGTCCCCCCCCCCCTGGGTATGACATGAATGTGCACAGTATAATCAGTCGGACATTGTCCCTAGGTTTGAAGTGTTCGTTAGGCGTGACCGGGTAATTGTGCTTTTGACTTAGAATTAGTGATGCACAGTCCTCAGGAACGCCATGGCCTATCTGCTTAGTACCAAGCTTCGCGAGACGAAGTCGATAGCTTCACGGATAAATAACATGCAAGACATTCGTACGAAACCTTCTTGGGGTAACACGGTCATGCACGTAGCGCCTAAAAGAGCACAAAAACGACTGACTATCTCGGTAGTATCTCTCTAATAAATGAGATTTTCAGAAATCATTTGAAGGAGAAATGTTTACCAGAATCCAACGCACATTTTTTTCAAATATTTTAGGATTTTTTTATGATGAATTCCAGAGGTACTTTAGAAAGTATTAAAAGTCCAGATGACACTTGTCAAGAAGAAATTATTAGATATGAATATATCTTAAGGCAGTTAACACGTAGTTTTAAGGCTGTTATAACCAAGGCTAAAATTGTGTATGTCGTAGATCGCACTATCGAAGGCCTTTGGTCAATGGGGTGCAGATAGTTTGCAAACTATTTGAAAGGGAGTTGTTGGTTAGGATATTATTGACATTTATTTACAAAATGTTCATACTATTACGTTTGCCTTATGATTTCAGCACAATTGACAAGCTTTCATTGGCTGCTGTGAGCATTACTTGAATCTAATTATATTCAATGAAAATAAACGTTTTTACTCCATAGATACCATTTAACTTAAAAGGGAATTATGAGCAACATTAAAATACCTCCCTGGATGCAAATGCGTTTGATAGTTTTGTCTGCGTTTTGTCTGTATGCATGCATGCATGCGGGTGGGTTGGTAGATAGGCAGGCAGGTACATTAGTAGTCGGGTAAGTGTTGTGGGTGTATGTATGTGCGTATGTTTGCACGTGTATGAATGTACTGGGTTGAAGCATTTGTGCCACTGGATACGTGGAGTCACTCCCCATTGTAATTAATAGACAGGTAGTCAAGCCATTTCTATCCTTATTTCCGTTTCCGATTCGTCAGCTTGCATCAGAATCCATTACATTCTACCCATCTCCAGATATAACGATGATTGCATAATGGCATGTAATCACGTATTTCCCAAAATAGTTATATCAACAAGATTGTAATCTCTTCTTAGGGAATTCAAATTGTCCAAGATCATACTCGCTGAGGATAGAAATTACATTAACAACTTCCGCTACTCTAAAAATGGTCTCTCAATTGATGCTCTATAAGAGTAAAAATGCGTGATTATTATCATTTACGAAAACAATGAAAGAAATTGTTGGGGTACTTGCATCATTTGTTATAGAAACACATCCGATTACTCAAAGTAGGGTCGACAGATCTTCCTTAATGCGTAGGAGAATACACCACATGCTTTCCTATCCATCCTACTAAAATTGCGTGACTGGAAATGCATAATTTGATGACATTTGTCCGACTGTTTCACTTGTTTGTGTGGAAACTTCTTCTTTACTATTCTAAGTAAACTATATTTAACTATAGTCAACTATGTCTTTCGATAGCTTTTACTCCGTTTACTTGGCAGATACTTTTACTACCACTTCTACTACTACCAGTACTACTACTACTACTACTACTACTACTACTACTACTACTACTACTTCCGAGGCTACTGCCGCTAGCCTACTACTACACATGTACTACTACTACTACTACTTCCGAGGCTGCTGCCGCTAGCCTACTTCTACTACTACTACTACTACTACTACTACTACTACTACTACTACTACTACTACTACTACTGCTACTACCACCACCACTTCTACTGTTACTACTACTACTACTACTACTACTACTACTACTACTACTACTACTACGATTAATACTACTCTGAGGCTGCTGTCGCTACTGCTGCAGCTAGCCTACTACTACTACTACTACTACTACTACTACTACTACTACTACTACCACCACTTCTACTGTTACTACTACTACTACTACTACTACTACTACTACTACTACTACTACTACTACTACTACGCTATATATGGCTGGGACGCTCAACAGGACATTATCATATAGCAAGGTAGAATGCTTAACCGACATTAATCACCTGCATTTGTCATGTGCGGCATCGGAGGGTTGACAGGGAGTCATTGAGGATTTTGGTTATTTTCCCAATTAATAGGGTAAGGTAGCACCAGCTGGGACTAGAACTGAACCAACACTTCCTGGCACTCAGTCTTGCATTTCTGCACCCCAACGTGAGGTCTGGTTACAGATTGACTCATAATGCAAGAGGTATGCATATTCCATATGCCCTTTCAGCTTTCGAGGAAAGGTGAGTTGCGTCTTCCGGTGTTGAATATCATGGATGATGCATAAGATGGGTTAAGGAGCATATGCAGCACAATCCATTTTCTACGAGTTGAAAAGGTGGATCATTAGAAACTCTCATCCTGCTGGCAGCTCTAGACAGGAAACGGTTAAAGTTACAGTCGTGGAGGAAGAGGGTGAGGGAGGAATTATAGTGTATGCGCTGCTACTGCAAGGCGGATGCGTGGCCTCTCAACTCTGGGAAGAGTATTTTATAACATGTCCATGAATCCAGTATAATTGCCAGAGAGGTAAACCTGCAGATTTTTCTTCATTATCAGGACGACTGTACGTGTGTATGTACAGTATACACTTACATACATACATACATACATACATACATACATACATACATACATACACACATACATACATACATACATACGTGCAGACATACATATATATATATATATATATATATATATATATATATATATATATATATATATATATATATATATATATATATATATATATATATATATATATATGTATATATATACATATATATATATATATATATATATATATATATATATATATATATATATATATATATATATATATATATGTATATATATATATATATATATATATATATATATATGTATATATCCTAAAACGTTGGTATATGTAAACCCTTTTCATTTTTACACAAGTGAGAAATTCAGGTAACGGCACCTTTGAACTGCTTTACTGTATGAAGAAGGTGTCCTCTATTGGCGACAAGGGTTAAATCAATCGTTCTCCGGGGAATGGGGTACTGAAAGGTTCATTCGTCTGATGAAGTCTGATGGCTTCTAAAGTGTGTGTTGTTTTTCTAGAGAGCAAGGTTGATGTGAAAAGTCCACCTGACAGACATGAGAGATGTAGCTGCAATCCCGATAGGCCAAGAACAAGGGAGCCACTTTGAGCCATATATATGTTAGACACGTAGGTCATTAGTTAACCCTCGATCGAATTATCCATCAGATCTAATCGACCAGTAGAACATAACAATCGATTTCTTAGTGTCGACACTCACTGCAAATGGCCACCTCACCTGAGTAAACTATCAATGGTGCTATTATACATATATATATATATATATATATATATATATATATATATATATATATATATATATATATATATATATATATATATATATATATATATATATATATATATATATATATATATATATATATATATATATATACACACACTACAGCAGAGAATATTTGCTGCATTTTTATTGACAGAAATAGCATAATTGGAAATGCATCATGGAAGTTAAGCTACAAATGGTTCAAAACAAAGTGAGTTCACGACACGATGGCGGCTACCGTTTAATCACAACGCGCTTCCAATGGTTTTAGGGTAGTAAAATAATCATTTGCGCATTATCATCTGCCAACCTGGTCTATTTTGAAAATAAGATAAAAGCAAAAAAACGGAATATGGATTTGGGTTTATAAGTCCCGAGTTCAAGTGAGAAATCTTTATTGAGTGACGCTGCCTGGGCCAATGTGGATAGAGCTCTGGTTGGGAACTTTCAGTAGAAATATGGTTGAAACATTAATCCTCTTGTTCATTATGTGTGAGTTAAAAAGTTAATACGAAAATACTGGGCAATTTGCCATTTAAAGGAGGTCCGACATTCGGGTCAACAAATTGTCATATGGCCCCAGGGCTGATATATAAATTTATTAGATGATCACATGGTACGAATGGTGTCATTCTATTAGTAGAAATTTAGAGGAACATACATGTATATATATATATATATATATATATATATATATATATATATATATATATATATATATATATATATATATATATATATAAAGATATATAGATATATATATATATATATATATATATATATATATACATATATATATATATATATATATATATATATATATATATATATATATATATATATATATATATACAGACTGTATATACATGTATATATATATATATATATATATATATATATATATATATATATATATATATATATATATATATATATATATATATATATATATATATATATATTACCAAATATGATTCTTGACTATGATTGGTCGGCACGAGATAGCAATTACTTCGAAAAGCTATTCCTTTAAGTGTGTATGCTATCTAACAAATTTATAAATACACTGTGTAAAGTAACAAAACAAGTGTACACGTGGTAACCAATCGCACCATTTGTTAAGGTAATGAATTTGGTATGTGTATCATAACCTGCTACTTTATATCTTTCAGGGATCGCATAAAATTAAGACTAAAGTGTTTGTGGCATTTTTCAAAGTATCGTTCAAGTCAATATATGTTAACAAGTAACTGACCTCGAATGAACAGGACTTCGAATTTCGATTAATGATTGCACCCTAATTCTGGAAGGTTTTCATGGCCACGGACCCTGCCTTTTCACTGGTCATTTTTTAGGGGGCTGATTTGCTTCTTTGTACTGGAAGTGACTATAAGCAGAAGTGACTCATAGTGGAGCTTGCATTACACAGGCATAATTTCTATCTAGTTAATAGTTAAAGTGCCTTAGGTGTGGCGTTTTGTATTTCTTTTGTTTTGTTTGTCATATTTTGTATTCGTACAACTTTTGTATCCGTTGGATCAGTCAATTGTGTACATTTACAATTACAAGAGGACATTGTTTTAGTGTGCGAATACATCAAGATAATGCAAAATGAATCATATTCCATACATTGACCTCATCACATACTAGATAATCACGTTAAAGGGGCTCATGTACATGTAATGTCCTCTCCACTTCAGGAAACCCTGTTCAGCTAGGTAAGATGAATCCTAAGCATTCTGCACAATACCACACAAAACAGAAAGTTTTATGCTGTCGAATGGCCACTACTGGAACAACTAAGAGATGCTCCATGTGATCATAAATGAGACAGTGGATATTGCACGTGATGACCTACATGTAGTAGCCCAGATCCTCCTCCACACGAGGCCACAATCAAATACTAAATAGAATTCAGTGTAATAAAGACTGCTGTAAATGCTCATTTATACCAAGGACAATAGTACAGTGGAATAATCTCCCCCGGACATAGTGCAGCTCCACGATACAATAACCTTCAGGAAGTCTCTTAACACCATAGACCTGACCCTCAACGGTACATATCACTACTAAAGAGGGCAGCACACCAGCTGAGCCAATGTTCCTCAAGGTGTCTTTACAGCTAAACAGATACAGATAAGACTGGTTTTACCAGAATTGTCTGCCCTACACCTTTAAGGCAAGACAATTGTTGCACAGGAATCAGGCCTTTTATTCAATACCCTAATTGCAATGCTATCAATCATCACTGCTCAGTGCAGGTTTGGTAACAGGAAATTTCCATTTGATATAATACAGTACAGACATTTAATTCCTGCACCAGAAAAAGGAAGGAAGGAATGGGGTTCTATGTCGCTTTCAACAGCTAAGGTCATATCGCGACAAGATATAAACCCGGAACTGGTATGAAATACACTACTTTTAGGTTAGAGGACGGAAAGAGTGTTTTATGGAAATTAAACCACGAGCGTTAGCGAGTTGGTTTGATGAACATAAAACATGAGTGAAGTACTCTAACACATTTAGCACTCAGTGTCCACTACAATGCTGGCTTCTGATTGGTCTAGCCTGACCAACTGTTTGTTTTTGTCCCATTTTATTACTGTGCATTCTCATAGTAATACAATGGGTCTCTGTGGATTCTCATAGAGCACTCTTGCAGTATTTTATGAAAAATAGAGCACGGCAATGCTGGCTTCTGATTGGTCCAAAACGCCTAGCTGTGTGCTAATCATTACGAATAGTTCCAAGGGGTCTTTTAGTTGCAAAAGAACCAAAGACAGCCCTCCACAATGCCGCATATTTCTTTAGCGACCAGGCGAGATTCGAACCTACACATGTACGAGCTCATGCTTGGGAGCCTGGCAGCGTAACCACTAGGCCACGGTGGATCCCCTTCCTGCAGCGTCGCCCGGACGTCCGTCATTGCCTGGTTGTACGAACATCAATGGATAACATGTCAAGGAAATAAGTCAAGCATAAAAATGACACGCATAGCTTGCAAATCAAAGCTGCAGTCATTTGTAAGGTCATCCATGTATCCATGTCGAGGAAACTTATTGGAAATCAGACGGGCGGTCGTGTATTATTACCGGGATGCTCAGGTGTTTAGTGCAAGCACCAACTGTCGGCACTGTGCATATTATGCAGCTGGTCAGAAACATACCCAGGAACACCCCACGCAAATAAACATCCATCATCCAGTATAGCACACCTCCCAGGGGAGATCAGATAAGAAAGGGCCATTACAGGTTTAGATGAAAATGACATTTGAGTGCCTCAGGAGTCCTATTTTATAGTAGGCATTTTTTTAAAAAGTCCTTTTTTGTCCATTGTAATTCTATAAGAGAGTTCTAGTTTGAAGTTGCAATCACTTTCAGCTTTCATATATAAAAAAATAAAATAACGCTATTTAAAAGTGCGAAGGTCCCGAGCCCCCTTAAGTCTCCTTTAAAGTCACTTTGCTAGCACCTTGTTGGATCCGTCCATTGTTCACAAGTGCAATAAGTTCAAAAAGTAGAGCCAACGAACTTCCGTCTGTTTAAAAAAATGTTTCTCAATTTCCATTGAATGATTGTAACCGATCTATACATGTACGTAACTTTCGTGCTTGAGCGGTTCCTTGCAACGATCCCCACGTATCCTTAACGAAATGATTCGTTTACACACTGCATTGAGCACGATTCGTCGAATATGCATTGAGGCATCTGTTTACAAAAGGGCCCAATCATGAAGAAGGGCGATCGATTTTTTTTTATTGACGTTAGCCGATGCCGGGCAAATGAGTGCGGCACTTGGCAGCACTAAACGAACAGGCACATGCTTTGTCCCACTAATTTGAGGCGCGTGTTGAGACGATCATTGCTGCAGCAGCCACGTGGCTGTGCTTTCAAACAGACACTTTAACCCTTTCAATGCTGGGGCTACTTTCGTCCTCAAGGACTCAAAGAGTTTTGAAATCTAAACCCTATCATGTTGGTATCAATTGGATAGCTCTTGTTGAGTATTATCAGATGAGTACCCATTTGCCCAGATTTCAATGATTTTTCAGGATTTTTGCATCATTTTGTATTGGCCAAAGTAACCACCAGCAGCATAAGGGTTAAAAAAGTATTTTAGTCAAGTCGGTGTGCTTGGCGTTTAGCATCTTCCCACAAGGAACGCATTTCGGGAATTTCAATTATATGAAATGCACTTATGACGTAATCGTCAAGAGGAGTGCAAGCAAAACGCAATCCTTTTCTTAGAACAATTCCCTCACTGTCACGTGTGGCATGATTTTCATGAATATCACCTCCGCGTTTGTCTTAATATGTTAATGCAATCAGCACTAGTTTATATTATATCGGACTTGAAAGCGTTGCGTCAACCCGCTGCTTTATTGAAATGTCGATTTCTTTTAACACAAACGCTTAGTGGGTCCATTTGGAAATTGGCCAAATAGAAGGAATTTTCCAACTGAATACATAACAACGTTTATCTACTCTACAATGTCTAGTGCCGACGTCCCAGGCCACGGAGCATAAAGTGAAATTAAGTCAATTGCAGGTCTTTTGGTGCTATTAAGGCTGGAGGAAGAGCCAGATATTCGCATTTCAAATGTCCGTGGTCTCTTTAACAGACATAGCTTATGAGGTATGTGCATACACAAGCAGAGAGAGAGAGAGAGAGAGAGAGAGAGAGAGAGAGAGAGAGAGAGAGAGAGAGAGAGAATGTTTCTAATATGTGGGAGGAACAATACTTCACATAGATATATAATGCTAGAGTCTTTCACCTGGCATGTGCTTTGGTTTATAAAGAGAAAAAGTGAAAGATAAGTAAATAATATATACTATTTTTGGCATTTCACATTGCTTTCAGACGTCAGTCATCTGGATCAAAGAGGAAGTCACCATGATTATACGGAGATTGGCACTAACTCTAATATCATGATTTCTCCCACGTTCTGTCTGATGTGTGTCCTATGTTCCTGCATGTAACATTTATAAATCCTATCGTGCCTAAACAGATATACGGACATATTACGTGTTGAGAGAGAGAGAGAGAGAGAGAGAGAAAGAGAGAGAGAGAGAGAGAGAGAGAGAGAGAGAGAGACTGCGAGAGAGAGAGAGAGAGAGAGAGAGAGAGAGAGAGAGAGAGAGAGAGAGAGAGAGAGATGTATGGTTATGAAAAGGCATATTCGATTAATACTGCTATTTTCAGCATTATAAGGAGCATAATATTTGATTACATGCTGGACTTTCCACATATAAACCAGGTGCTCGGAATATAGGCAAATGGACAAAATCCTAAAAATATCGGAACTGTACTGTGAGAATTTACAGGAATTTGAGAGAGCAACTAAAGCAATTGAAGAACGCATGGACTATACATGTACAATGTAGATGCGCCAGCTGATACTGACAGTACTCCAGAAAGTGGAGAAAGAATTTGAGAAAGAAAGAAAGAAAATGCCTGACTTGCCTGATTCATATATGAAATGAGTGCTGCTATAGAATGTTTGCTTGATACAACGGCTGAACATTTGATGACATAACACAATGACTTTCATCACATTCATAAATCTCAATAAGCCAAATCAATGCTTTTTAAAGTGCTTAGGCACCAAGGACAGCCCCCCTCTCACCCCAAGAAAAACGCCTCATAATTATACAGCGACCATGCTAACCCCCTGATAGAACCTGCCACTGAGCCACTGAGCCACGGCGGCTCCCTACACATGTTGTCTAACAAAAACTCAATACATAACTCATTACGTCGATGATGAACCTAAGCAATCATCACGTTAATCATTCTGACGTATAAGTTTTAGCTTATTATTTTAATTGCAAAGCTGAATGAGGTATGCATATTTAATACATTCAAATTGATAATCATTGAAAGATTGAGTCTATGGAAAAAACGCCAGATAATGACTTAATCAATTTTCGCAAATTTATTCAACCTACCGCAAGCCAGGGTGCCACACATATTCCTAAAGAGCGTACATATATTTGCAAACTATGGTCATACATTTATATGGGCATGAGTCGATGTGCTTGGAATGAGCTTTTGACCAAGAGTTGGGGTTCTACATGTATCATATGAAAAACTGTTGTTAATTTATTTACAAGGACGTCTTTTTGCATTGTCTGAGTTGAGAAACATCCATCCATTGCTCATAGTAGAAGGTTTACTGGCTCGTCACCTTTGCCTAGTCATGAACAAGTGGTTCACGAGAATTGGGTTAGACAATTATATAATCCACACTTTAGAATTTCAGACACTGAAAATATTTTTGGAGAAAAATGCAGTAATTATGTAAAACAGATGATATTCATCAGTGTTATATATATATATATATATATATATATATATATATATATATATATATATATATATATATATATATATATATATATATTCAGCACACAATTCATTTTACTTCCCAGTTCCCAGTGTCTCGCCTTCGTTTTGCAATTTTATGTTCTAGTCGTAATTGTATTTATGGGTTGATGCATCATGTTGTCGTCTCACATTGCAAAAACACTACTTTAAGTGCCATATTTACTTAGGAGACCACTCTATTCTATGGTTAACTAGGGAAAATAAAAAGGGAAGCGGTTCTTGGTCTCATGTTTATGTTTACGAGTAGCATTCGTTACGGCATATTGCAGTCCCTTCAATTAGTGTGAGAGAGAGCATCTATTTCATAGCTGTCCCTTTTTCATCACCATCCGGACCACCTGCTCCATTTACAGCTTTTGTCACTTTAACAGGACTGACTATAGAGCTATTGAGATAATGCAGGAATCCAAAGACTTCTGCTGCAATTAAAACCGATGCAAAATATACAGGCTGAGCGACATTAGTGTCATACAGACTATATGACACACATTAACCTTAACCACATAAATAGCCACCAGAACCGATAATATTGCTATATCTCTTCAAGACTAGACAGAAATGATATGACTAGTAAATGTGGCATTGCAATTTTGCAGGTGGAACTTTCAAATGCATTAGTGCAATAGTGTGTCATCAACAAATCAAAGTGCTTGACAAATTGTTCAAGCATCACTGCATAATAGACAAACCCCATATAGAAAAACCAGGCCCAGACAGACACTTCTATCTGTGATTATGCGGGGCCGCCGATAAGCCTCTTATACTGGGCCCAACAGGTCAGGGATTATACTACTTGAGACGACTTTGGTCGCCTAGTCAGCTCCGTAACGAGTGTAATACGATTTCGTACAAAAGCTGCTTCTTGTAGTTTGAAGGATCTCCTGCGCGTGATATTTCCCTTAAGGGTTGAGATGGCACCAAAACATATTTCTAATGCAAGGACACATTCACATCGACAATGTTGGCTGGAACTTTCTAACGAATAGCTATAAGACCAAGGTCATCAGGAATGAAACAAATCGAACTTCCAATAATACAGTATCCATTTACTTTTGGGAACAATGAATCAAAGAAAAATCACCTTTTTGGACTCACGATAGTTTGCTTTGAGTTGATCATTATGTGTTTCTTCCCAATACTGTAAATTCGGAAATAATTGCGTTAGTTTAATTTTTGCGATTTGGAGCGTTTAGCCTAGGACGCAAAATTAAAATTTGCAATAAGTACTGATTCCACTTTAGGTGTATGGCTGGCACTCCATGTTGCGGCCAATTCGCAAAGTTCAAAACCGCAAAAATCGATTTTCTGTAAATTCGCAAAATTTATTCTACACAATCTTTTGTGAATCTACAGTAAATAATTTGCCACTAGATATTACCGTTCTTGGTTTCTCCTCACAATTTTTGTATACAAAGGGTCTTCATCATGTCTGGTTCTTTTATCTTACCGGGAACAATGTAGAGTACCACGGCCTAGTTCTGTGTCTCTAGTTGTCCTTGCAGCTGAAATACTAGCAGTATCAAATACGATACGGAAAATTCAGATATTCAGTTTACAAATGTTTTTGAACATGCATATCAACTCTCACAGTATGCTTATGACATTACTCTCTACATTAAAAAGGAAACCAAATATTTGTCGGAAGCATTATATTGGATACTCTGCAAAATCTGCACTCCTGGATAAGTGGTTATGATTGAAGGAACCAACGTAATGCAGGATTGGAGTAAGAGACACAAGGTTGAAACTATGCAATACTCAAGAGCTTTGATATTAGAATTTGAATCGCTGGTAAGCTCTTATATTCAAGAAAATGAATGACAAAATTGAATTAAAAGAGAAGGACATTGGTAAAGAAAAGCATTATGATTATCTAGAAATTTTACACCCCATGCTAAGATCAAATTATGTTTGTACTAACTAGTTTCATATGTTATACTATAGCTAGATCTCCACTATACTCTAACGAGGTATATCCGTCTCTGATTATCATTTACGCTGCTATGGGAAGCACAGAGATGTAGATAATCTTCTCTTCTCGTAACATTTCTATTTCTTGATTGATGTTCTTGTTTATAATATCTTTCATATATATTTGTATGAACATATATAGGGGGGGGTGGCTGATAATAAATTCGTTATCCCTGTTGTCAATTTGGCATACGGCTGATGTCTGCGTTCAGTGTTAAAACGCATAATGTAATAAACGTTGCGAATGTAATACCTACGCATAATGTAATACGAAATCGTTGCGAAAAGCAATACCTACGCATAAAAAAAATTGTTGCGAAATGTAATACCTGCACGAAACGTAATAAAAAATCGTTGCGAAATGTAATACCTACGCATAATGTAATAAGAAACTTTCACGAAATGTAATAGCACAAGGTGCGCGAAATGTAATAAAAAATCGTTGCGAAATGTAATACCTACGCATAATGTAATAAGAAAATGGTGAAAACTAAAACTTAATCGGTAGGTGACAAATATCTACAAGTTCATTATAACATAAACTCCAATTTAGTTGATTATATGAGAAAAAACAAATTTAAAGGGGAAAATGAAATCTCTACCAAAATGACACAAAAAACATGATCGACCCATTGTTAAAAGGCCAACATGGACTAAAACAGCACACCTGGCAAAGGCTAAAAAATGATTTGGGGTGTTTATTTTTGATAACAAAAATATTTTGACTTGCTATATCTATCTACAAAAACAATTTGCTTGTAGAATAGTTTTATTACATTTCGTAAAAATTTCTTATTACATTATGCGTAGGTATTACATTTCGCAACGATTTTTTATTACATTTCGTGCACCTTGTGCTATTACATTTCGTGAAAATTGTGTATGACATTATGCGTAGGTATTACATTTCGCAACAATTTTTTATTACATTTCGTGCACCTTGTGCTATTGCATTTCGTGAAAATTTTGTATTACATTATGCGTAGGTATTACGTTTCGCAACAATTTTTTATTACATTTCGTGCACCTTGTGCTATTACATTTCGTGAAAATTTTGTATTACATTATGCGTAGGTGTTACATTTCGCAACAATTTGTTATTACATTTCGTGCACCTTGTGCTATTACATTTCGTGAAAATTTCTTATTACATTTTGCGTAGGTATAACATTTCGCAACGATTTTTATTACATTTCGTGCACCTTGTGCTATTACATTTCGTGAAAATGTATTACATTATGCGTAGGTATTACATTTCGCAACAATTTTTTATTACGTTTCGTGCAGGTTTTACATTTCGCAACATTTGTTTATTACATTATAAGTAGGTATCACATTTCGCAACGATTTCGTATTATATTATGCGTAGGTATTTCATTTCGCAACGTTTATTACATTATGCGTTTTAACACACGAGCCTAAATATGGCCTCGTACAATACAGCTGCCTTATCGCAGACATCTTGCCACATACCATTTTTACAACAAGGACAAATCATAGGATGTGAGCATGTACCTATGTTATAATCTAGAATATCTTTATGAAATGCTGTGCCGTTTCAGTAAAAAACAAAAATGTCGGAAAACAACCATTCCTGTCTACCATAGACTGCCATTGAATGGCACTAAAATGCTCATTGTGCTTAATTCTTCCGTGCCGCAATACGTGGGCTTAAAGGCAGACTGCGATAAAACATACAGAGAGAGAAAATGATGTAATTTCCTCCGACAGCAAATTCAAAGGATGCAATTTATCCTGTCAGTTCGCGTCATAACTTGACTCTTTTCTTTGATGCATGTAACATCACGTGCTAATTTGCCTTATAACCTAGACCCTTGTGAATCTTTAGAGGATGTATTAAAACGGTCAAAGGCTACGCCAGCCTTACGTGGAAAATTACGCACCGGCATTTCATACGATGCGAAACGATAGATGAAATATGACAATGACCAAGGTTTGATTAGAAGTACATGTACATGAGAAGGGGCTGATCCAATTTCTCATTTGTGTTGGTTTATTTTGCTGCTGTTGTGGTATGAACATAAATTGCAGAAGAGGATCATCACCGCCCACCAAGCTAGTCCCTGTTTTTGATGCGAGCCTTTTTGTCTCAAAGTGATATATCGCTTACTTCATTTGAGAAGTAACTTCATAAGAAATAGTATCGTAATAGATAATGCCTTGATTTGTTAGGATCGGTGATTATCCTAAGCATTTCCCTCGTCTATCTCTGAGCAAATACCGCGTTTTTCAGTCGTTTCAGACGTATCTGTTAAAGCTGACATCTTTGGCTTTAGATGTAGTTTCTTTGTTATAGACGACTTGGATATTTTTGAGTGGCACATCACGTCTGTGACCATCTGGTTATCATAAACAGGTTTCTACCCTCGCTGTGTTTCTTTTGTGTCCAGTTAATTTTTTTTTATGGATGTGTAAATATGAGTTTGTAAAAGAAAAGTTCAACAAACATGCATGTAAAAGCATTCACATCTTATGATGAATTAGTTATTTAGTTATTTTTGCATGACCTTCATAAACACGTGCAATAGCAATTTAATCATATTGTACGACTTCATCTGTCAAATATGCATTCAGAAACTGGCAAAATTTTTTGAGGTGTATTTTTAATTCGCTCGAAAATGTATATTCAAGCGAAAATGGTTGCCACAACAACAATTAATTAACAATGGCACAGAAGGTGTTAGCTTACTTCTACGGCGATCTGTTTTTCTCAGACCAAAATCGTACGAACTGTATCAGTTCTACATGTAACCTTCTTAGTATGTTAATAACCTAAAAGTTACTATAAGGACAAAACGATGAATGATGTTCGTTAAAACATGGAACCTGGCGACATTTAATGACTGCACTAAATGTGTAGGCAGCCCGGACATAATACACGACCACCGGCCCAATTGCTACCCAGTTTCCTGGACATGGATTCATGGATGACCTCCCAATTAAACATAGCTTTGATGCGCAAGCTACATTAATCATTGATGTTCTTGGCTTATTTTTTACATTTCATCCTTGGTTGTTTCTACAACCTGCCAGGTGTCCGGTAGACCTGTGTAGGAATTACACGCCAGGACTGTACATGTAGATAACATTATATTTTGACTTAGAAAAAAGTTAAATGACGATAGTGTCTTTGAGTATATTGTAATTTAATCTGGTGATTTTATTGACTAAAAACCAACCAAGCAACATGGCTTTAACACATCTACGCAAACAACACGCAGCTTATAACAAAAGCATCCCTAGTCGTCCTGTAGGTTCCAAAATTGACAATGTGACCCAGTATATACAATCTGGTCTCAGTTTTTGACGGCAATGGAATATATATTACTTGGAGCAGCAGAATATTCCCCGTATTTACCGTATTCAAAGCATGCTTATCGTGTATTTTTGGCATCAACTTTTGGGAGAACGTCCAAACTTTACGGCACATACTTAGGCGATCAGTTTTGTGGGTGTTTATTCTAACTTTTACAGGTTTTAGCATGGCCCACACATTATCCTGAACGATAAACCAACGTGTAAAAAGGGATAACATATCTTTGGGGGTAATAAGCCTTACGCATTACTAATGGACTACATGTACTGTGTGTGCGTGTTCGTGTATGTGTGTGTGTGTGTGTGTGTGTGTGTGGAATGTATCATTCACCCCTTTTAAGGGCTTTAGTTGATTAAGCCTTTAGCAGCAATTATGAACTCCACTGGTATGTGTGAATGTGTGCAATACGCAATATATACACTACATGTATGTCAGAGACCATAATGGTATATTAGGTATTTAGTGTGTTTTGAAGTGATATGTACATATTCTAATGGGGCTGTATATGCTATATAAACGGGTATATTTCCCGGGACTTTTGTTTCCCGAAAAATGATGATTTAAACTTTTTCTCGTTTTTTGTCTTCCCGGCCAACACCCGGCTGCAATGACATTACATTTATCTATAATGCTACTAAGCGTTTTGGCTCCAGAACGTGTCGGCTCAATTAAATTATTATCGGCATAGTTTACGTTAACCTCATTTAGAACAGGTGTTTATGGGTATACTTTATGGACATAATAGCCATCGCATGAATCGCTGTTATTCTTATACCAACTCATTGCATAGTAGCGGTGTAGGAAGTTTGATATAAACCATCAGCTGGAAAAGCCAAAAAAGAAAATCATTCTGCCGTCGTTCGAGATGAGATTGATGGGCCTAAATAGTTGGACGTTGTATTCCCTTTGAGACATTTGTACTTTCTTTTTTTCGCTGCTATCAGTTGGCGAAGCCCAGTCATGCAGATGTGCAGACCCCGCTGCCCTTTTTGAATAGTTTTCTGCCTCGATGCAATGAATTTGGCACGGCTGCGAGAAGCACGATTGTAAGGCATTCCTTCCTTGACAAATGAGAGCCGACACCGTGAATTGAAATGGGACAACCCTGCAGATTGCGATTTGCAATAGAGCGTGATATGAGTGATGTACCACTAATAGCACAGTGTGCAAGGTGGCTACTCGGTCACGTGCTGCCCAAGAGTTACAATATGCTATCACCTTTATCAAGGCTAGTATCTAAAAGGGACACACACCATTCGATTTCATGAAGTACACGTTATGTCGCTGGCACGTGTATTTTACGGCTTTATTGCACTGTACACACACACACACACACACACACATATATATATATATATATATATATATATATATATATATATATATATATATATATATATATATATATATATATATATATATATATATATATATATATATATATACATATATATACAGTCAAACTTGCCTCAACGACCACTTCTCTCAAACGACCACTTGCCTTGCACGACCGTTTCAAATCCCCCCAAGGCTATTCCATGTATATTTTACCTTGATTAAGCGACCACTTGCTTGACGCGACCAACGACAATGAAATCTTATCCCTAAGAGTAAACGGTCCTTCATTCAACGGCCACTTGAATGCCTTGAACGCCTTGTATATTGGAAAGGGCACAATAAAATAATGAAATAATCGGTAAAAAAATGAAAGTATATCATTTCTGAGGGTCCTCAATTAATGATATAGTTCAACTTTTATTTGTCTGAATTGTTTACTCTTAAAATATTAATGAAGAAATTTCAACAAAAGCAGCTAAACATAACGACCTCAATAGTTCAAGGGCATTGTTGGAAATTCTTTGTTTTTTCATAACCTCACTCCGATCCTCAACCCCTTCTTAAGAGACCACCTCTTTAAAAGACCACTTTTGACATTCCCCTTGAGTGGTCGGTTTGACTGTATATATATATATATATATATATATATATATATATATATATATATATATATATATATGTATATATATATATATATATATATATATATATATATATATATATATATATATATATATATATATATATATATATATATATATATATATATATATATATATGTATATATATATATATATATATATATATATATATATATATATATATATATATATATATATATATATATATATATATATATATATATATATATATATATATATATATATATATATATGTTTATGTATATATATATATATATATATATATATATATATATATATATATATATATATATATATATATATATATATATATATATATATATATATATATATATATATATATATATATACATTAGTTACCCATCTTGTACTTCCTCAACATGTCATGTGTTGCATCACATTCTTCATACATCGCCCATAGAATACAAGAAAAGTATTTTGACCAAGGCGGTGCAAATTAAATCAGTTTCAAGATGAACTGTTTGGTCAGTCGTCAGTCAAATCTAACGGTATTTATTGGTGATACACTGGTTGGGAGTGGTGGATAATTAATTAAGTAATTTTCTCAATTAGATATAACACAGCTGATTAGTTTTCCTCCGTGTCACGTACCTACACATGTATGGATATATTATTCACCACATGAGGATGGTTTTACATAATTGGCCAGTGTTGCAGGCCAATAGTATCTTTCAGTTACACAGCAAACTTGGCCACAACCGTTTACTTATAGATAACTTGCTATATGCATTGTTTGGAGATGTTGACGATATTCCATAAATCACTGATTTTCTGTTAGTACCGAAATAAGTAGACCTGATGATCAGATTTTTAAACGAAAGACGACATGTCACGTTCTTTTTATTTAACCGATTAGAATCACATGATTAATTTGCAGGTTAACAAAATATACAATTTTTTTTCTTTAGATATTTCAAGTTGAATCAAATACCTAATATGGGCTTGCCCTACGTACATGTAAGTGTACTTTTTTCTTTATAATCGATGTGCCCCTGATAGCAACCATTCTTAAACTAAAATGGAATTTTTTTTGACGGGGTTTCAGGACTTATTATCATCAATTTCAATACAAGATAAATGCAAGACAGAAAATGAATTCTATTTACGTGTATCTGCTTCCACGTGTATGTCTCCAGTGGACATTGTATCGTATTGTACGTTTATTGACTACGCACAAAGGCGCAAAATCACACAAAGTCCAAAAGAGAAATACAGGAAAAACGTTAAGAAAAACAAACTAAACATACATGTAACATTAAACATGTGATATATCGACTTAAATCATATCAATAAAAAATGATATTGTATTAATCTAATCTTCCTCCCAGCGATTCTATTATACGTAGCATTACGTACGTGCGCTGTCGTCAGCTTAGATCACACGTACAGTACAGATATTTAATTCTTGTAGCAGTCGACCGGACGTCTGCTAGTGTCTGATTGTACAAACACCCATGTAAAACATGTCAAAAATAAGCCAAGTACATCACTGACCCACGTAGCCTGCGAATCAAATCTAGGCCCAGCTGTCACGTCATCCATGCACCCATGTCAAGAAAGCTGTGTGACAACCGGGCGTGCTGTCATGTATTATGCCTTAGGTGCCCCGGCATTTAGTGCATGAATTAAATGTCGGCACTGTACCGCTGCGAGAAAGAAACTTGGAACAGGTAATAGAGTCCAGTTACTTTATGAAAAGTCAAATAAGATTAACAGCAATGTTTCATCACCTTGATGAATCCAATGGCACAAATTGTTTTTGAATTGGAATAACCGCCTAAACACCAAATGCTGTTTGAGAAAATGTGACATGATACATACATTCAACCGACCACAAAACCTTTCGTGAAATTACACTTTGGTTCGATATTACTAGTCAAATTACGAGTAGATAAAACCTCTTAAAATCTATGAAAAGAACATAATCGAGGCAACCGTTTCTTGTGAAAGAGAGGTTATATGGGGATCAGAGTGTGATTTGAGATGATAATGAAGTTATAATAAGAAAAATCCATTTTGCATCTCGTATCTCAACGGTGCTATATATGGCTCATGGCGATGGCTTTGTGTTTCACGATGCGTGTGTGATTTCATTTCTTATTCTCCCCTGCAAGGTGTTTGAGCGAAGATAATGAGAAGATGAAGAAATCTTGACAATTTTCCGCATACGCTTGCGCGTGGCGCAATTCCCTAACAAGCTTACGTCATAATTACTACTTACATCTTACATGGCTTTCACGAGCACTGGCACTGTGAGTGCCAAGACACAGCCCTCAAATGCAAACGTTTAGCCTATAAAGATGTTGTGTTGTTTTTTTTTTTTGGGGGGGGGGGTGTCGTTTTTAACTATTAATGATTTAAACGATAGCGTCCTTAATTAGCTACGCAGGTACCTACGAAGAGAGGCATTGCAAATGCATTAGAATAAAAATGAAAAGAGCATTATGCGAAATGAGGAAAAGTGAAGAGCAGTGCAATGTTAATGTATTCTTAACTATTGGCCGAGAAATATACGGGATAAGCAGAAAAACACAGCAACTGGAATTGCAGCCGAGATAAAACCAGAATTACTGATGATTGAATTTAAAATGTCATTATAGTGGTCCTCTGTCATTGTTGAAGAACAAATGACAACGCCTGATAATTCTAGATGAAAGATGGAAAAGAGGGAGTGTAATAGCAAAGCCTTCATAGAGAACCGATGGATATGTTAGATGCATTGTATCCATATACATACCTACACATCCCCCTTCCTTTATAAGGCGAGCAGGGTGCCACAACAGCTTAGGATTCTCACTGGTTCCACAGGAGCATCCTACCCATCTAATCAAGTCGGTTATATCAAATGGCCTTTTTCGCAGCACACCGTCGGTGCTTAGTCTCAGATCCTTCGCACTGTGTGCGTTCATCCATTAGAGTGACCCCTAAATGTGATGAGGATATTCAGGCAATGGGATTGATAAGTATGCCATAAGCAATGACTGGACTAATCATATGAGACAATAGTGGCCATAACGGGAACGGCTTGGGATGTGATCTTCAGATGCTAGGTGACATATGGTGATTATGGCTTCAGGGGTGAGGGTTTCGTGGGAATGATATGCAAATGCATTTGCCAATCCAGACCCTGGTGTAAATGGTATATGTGGAGAAAAAACTAGTTTAGTCATGCCCTGCCATATGGGAAATAGCAAACCATTGGATTAAGCTGGCCTCACTATTATGTTATAATAGTCTTAGCAGGGTGTTCCTTGCCCTGCAAATTTCCAGCAAATGAGGCGTATTTGACAAGTTCAGCTATTGTATAATGTGCTTTTTTATTTCAAATTTCACATAATATTGTGTAATCGGATTTTTATTTCACATACTAGATACAAGTATTTATATATCATCTAGAAATATCATATCATACATGCTAATATTAAGTATAGAAACAAATATAGGACTATCCACACAGGAACAAATAACATTACATACAGATACTAGTATAGATATAGAATAAATCAACATAAAATAGATAAACTGGTAATTATAAGTCATCTTGTTTCAGACAAATGAGATAAGAAAGATGTGCTGACTACATCATAAACATGTAGATTTATTATTCCCTTAAAATCCCTTCACTTACATTAATATGTACCCTGTATTATGTAAACCAAACTAAGTATCTAACATACACAATGTAACATGTTATACCTATAACACCATACATAAGAATAATACACTTTATCCACTCTGATACTAGCAGCTGATTGGTCAATTAATTTCTTTGTTGTACTGGACTGTATTTCAGTACTAACACTGCTTTTCATTAATTGTCAATGTTAGGATCCAAATAAATGTTGTATCCCCCTTCGCCATTGTAACTATGCGTTTGACCTCAAGTTTACAGGTCATAGCCTCGTTTGGGCCCTTAGTGACAAAGAAATGGCGGACATGACTCTCTTTTTCATCGCCACTAGAAATTGTTTTTGGCGTTAAAAACACTATTTGCGCATTATAGTCTGCCAAAATGGTGTATATATGGAAATGAAGATGGTAAGGTCGCACATTCCTATGAGAAATCATTTTCGTTTCCGGGCCGGCAAAAATCTCTGTTGCTATGTAGTCTCTCGGACACGAGTTTGGCAAACACTTTTTTGTGACAAATTGTTCGAGTTTGCCATACACACTTGGCAAACCTCTTTGGAGCACTAGGTCGTGTATAGATGAACAAATGTTTTTGTCTCAACTCTGCAAAATGTTAATTTTGCCCATTAGATCACATTGTAAAATTTGCCCATTGCCAACAATACAAGTATGTCGGGAGGAGAGGGGGACACATGTTGTCTGCGTTCAGTCAGTCATATACCACTCAGCCTCTGTAAATACAGTATATTGTACACGATGTCCTAATTATGTTCACTTTTGTTTTAAAAAGTCAGACAATGGGCTTGAAATGTGATATACATGTAGTTTATGCTCTGCTTTAGAGAATGTACCAGGCGAAAGCTACTTGATGTTGAAACATTCGTGGCTAATATATTAGCTTGCGACCTTTTACAAAACATAGAATTTGTTTATCCTAACGCATAACTTATCTTGCCGTAGGTATATGCACGTCCCTGTACCCATTCAATGGGGAGCAAAGACAAGTGGAAAAAACTATAAAGTGGCACTTTTTTCGTAAAAAAGTATACGCTAACAATTGTTGTCAAATGAAACAGTGCATTTATTTTAATGAAGCTCATTTAGATCAAAGTAAGTACTTAAAACGCCATCGAATATTGCCTCATTTGATGATTAGTTATCGAGACAGTTTAATTGTTTATTAAGCGATATCTGAGCAACAGCTTTCAGTACGTGATAAGCTTTAAAATATAGTTGAAAGGATTGTTGATTGCTTTGATATCGGTTTAAAACGGAACAATGAGTCTAAAGGCATCATTAGTAAATTAGCTGCAGAAAAACTGAACATTGTGTAATATAAAGGGGGTCTTTTATTTAGAATTTCATTAGAGTATATCATGCGCTCAAAAATCCTGATAAACATGTATGTAATCTGTTCATAAAAAGGTAAGGGACCATCCCTCTCTTAGAATGATAATGATATACCACTAGAATACTACTGGCGATTGTCCTATAGACCCAGTATACACATCATTTTCACATAATAGATATTCCAATCGTTTGGTTTTCTCTGATTAGAACGCGACCATGCTAAATAGTTATTCATAAACTAAGGTTGTTGGAAGCTTATGATGTATCCATTATCCCCATCTTGAAAATGGGATACAGCCGACCTTTGCGTAGAGACTGCGATCTTGCGGTACCTCATGTAAACTAGGAAAATTATTAATCACAATGATTCTCTCTCTCTCTCTCTCTCTCTCTCTCTCTCTCTCTCTCTCTCTCTCTCTCTCTCTCTCTCTCTCTCTCTCTCTCTCTCTCTCTCTATATATATATATATATATATATATATATATATATATATATATATATATACATATATATATATATATATATATATATATATATATATATATATATATATATATATATATATATATATATATATATATATTTGTGTTTGTATGTGTTTGTGTATGTGTGCGTGGATCTGTATCTGTGTGTTTTTATCAACAGGGCGTGGTCGCGATGACTTTGAAGACATGGGTAGCGTGGCTAGTCGTGGGCTGTATTTGTCATTTTATATCTTGTATTCCTAATTAACACACGGATCACGCTCTTCGGAATAACAAAACCTCACACTAAGAAACGCTGCGTGGTATTTCCCGTACTGTGGACGATTAATTTGATATCCCCAAAGGTGACTCTAAACATGAGGTCATTCTTGGGCCGAAGGTGTTATTGTATGTAGCATGTTTGCAAAACACACGGACAACTCACGTTGTGGTTACATAATAACATGGTCGTCTATTCAGCATGACGATAGCAGATTATTTCAATCCATAATGCATATATCTCAATAGAGGGAAATTATATGGAAGTAAAGGCTGATAGATAATGTCACGGGAGGAATCGACGTGAAAATCCACTAGATACTAGTATCGCTTGCATGAAAATGTCGCCTGAAAATACGTCACGTATTGGCAATATTCACCAATACTGCTCAACGAAATACTTCCCTTTGATTCTCTGTCTCGAAGACTATAAATATATCTAAGTAGAAGGAAATTTGAAAAGATAAGGTTGTTAATCTATCAAGTGGAGACTAGATGAGAAAATACACTATCAAAGTAGAGAGAATTAGGCAAATTGCCTCCTGCGTCATGTCGTAGCTGAATATGCGGGGACTCCATGAAGAAGCACTTCTCGTTAATGAACGAGCATGTGAATAAGATTCAATGATAGTGTCGCTGATGCTGGGGACAAATATTTAGAAAGAAACATAACAGCGATCGATAATTTCATCGCATTAGACACAAAATTATCCTTTCAGGTTAGAAACTACACTTCACTTGTTATCCTTTTTGTGTATTTTATGCCATGAAAACACTACATTCACTATCATTAAGGAATCTTTGACAACGACAAACACACAATGTAGTAGTAGTAGTAGTAGTAGTAGTAGTAGTAGTAGTAGTAGTAGTAGTAGTAGTAGTAGTAGTAGTAGTAGGAACGTAGTAGTAGTAGGAACGTAGTAGTAGTAGTAGTAGTAGTAGTAGTAGTAGTAGTAGTAGTAGTAGTAGTAGTAGTAGTAGTAGCAGTAGTAGTAGTAGTAGGAACGTAGTAGTAGTAGGAACGTAGTAGTAGTAGTAGTAGTAGTAGTAGTAGTAGTAGTAGTAGTAGTAGTAGTAGTAGTAGTAGTAGGGGCAGTAGTTGTGTTAGCAACAATAGTAGCATGCTGCAGCAGCAGCATCAGTTGTTGCAGTAGACGCAGTATTAGCAATAAAGGAGATTTTTTATATTTGTTTTGATAAAGAGATTGCGAAAAAAAGGAATGGATACATCAACAATTTATGGTATTGAAAACGTGTTGTACTGATGTGGTACATTTTTCTTAAATACTTAGAAAAGCTTAATTAGCCACAATCAAAAGACCTCATTGTCAAATAGTAGGATCACTAATGTATAGTTGAAATGACCCTCGATTTTCGTCAGTGTCACCAGTTTATGTGTGTGACGTCATTCGTAATGGTCAGACCGCGTTAGTTGTCAGACATTGTGATTGCTTATGATGTTAATTGGTTACCTGGTATATCACAAATACCCTGAACCTTTAATTCTCCAGAATTACAGATTCTAGGGTCATGTGTTACAAAATGATAATATATACTCAACAAAACCTCTAACTGAAACTGTGACAACCAGAGATCATTGCTCCAGAAATGATTGACTCGTTTATTATAGGCACATAAAAGATCAATGGCTTTTTTTCTAATACTCTGTTTATTTCGTATATTGTCATAAGCACCGCGGTACACATATAATGGAGCATGAATGCCAAGCAGTCAACCTGGAGGGTACTTGGTAACCATCATTTATCATCTGATTTAACGAATGGGAGAGATGTGCTTTGAGCAATTATGCCAATAAGCAAACTTTAATCAAGCGCCATGACACATTTGGATATAGTTTCTATCATTTTTCTTCGTGTTAAAAACAAATGCCTGTTATGCGGTTTTTCATTTCATCAAATATTCCATAAAGATCACTTTATCTTTATCTATCGATTCATTGTTGTTCTTTCTTTCTCTATGTTCGTATACTGCTCGGTTTTACCCATGACAGCATTTTTCTTTTTTTTTTTGGTATTACTATACTGTGTCTGTTTATTGTAATTGTGTTATATTCTATGCGTAAGGGCAATAAGAGTATCATTATTTATTGCGCTGAAAGAGCGAGAGCAACTAGATGCCTTGCAGACCCTCGCCCCTACCAACCATCATCGCCATCAATGTCGCGTTTTACATTCACTGATAAGTGTTACGTGAAGTCAGGGCACAGTTGTTTTAACCTGGGTGCATTAATTGGTCCTTCTTGACAGTTGTGATGCAAGAATGCGAAAGCTGTTGGCAAAAAACACTGCCCCTTGAGGCTGAGAGCAACTGTAGGCGTAAGGGGCCAAACCGCCAAATGTCAACAAGGCATGCTTCTCCAACGTTCGGCGAGTAGTATGGAGTGACGTCAGAGCAGTGCTGGTGTGTACCTTAAGCCTAATAATTGGACCTCTTAGAGAAATAATGTTTTCATAATGACCGCCCATGGTAGCCAGGAGAAACTCAATGTCTACGAGGCCCAGTAACCAATTGTCGACGTGTAAGGCCTACACTAAAATTGTATGCTACAGTGCCGACATTGAACTCCTGCTCTAGATGCTTGAGCGGCCCGAGCATAATGCATGACCGCACGCCCGAATGCCACACAGTTTCCTGGCCATAAATGCATGGATGACCTCGCCTAGTGCACATATATTTGATTTGCAAGCTACGTGGGTCATTGGTGTACTTTGCTGAATTGGGGACATGTCATCCATGGACTGTTGTACAACTAGGCACTGACAGACGTCCGGTCGACTGGTGCAGGAACTAAATGACTTGACTGTACGTTCCCTGTTGTAGTAATATACTTACTAGTTCATAATTGACTCAGTTTTAGCCCTTGTGGTGAAGAAAGGAAATCGATACTGTAATCCAAACTTTATCTACGACGAATAGTTGAATTGGATCTTCGATTGCTGTAATGAAGAAAAACATGTAAATACTCTTCTCGAAAACTTTATGTACATTTTAGGAAACGGCAGCAGCTATTCATTGTAAACGCATTCATTACAGGTTTTCCAATTATCATCTTGTATCTCGAAATATAAAGCAAAAAGTGTGGTTCTTACTTGAATTGTTGAATACTTACAACTCATTTCTTACTTGCCTTATAAGAGTTATGATTTAGAGATAGAGATGAAAAATCATATGATATTTCAATAGTGCTCTCTTAGGCCAAAAGGCTTATGTAGACATAAGGACACAATGCCACCCATGATATCCATTCCATCTCTTCTACCTTCAATGATAGTGTCACGTGACCGGAAAATCTAATAATGGCTCATTGCTTTGACATTTTCAACTCTTATTTGTGTCAGAGAAGGGCATAGTTGCGTCAGATAAAAATGCTCGTTAAAGCTGGTCGTAAAATGAGTGAGCGAATGAGTGCCATGTGTCATTTGCCGGCCTCCTGTGGCGTCTAATGAGGATATCTTTTCAGCGGATTGAATTTATAAGTATAAGTGAATCACGCTTTCTTTAGGCTTAGGCATATTCTCAAAATTAAGATGTAGCTTCGACATTGTACAACATGACAGTTATGAACAAAAGTTATTACATAACATCATTATATAACGCTCCATTTTAATTCTGCTCTGGAAGAGTAAACCGAGCCATAATTCCTTCAAAACAACTCTTTTTGGCATTTGTCAAAACGAAGCCATGTTTTTTTACATTTTTCGAGCCTGATTTTAACTCCAGACCATTGTCAATAGTGGGAGACAGAAGTCTGCAGCAGTGCGTATGACCATTCAGCTAATGGGGCAGCCTTTTCCTCGATGAGTCAGTGAGAAAGTTTGATTCAAATGGATGGAACATAGACTGGTTCTGTGTTTGATTTTTTAATTTCTAACTGCACACATGTACCATCGGGTCTTTTATTCCCTGTAGAACACATGATAAAATGCAAGATTATATGTGAATGTATACAGTGAGCATATCAACCTGAAAGAATTGGATTCAATTCCTAACACATGTCTAAATCTAAGTTCTTATATAAAATGGACATAATTTTGCAACGATGGCAGATATTTGGCTGATCTTTTTTTTAATCATACCTATTCCTGGAGATTTAACTAATAATGTGGTCTGCATTCTACTGGCAAACATGTTCGCCCTACCAAAAATTAGGAGATTTCTATGCTGTCTGGCCTGATTACAAATTCGTCTTCTTGGTGTATCAACGTTGACATGATCGGCGATAAGAAATGATGCACCATCCTCCACAGGAACCAATTTGTTTGGGAGGGAGGGAAGTGGGCGAGGGCACCCAGAAACATCTGTCAACTCTGGACATGGGAGTGCCTAGTCTGCCTCTGGCGAGAACGTTTTATTGACAATCCGTCGACACCGGGGTCTAAAGGTGCCTTATCTCTTCCCAAACCGACTTCTCCAATATTGACATGTCGGAGCCTTATTCACAGTCTTGTACTATCTCTGGATCCGTATTCTCTCAGTAGTCAGTCAGCTGGGCCAGGATTTCTGGAGACTGGCAGGGTTATGGACTACACTTCAACTGGTTAACACATTTAGTGCGTTCTGATCTTGCACATTTGTGTACATGAATCGGTGATTATTTTTCAGAAATATTTAAATACAAACTATTCAACCCTTTTTTTTAAATCATCACCCTTCGGATAGATTCTACTTATCTAAAGCCACGTCACGCACACCTATGTACATTCATCGGTGATCATGTTTCAGAAATATTTGAATACAAACTATTTGACCCTTTTTTGAAAATCATCACCCCTCGCCTATATGTTACTTATCTAAATCCAGGGCTCCCTCGGACCACATTATATGGAATTAGAATAACAACTTGTAAAATTCTGTCAAAAATATCTGTTTTGAGGGAAAAGAATGCGATAAATCCTACTGTGAATTTAGCTCATCTTCTTCGTTGACCAATCCGTCGTATTTTTAAAGCAACTTTGATGCATATAACTAACTAATGCAAATTCTGACAGTGTTTCTAGCCACCACAGATCTGGCTAGTCATGATAAAAACGAAATATGACAGAAGGATATGGTAATTCCAAATATAATTCCAATTTAAGTAAAACATTTCTTTTTATGTCTGTTTATTATTGCCTTGCATGTAGGACTTTACCTATGACCAGTATTAAACCTGCTTAACAGAGTGCACTGTCCAAGAAAGCTCAGTGACCAGTGAGGCGTCAGTGACCTCAGGTAACTGAGTATTAGTTGTAGGTGTCCTTCTTAGTTGTCAGTGCCCCTCGTGGTTTCCGTTAATTAAAGAGTGTTATGAAATAGGATTATTCCTTATTAGGTATATAGTATATATCCTTTACAGTCCATCTTCCAACAGGAGGCTCTGGTAATGAGGTGTCGGTGTCCAGGGGGTCAGCATACACTAGCTTTGACAGCTGGTGGCTAAAGACCACGGGTCACTCGCCTCTTGCTGTCAGTGACCCAGAGTTACCAAAGAAGGTGTATCATTGGATACTTACAACCGGCTTTGGGTGTGAATGGGTTAAGAGACCGACTCATGTGCACGGGGGTGGGGGGGATTTGTTTTAAGAATGGATGTTAGAAATCCAGCCATCATCTTGCTGCCAATGACCGTAGGCTACCAAAAAGTGGACCATTGAACACTTACAACCGGCTCTGGTTTACAATGGGTTAAGAGACCAACGCATGTCCACGGGGGGGGGGGGGGGGGGGGGGGGGGGTGGGGGGAATCTGTTCTAAGAATGGATGTTAGAAATCCATCCAGCATCTTGCTGCCAATGACCCTAGGCTACCAAAAAGTGGACCATTGAACACTTCCAAACGGGTTTGGTTTATAATGGGTTAAGAGGCCGACTCATGTCCACGGAGGGGGGGGGGGGGGGGGTGGATCTGTTCCAAGAATGGGGTTAGAAATCCGCATCTTTTCTTGCTACATGTACCAGTAACCCAAGGCTACCACCAAAAGTAGACCATTGACATCTTACAACCGGCACTGGTTTATAATGGGTTAATGGGGGGGGGGACCTGTTCCAAGAATGGAGTTAGAAATCTATCTCTTCTCTTTCTACCAGTGACCCTAGGCTACCAAAAGTGGGCCATTGAACACTTACAACCGCACTGGTTTATAATGGGTTAATGGGGGGGGGGGGGAGGGGCGAGAGATATGTTCCAAGCATGTAGTTATAAATCTATCTCGCCTTTTGCTGCCAGTGACCCTAGGCTACCAAAAAGTGGGCCATTGAACACTTAGAGCCGGCTTTGGCTTATAATGGGTTAAGAGACCGACTCATGCCCCCGGGGGAATCTGATCCATAATGGGTAAGACTCGTCTCGGTACTGCTATCACGTAACTGGTCAGCTCTCGACGAGCGTGCCAGATAAACTGCCTGCACAAGCACTGACAGGAAAGCAGTCAAGCAGTGAGAGACTGCGTGGCAGGCATAAAGAGATTGCAATTAGACAGTAGATTTAGCAAGTAGAAAAAAATCCATTAGTGTTCGATCGCATCTTATGCAATGACGTACCCTATAATCATGATGCCGAAACAGATACAGAATATTCCAAATCAATTATTGCATGCTGAAGGATTGCAATCTGTCTAGGCACAGAGGCCAGTTAACTCACTTTTTATCCCTAGTGATCCATCAAGAGACGCCACAGCACTGGTACATGTACCTAGGCATCACACGCATCACTTGGGGCTGGCCGTGATAGCATTGCACTGGTACCTAGGCAGCAAGCATGTCACTTGGGGCAGCCTCAGTGGCTGAGTGCGACGGCACAGCGATGGTACCTAGGCAGCAAGCATGTCACTTGGGGCAGCCTCAGTGGCTGAGTGCGACGGCACAGCGATGGTACCTAGGCAGCAAGCATGTCACTTGGGGCAGCCTCAGTGGCTGAGTGCGACGGCACAGCGATGGTACCTAGGCAGCAAGCATGTCACTTGGGGCAGCCTCAGTGGCTGAGTGGGACAGCAAAGCATTGGTACCTAGGCAGCAAGCATGTCACTTGGGGCAGCCTCAGTGGCTGAGTGGGACAGCACAGCACTGGTACCAAGGCAGCAAGCATGTCACAAAGGGCAGCCTCAGTGGCTGAGTGGGACAGCACTGCACTGGTACTTTGGCAGCAAACATGTCACTTGGGGCAGCCTCAGTGGCTGAGTGGGACAGCACAGCACTGGTACCTAGGCAGCAAGCATGTCACTTGGGGCAGCCTCAGTGGCTGAGTGGGACAGCACAGCACTGGTACCTAGGCAGCAAGCATGTCACTTGGGGCAGCCTCAGTGGCTGAGTGGGACAGCACAGCACTGGTACCTAGGCAGCAAGCATGTCACATAGGGCAGGCTCAGTGGCTGAGTGGGACAGCACAGCACTGGTACCTAGGCAGCAAGCATGTCACATAGGGCAGCCTCAGTGGCTGAGTGGGACAGCACAGCACTGGTACCTAGGCAGCAAGCATGTCACTTGGGGCAGCCTCAGTGGCTGAGTGAGACAGCACTGCACTGGTACCTAGGCAGCAAGCGTGTCACTTGGGGCAGCCTCAGTGGCTGAGTGAGACAGCACTGCACTGGTACCTAGGCAGCAAGCATGTCACTTGGGGCAGCCTCAGTGGCTGAGTGAGACAGCACAGCACTGGTACCTAGGCAGCAAGCATGTCACTTGGGGCAGCCTCAGTGGCTGAGTGGGACAGCACAGCACTGGTACCTAGGCAGCAAGCATGTCACTTGGGGCAGCCTCAGTGGCTGAGTGGGACAGCACTGCACTGGTACCTAGGCAGCAAGCATGTCACTTGGGGCAGCCTCAGTGGCTGAGTGAGACAGCACAGCACTGGTACCTAGGCAGCAAGCATGTCACTTGGGGCAGCCTCAGTGGCTGAGTGGGACAGCACAGCACTGGTACCTAGGCAGCAAGCATGTCACTTGGGGCAGCCTCAGTGGCTGAGTGGGACAGCACAGCACTGGTACCTAGGCAGCAAGCGTGTCACTTGGGGCAGCCTCAGTGGCTGAGTGGGACAGCACAGCACTGGTACCTAGGCAGCAAGCATGTCACTTGGGGCAGCCTCAGTGGCTGAGTGAGACAGCACTGCACTGGTACCTAGGCAGCAAGCATGTCACTTGGGGCAGCCTCAGTGGCTGAGTGGGACAGCACTGCACTGGTACCTAGGCAGCAAGCATGTCCCTTTGGGCAGCCTCAGTGGCTGAGTGAGACAGCACTGCACTGGTACCTAGGCAGCAAGCATGTCACATAGGGCAGCCTCAGTGGCTGAGTGGGACAGCACAGCACTGGTACCTAGGCAGCAAACATGTCACTTGGGGCAGCCTCAGTGGCTGAGTGAGACAGCACTGCACTGGTACCTAGGCAGCAAGCATGTCACTTGGGGCAGCCTCAGTGGCTGAGTGGGACAGCACAGCACTTGTACCTAGGCAGCAAGCATGTCACTTGGGGCAGCCTCAGTGGCTGAGTGGGACAGCACTGCACTGGTACCTAGGCAGCAAGCATGTCACATAGGGCAGCCTCAGTGGCTGAGTGGGACAGCACAGCACTGGTACCTAGGCAGCAAACATGTCACTTGGGGCAGCCTCAGTGGCTGAGTGAGACAGCACTGCACTGGTACCTAGGCAGCAAGCATGTCACTTGGGGCAGCCTCAGTGGCTGAGTGGGACAGCACAGCACTTGTACCTAGGCAGCAAGCATGTCACTTGGGGCAGCCTCAGTGGCTGAGTGGGACAGCACTGCACTGGTACTTTGGCAGCAAGCATGTCACTTGGGGCAGCCTCAGTGGCTGAGTGCGACGGCACAGCGCTGGTACCTAGGCAGCAAGCATGTCACTTGGGGCAGCCTCAGTGGCTGAGTTTGACAGCATTGTACTGGTTTCTAGGCAGCAAGCATATCAAACAGGGCAGCCCCAGTGGCTGAGTGGGACAGCACAGCACTTGTACCTAGGCAGCAAGCATGTCACAAAGGGCAGCCTCAGTGGCTGAGTGGGACAGCACTGCACTGGTACCTAGGCAGCAAGCATGTCACTTGGGGCAGCCTCAGTGGCTGAGTGAGACAACACAGCACTGGTACCAAGGCAGCAAGCATGTCACATAGGGCAGGCTCAGTGGCTGAGTGGGACAGCACAGCACTGGTACCTAGGCAGCAAGCATGTCACATAGGGCAGCCTCAGTGGCTGAGTGGGACAGCACAGCACTGGTACCTAGGCAGCAAGCATGTCACTTGGGCCAGCCTCAGTGGCTGAGTGGGACAGCACTGCACTGGTACCTAGGCAGCAAGCATGTCCCTTTGGGCAGCCTCAGTGGCTGAGTGGGACAGCACAGCACTGGTACCTAGGCAGCAAGCATGTCACATAGGGCAGGCTCAGTGGCTGAGTGGGACAGCACAGCGCTGGTACCTAGGCAGCAAGCATGTCACATAGGGCAGCCTCAGTGGCTGAGTGAGACAGCACAGCACTGGTACCTAGGCAGCAAGCATGTCACTTGGGCCAGCCTCAGTGGCTGAGTGGGACAGCATTGCACTGGTACCTAGGCAGCAAGCATGTCCCTTTGGGCAGCCTCAGTGGCTGAGTGGGACAGCACAGCACTGGTACCTAGGCAGCAAGCATGTCACATAGGGCAGGCTCAGTGGCTGAGTGGGACAGCACAGCGCTGGTACCTAGGCAGCAAGCATGTCACATAGGGCAGGCTCAGTGGCTGAGTGGGACAGCACTGCACTGGTACCTAGGCAGCAGGCGTGTCACTTGGGCCAGCCTCAGTGGCTGCGTGGGACAGCACTGCACTGGTACCTAGGCAGCAAGCGTGTCACGTAGGGCATTCTCAGTGGCTGAGTGGGACAGCACAGCACTGGTACCTAGGCAGCAAGCATGTCACTTGGGGCAGCCTCAGTGGCTGAGTGCGACGGCACAGCGCTGGTACCTAGGCAGCAAGCATGTCACATAGGGCAGCCTCAGTGGCTGAGTGCGACGGCACAGCGATGGTACCTAGGCAGCAAGCATGTCACTTGGGGCAGCCTCAGTGGCTGAGTGAGACAGCACAGCACTGGTACCTAGGCAGCAAGCATGTCACTTGGGGCAGCCTCAGTGGCTGAGTGGGACAGCACTGCACTGGTACCTAGGCAGCAAGCGTGTCACGTAGGGCAGCCGCAGTGGCTGAGTGGGACAGCACAGCACTGGTACCTAGGCAGCAAGCATGTCACATAGGGCAGCCTCAGTGGCTGAGTGGGACAGCACAGCACTGGTACCTAGGCAGCAAGCATGTCACTTGGGGCAGCCTCAGTGGCTGAGTGCGACGGCACAGCGCTGGTACCTAGGCAGCAAGCATGTCACATAGGGCAGCCTCAGTGGCTGAGTGCGACGGCACAGCGATGGTACCTAGGCAGCAAGCATGTCACTTGGGGCAGCCTCAGTGGCTGAGTGAGACAGCACAGCACTGGTACCTAGGCAGCAAGCATGTCACTTGGGGCAGCCTCAGTGGCTGAGTGAGACAGCACAGCACTGGTACAAAATGTACCTAGGCAGCAAGCATGTCACTTGGGGCAGCCTCAGTGGCTGAGTGAGACAGCACAGCACTGGTACCAAGGCAGCAAGCATGTCACAAAGGGCAGCCTCAGTGGCTGAGTGAGACAGCACTGCACTGGTACCTAGGCAGCAAGCATGTCACTTAGGGCAGCCTCAGTGGCTGAGTGGGACAGCACTGCACTGGTACCTAGGCAGCAAGCATGTCACTTGGGGCAGCCTCAGTGGCTGAGTGGGACAGCACAGCACTTGTACCTAGGCAGCAAGCATGTCACATAGGGCAGCCTCAGTGGCTGAGTGGGACAGCACAGCACTTGTACCTAGGCAGCAAGCATGTCACTTGGGGCAGCCTCAGTGGCTGAGTTTGACAGCATTGTACTGGTTTCTAGGCAGCAAGCATATCAAACAGGGCAGCCCCAGTGGCTGAGTGGGACAGCACTGCACTGGTACCTAGGCAGCAAGCATGTCACTTGGGGCAGCCTCAGTGGCTGAGTGAGACAGCACAGCACTGGTACCAAGGCAGCAAGCATGTCACATAGGGCAGGCTCAGTGGCTGAGTGGGACAGCACAGCACTGGTACCTAGGCAGCAAGCATGTCACATAGGGCAGCCTCAGTGGCTGAGTGGGACAGCACAGCACTGGTACCTAGGCAGCAAGCATGTCACTTGGGCCAGCCTCAGTGGCTGAGTGGGACAGCACTGCACTGGTACCTAGGCAGCAAGCGTGTCACGTAGGGCAGCCGCAGTGGCTGAGTGGGACAGCACTGCACTGGTACCTAGGCAGCAAGCATGTCCCTTTGGGCAGCCTCAGTGGCTGAGTGAGACAGCACTGCACTGGTACCTAGGCAGCAAGCATGTCACTTGGGCCAGCCTCAGTGGCTGAGTGGGACAGCACTGCACTGGTACCTAGGCAGCAAGCGTGTCACGTAGGGCAGCCGCAGTGGCTGAGTGGGACAGCACAGCACTGATACCTAGGCAGCACACGTGTCACTTTGGGCAGCCTCAGTGGCTGAGCGGGACAGCACAGCACTGGTACCTAGGCAGCAAGCGTGTCACTTGGGGCAGCCTCAGTGGCTGAGTGGGACAGCACAGCACTGGTACCTAGGCAGCAAGCATGTCACTTGGGGCAGCCTCAGTGGCTGAGTGGGACAGCACAGCACTGGTACCTAGGCAGCAAGCGTGTCACTTGGGGTAGCCTCAGTGGCTGAGTGGGACAGCACAGCACTGGTACCTAGGCAGCAAGCATGTCACTTGGGGCAGCCTCAGTGGCTGAGTGGGACAGCACAGCACTGGTACCTAGGCAGCAAGCATGTCACTTGGGGTAGCCTCAGTGGCTGAGTGGGACAGCACAGCATTGGTACCTAGGCTGCAAGCATGTCACATAGGGCAGCCTCAGTGGCTGAGTGGGACAGCACAGCACTGGTACCTAGGCAGCAAGCAAGTCACATAGGGCAGCCTCAGTGGCTGAGTGGGACAGCACAGCGCTGGTACCTAGGCAGCAAGCATGTCACTAGGGGCAGCCTCAGTGGCTGAGTGGGACAGCACAGCACTGGTACCTAGGCAGCAAGCGTGTCACTTGGGGTAGCCTCAGTGGCTGAGTGGGACAGCACAGCACTGGTACCTAGGCAGCAAGCATGTCTCTTGGGGCAGCCTCAGTGGCTGAGTGGGACAGCACAGCACTGGTACCTAGGCAGCAAGCATGTCACTTGGGGCAGCCTCAGTGGCTGAGTGGGACAGCACAGCACTGGTACCTAGGCAGCAAGCGTGTCACTTGGGGTAGCCTCAGTGGCTGAGTGGGACAGCACAGCACTGGTACCTAGGCAGCAAGCAAGTCACATAGGGAAGCCTCAGTGGCTGAGTGGGACAGCACAGCACTGGTACCTAGGCTGCAAGCATGTCACTTGGGGCAGCCTCAGTGGCTGAGTGGGACAGCACAGCACTGGTACCTAGGCAGCAAGCATGTCACATAGGGCAGCCTCAGTGGCTGAGTGGGGCAGCACAGCACTGGTACCTAGGCAGCAAGCATGTCACTTGGGGCAGCCTCAGTGGCTGAGTGGGACAGCACAGCACTGGTACCTAGGCTGCAAGCATGTCACATAGGGCAGCCTCAGTGGCTGAGTGGGACAGCACAGCACTGGTACCTAGTCAGCAAGCATGTCACTTGGGGCAGCCTCAGTGGCTGAGTGGGACAGCACAGCGCTGGTCCCTAGGCAGCAAGCATGTCACTTGGGGTAGCCTCAGTGGCTGAGTGGGACAGCACACCACTGGTCCCTAGGCAGCAAGCATGTCACTTGGGGCAGCCTCAGTGGCTGAGTGGGACAGCACAGCACTGGTACCTAGGCAGCAAGCATGTCACATAGGGCAGCCTCAGTGGCTGAGTGGGACAGCACAGCACTGGTACCTAGTCAGCAAGCATGTCACTTGGGGCAGCCTCAGTGGCTGAGTGGGACAGCACAGCACTGGTACCTAGGCTGCAAGCATGTCACATAGGGCAGCCTCAGTGGCTGAGTGGGACAGCACAGCACTGGTATTTAGGCAGCAAGCGTGTCACTTGGGGCAGCCTCAGTGGCTGAGTGGGACAGCACAGCGCTGGTACCTAGTCAGCAAGCATGTCACTTGGGGCAGCCTCAGTGGCTGAGTGGGACAGCACAGCACTGGTACCTAGTCAGCAAGCATGTCACTTGGGGCAGCCTCAGTGGCTGAGTGGGACAGCACAGCACTGGTATTTAGGCAGCAAGCGTGTCACTTGGGGCAGCCTCAGTGGCTGAGTGGGACAGCACAGCGCTGGTACCTAGGCTGCAAGCATGTCACATAGGGCAGCCTCAGTGGCTGAGTTGGACAGCACAGCACTGGTATTTAGGCAGCAAGCATGTCACTTTGGGCAGCCTCAGTGGCTGAGTGGGACAGCACAGCACTGGTACCTAGTCAGCAAGCATGTCACTTGGGGCAGCCTCAGTGGCTGAGTGGGACAGCACAGCACTGGTATTTAGGCAGCAAGCGTGTCACTTGGGGCAGCCTCAGTGGCTGAGTGGGACAGCACAGCGCTGGTACCTAGGCTGCAAGCATGTCACATAGGGCAGCCTCAGTGGCTGAGTGGGACAGCACAGCACTGGTATTTAGGCAGCAAGCATGTCACTTGGGGCAGCCTCAGTGGCTGAGTGGGACAGCACAGCACTGGTACCTAGTCAGCAAGCATGTCACTTGGGGCAGCCTCAGTGGCTGAGTGGGACAGCACAGCACTGGTATTTAGGCAGCAAGCGTGTCACTTGGGGCAGCCTCAGTGGCTGAGTGGGACAGCACAGCGCTGGTACCTAGGCTGCAAGCATGTCACATAGGGCAGCCTCAGTGGCTGAGTGGGACAGCACAGCACTGGTACCTAGGCAGCAAGCATGTCACTTGGGGCAGCCTCAGTGGCTGAGTGGGACAGCACAGCGCTGGTACCTAGGCAGCAAGCATGTCACTAGGGGCAGCCTCAATGGCTGAGTGGGACAGCACAGCACTGGTCCCTAGGCAGCAAGCATGTCACTTGGGGCAGCCTCAGTGGCTGAGTGGGGCAGCACAGCACTGGTACCTAGGCAGCAAGCATGTCACTAGGGGCAGCCTCAATGGCTGAGTGGGACAGCACAGCGCTGGTACCTAGGCTGCAAGCATGTCACATAGGGCAGCCTCAGTGGCTGAGTGGGACAGCACAGCACTGGTACCTAGGCAGCAAACATGTCACTTGGGGCAGCCTCAGTGGCTGAGTTGGACAGCATTGCACTGGGCCCTAGGCAGCAAGCATATCAAACAGGGCAGCCCAAGCGTGACAGCAAACAGTCAACATCTTCTACACCACTATATCACAATGTCCAACCAAAAACATTGTCTAGTTAGTTAAACACATTCGCAGACATCGCAGACAAATCTAAATTAGTGTTATTGAATCTTGCATAATAAGAATAGTTCTAATATGTCTTGATGATTATTGTTGAGTGACTGCTAACAGCACACACAAAAAAATGATATATATAATCTGAAGGTTTAAGTCATCTACTTTATGCCTTTGCCTGATTTGCAGGTTTGATTAAAATAACATAAAAATCTTCCACACTATTACTAAGGAGTAGGCGAATTTGTTGATACGTGTCTGTTTTACCTTGCACAAAACGACCGCATATATCAGACTTTGAAGTCGTTTTCACTTTAGAAATCTGACAAAAAAGGGAATATCTGACATGGTAGTGATTGATTAAACCTTGATAGTCTCTTTTTAGTCTCCTCCGTTTTCATTAGTAGTCAAACGTGGGAGGAATACCAAAGAGACACTACACACATCTATCAGACTTCATCTATACCTATACATGTTGCCCGGCATGGAATATATATTCCATATGTATATTCATAGATATTCTACCAATATTGGTAGACTGGTCACAATGACCAGGTGCATGTTGTTCACGAGGATTTAGTGTCAATCACCTCTTAGCGGGGAAAAGCGTCTGATTGAACCTGTAGCAGTAAAGCATACAGATGCGGTAATGAAAACAGGTCTCGAGTATGACAGTCACTACTGAATCATGCCCTTAGGAGAGAAGCTAGGGAGTGAAACAGAATGATTGAAAGGATAATGGTCACGTTGTCTCCACAGAAATTAGTATAAGCCTATATTAAGGAGGCGCTATGCGTTAGGCATGAACCTCGAGCAAACTCGCAAAATAAAGAAACAATTGGCGCAAACATGTCAAGTGTTATTTAGCAAAATAAACTGGCAGGGTGGAGGAGAGAAGTTTGTAGGGAAGTATATAATACTGTAATGTGTCATGTTGGGTCCTCTTTCATTCTGCTTCTACTTGGAACAGCTTTTACGTAAATTCTGTCTGTGACATATACTGAGAGTCTTCAAGAACACGTAAAACTGGTGAAAAGGGACTGGTATTCGTTATTATATTGTCAATTCAGTCCTTGGTTTAACCCTTATGCTGCTGGTGGCTAATTTGGCCAATACAAACTGATGCACAAAATCTAGACCTGAAAAACGATTGAAACCCTGGCAAATGGGTACTCATCTGAGATAATCGGTGGGAGCTATCAAATGAATACCGGCATGACACTCACCCTGAGTTTAGATGGTTTTCAAAAGTTTTTTCGTCACTGTGGTTTGAACAAAAGTAGCCTCAGCATTGGAAGGGTTAAATGAGCTTGAATACATGGTCACATGTTTATCACAGCCATGTTTGGTGTCGTCACGGAGTATTCTTTATCAAACAAGGGATTTCCTAGTTATGCAAACCGATGCAGTTTTATGAACTTATGTTCAATTCGACCTGGATATTACGATATATTTGAAAATTGTCGTTCATTGTTTAATGTCATTTTAATCAAACCCGCAAATTAGGGAAATGCATAAAGTGAATAACGTACATGTAGATATTTAGATTTTCTAAATTTTCTGTGAACAGATTTTTGAAAATATGCATACCGGTAACCTCTTTAGCTGATGCAAAGAGGAATACATTTGTTAGTGATGCGCTGTTACATGTAAAAGTACCTAACCACTCAAATTCGAGGTAGGATGTATGACCATAATGTACTACGGGAATGGATAATAGTATATACATTTGTATTGTTTGTTTATTTGCCATATCATGGAAAATGAAAATACGATACATCTATATAAACATATAAAATATCTTAACATGAACGCAAAAAAATAGAAGAACGGGGAAAACAGGTACAATGCTGACAAGACCCTCTCAGTTAACAGGTATAGGGTATAATGAAAATGATTACTATAAACACCGGACACATTAATACTTGCAACAAAAGGGATGCTGTACAACGTAAGTTGGATGATACAACGTTTCTTATTTTTTCTTTTAGGATGTAAGGCAGTTGGGGAAGACCCAGGAGAGACAGGCGTCGTGGTAAAGACGACTTCAAAAGACGACACATAGAAAACGTCAGCAGTTCCTTATCCGGATCAGCAAACTGTCCGGGTAAGTACAGTTAATACACTCTTTGGCAACTTTATTTTCATTTTTGTCGGTGTTTCATCGATGACGACTATAGTGATGCTGCTGATGATGATGATGCTGATGCTGATGATGATGATTGGAATATTGATGGCGGCGATGAGGACGATTATATTGTCGAGAATGACAATGATAATAGTGTTGATGGCGATTACAACAGTGATGATGATGATCGTCATCATCATCACCATTATCATCCTTATCATCACCATAACAAAGCACCATCATCACTTCACTATCAATGCTAAATCCTTTCCAGAAAACATATCCTTTTAATCTTTATACTATCTCCTATCTCGTAAATAATTGATTCATTACGGTCTGGGTGCTGTGATAGGTGCCCGTGATCCCCGGGTCACTGAGCACTGGCGGTCACCGAGCACTGTTACACCGGGCTCTAGTTTCAGTATGAATGGTTGTGATATTTGCGAATAGTATTTTAGTGTGCTATTTATCATTTAGGAGCCAGGGAGACTGCCCGGGTCACTGAGCACTGGCGGTCACGGAGCACTGTTACACCGGGCTCTAGTTTCAGAATGAATGGTTGTGATATTTGCGAACAGTATTTTAGTGTGCTATTTATCATTTAGGAGCCAGGGAGACTGCCCGGGTCACTGAGCACGGGCGGTCACGGAGCACTGTTACACCGGTCTCTAGTTTCAGAATGAATGGTTGTGATATTTGCGAACAGTATTTTAGTCTATCATTTATCAAATAGAAGCCAGGGAGACTGCTGTCGTACACTGTGATTCCACAAACCCCAAGGGGGTGATAGATAATTCACAAGGAAGCGGTTTTAGGGTGATATAACCGAGGAATTACTACGCGAAGTCGACAAATAACTCGGGTAAATTACATATAAATTACATAAACAATCCAGGCTTCCAGGTTGAATGCCTTCCACAAATCACAGATCAAGAGAAGCTTGCTTAATATATCATGAATAACATGGCGGTGGTTGACACAGCTTAGAGCATAAAGGCTAGTCGGATTTGTCTTATAGCGCATACTTTATGGGGCTTGTGATTGGTGGAAGATAGCAAGCTTTACATCTGTACAATTTGTACATTGAATATCAAAAAGATCAAGTATGATTGAGTATTACGTGCTTCGTAAACCTTTTTATGGTAACTATAAAATCGGTCTATACGTAAAATAACTGCAGTACATATTTTACTATCAAAACTTGATATTGGAGGTTCCTCAATTGGCACTAGTTGTGACTTGACCTACACGTAGTTGTAAGTGGTGGAGTAAACCCAATTGCCCTGGGAAAACCACTGCCTAACCCCGAACTCAATAGAAACCTACTCACATACCCCGACCGAGATTGTACCAGGACAGTGGTAAGAGAAAGAGAGCTGTCAGCGGCAACGCCTTGGACCACTCGACTACAGTGCCGACATTCAATTCCTGCACTAAATGCGTGGGCAACCCAGACAGGATACGCGACCCAACGCCCGATTGTGAGCCTGTTTCCTAGGCATGGATGCATGGATGACCTCACAACTGAACATAGCTTCGATTTGCACCCTACTGAGTCATTGATGTTTGGCTTATTTTTTGACATGTAGTATCCATGAGTCTTTGTAAAACCAGGCACTGGTCGACTGGTGCAGGAATTGAATATATGTACCGTATCTAGGTAGGCCCCACTGTTAAAACATGCTCATACAACTGATATAACTGCTAACTAGAAATGCATATCGTGAACTACATGTATGCTAATGCCATTTAGTCATGTCAGCATTGGGGCCACACTGGGTACATGTATAACCTCTCGTGTCACGACCATTGCCGCCTAGACAGCGGGAATAGACAAGCTGATTGCGTGACGAATGACAAAACAGTCTATTTCCCTTGCTACAATGCGCGCCGCAGCAGCCGCAGCAGACTATGGCGAACACGTGCGCCGACTTGTTTGCCATCAACCTTTTGATCATGCCGTCAGCGCCCCTGACACGACGAACTAGCCAGGTGACTTATGGACACATGTCTGCTGACCTTTATAGTTCAGAAAGAATGCAAATGGTATAGCTGTCTACTTTGTCATACGGTATTACCATATCTCCTCCGTGGCAGCTGCTCACTGATTGGTCGGTAGAGGTGTGCTCCTCTATACTATATCCCGCAGAAGGTATTGACTGTATTTTTGCCATAGGGCCTGTTTCTTTTCATTATATAATCTTGTGAGGTGAGGGTGACATTCCAGAAAATGTTATATAATCAAAATGTTACGCCTTGGGCAATTTAACAAAAATGTCAGATGTCTGAATGTTAGTTCCCCGTAAACTGATAGCAAATGTAACCTTTAAAGGCATAGTACGGTATTCGACAGGGTAACAGTGACATCTTAAACTAAGAACATTTAGAAAATGTGTGTGTGTATAAAGAGAGAGAGAGAGAGAGAGAGAGAGAGAGAGAGAGAGAGAGATGGGGGTGGTATGGATGGATTCACTACCGTATATTTTATACGATTTATCTTAATCTAGTAAAACGTCATGATAATCGAAATCTAAACTCTAAATACTAATCCGCTTTAAGATTATTTGTTTGTAATTTGATCCGACTGTGATGGCCTCAAAGGTCTTACAGGTCAAAAAATGCTACCTGCTATGATTCGATGCAAATCAATCGTTGTATTATTTGTTATAGGTATTGCATCTGTGTGAGCAACAGTCGGTTAATATCTCGTCTATAAGTGATGGCGTCTTCCAGAATGAGGGCATTGACTCATGTTAATTTGTTTCTTCTCCCTATCATGATATCTAGTTTCCGTTCTCACAGCGTAATATATGTGTTGACTCCTACCAAAGAATAAAAATGACATTTATTAAATGTGGTATTAAAGAAAACTCATCAAAGAACTGAATATCAACTATCAATTTCAAAAGCCAATGAATGAAAGCGAAGAAACAGGTGGAAAAGGGAATGTTTTGATGGTAGATATTTTTAGTAGCCGGGGCAAGCAGGTGGCCTAGCTGTCGCCTTGTAAAATTACCTGCCTCAGCGTGTGGATATGAACGACCTAGAGTTCAAGTCCGTGATGGTGAAGACGATGTTTTTTCTTTTGATGTGTTCATATTCCGACTGGAAAACAGCAGGCTACTTTGATACAGTATAGCTCCTGCCAAAAGATTATAAATACTAATTCCGCTGTTAAGCTTAACTACAATGGGTAGAAATACCAAATATATATATATATATATATATATATATATATATATATATATATATATATATATATATATATATATATATATATATATATATATATATATATACAACTATACATACATACAACTATACATACATACATACAACTATACATACAACTATACATACATACATACATACATACATACATACATACATACATACATACATACATACATACATACATATATATATATATATATATATATATATATATATATATATATATATATATATATATATATATATATATATATTTATATATATATATATATATATATATATATATATATATATATATATATATATATATATATATATATATATATATATATATATATACACATTGTATATACATGTAAAGCTATTGCCTTGTTTTAGCACCAAATACAACTAGCTGGAAACAGCAAGTTGCACTCATTTTGCGCTTCCATCTCTCTCTCTCTCTCTCTCTCTCTCTCTCTCTCTCTCTCTCTCTCTCTCTCAACACGTAATATGGCCATACATCTGGTCAGTCACGATAGGATTTATAAATGTTACATGTAGGAACATAGGACACACATCAGACAGAACGTGGGAGAAATCATGATTTCAGAGTTAGTGCCAATCTCCGTATAATCATGGTGACTTCCCCTTTGGTCTAGATGGCTTCCGTCTGAAAGCAATGTAAAATGCCAAAAATAGTATATATTATTTACTTATATCTCCCCCTTTTTCTCTTTATAAACCAAAGCACATGCCAGGTGAAAGACTCTAGCAGTAGCTATTCATGTGAGATAGTGTTCCTCCCAAATATTTGAAACATTCAACAATCGTATCGGGCATATGAAGTACAACAGTTATCCGACCGTATGCTATTGTAATATAAATGTATACATCTATGTAATACACCACTTTTTTTCTCATTCTCAACTGTCTGATTGTCATAGTTAAGTTAATGCTTCCTACTCGTTGTTATCTGTTTAGACAGAACTAAGCCAATGCAAATGTTGTGTGCTTTACGCCAATACCAAAGAGGTGATCAGCGAACTTCGTTCAGTGTTCTTTTTATCTTTATTCATGTACATTTGTTGTCATGATGCTTCTGTGTTTATTTGGTTTGCCAATTCACTATTTGCCTGAACTTGGTGTGGTATGCGGTGGACTGTGTTCGCTGTTCTGTTTTCTGTTGTTTCTATTTCCACATCTCCCCCTCACACCAAAGGACTTACATCTAAGTGAAACATCCATGTATATAAATATAGCTAAAGCTAATATCCAAGTAAAACCCCACCTCCCCATACCTTAATGCTAATATCTAAGTAAAATCCCACATCTTCACACCTTAAAGCTAATAGTAAAGTGAAATCATCACCTCCCCACACATCGAAGCTAATATCCAAGTGAAACCCCTACCCCCCCCCCCCCCCCACCCCTCAAGCTATAGGGCTTACATCCAAGTGAAGCCCCACCTCCGTATACCTTAAAGCTAATATCCAGGTAAAATCCCACCTCCCTATACCTTAAAGCTTATATCCAGGTAAAATCCCACCTCCCTATACCTTAAAGCTAATATCCAGTTAAAATCCCACCTCCCTATACCTTAAAGCTGATATCCAGATAAAATCCCACCTCCACACACCGTAAAGCTAATATCAAAGTGAAATCCCTCCTCCCCACACCTTAATGCTAATATTCAAGTACATGTAAAACCCCACATCCCCACAACTAAAAGCTAACATCCAAGTAAAACCTCAACTTCCCCACCTTAAAGCTGATTTCAAAGTGAAACCCCACATCTCCACACCTTAAAGCTAATATCAAAGTGAAACCCCGTCCTCCCCCCCCCCCCCCACCTTAAGGCTAATATCAAAGTGACATCTTTCCTTCCCACACCGTGAAGCTAATATCCAAGTAAAACCACAAATCTCCACACCTTTAAGCTAATATCAAGGTGAAATCCCAACCCCCCCCCCCCCCCACACACACACACACCTTAAAGCTAATATTCAAATGGAACCCCTCATCCCCATACCTTACTAATCACTATAGGGGGTTCTCAGGACCATTTTCTCCCCAAGAAAGTGCTCACTGTTCGGATTAGGGGGCGTCTGTTACAACTAATAATGTAATAAACTACCGATAATGTAATACTCAACTGATAATGTAATAACATTTACTGATAATGTAATACTTAACTGATAACGTAATAAACTTTACCAATAATGTAATAAACTTGGCCAACTGATAACGTAATAAGGCATGAACGTATAATGTAATAACATGACTTAACTGATAATGTAATACACTCTTACTGATAATGTAATAACTTTTCCAAACCTTTTCAAAGTTTCACGCAAATTCATTTGAGAGTAGTTTGAAACATTCATGCATCTAACATATCAAGTTCTGCACTTAGAAAAATAAATAGGGGTGGGGTTCTGATGTCGGGAGAGGGGCGGATGGGTTGGTGTTGACTAGGCAGGGGTGCCAGATATTCTGATTAAGTATCATCTTTTGTATGTGTTTCAATGTGTATTCTTTTGTGTTATGCCTGCATATCAACACATTTCAAGTGTACAAAAAGCTTTTTGAATGAGATTTTTGGCCAATATATTACTTGTTGCAATGTATGGCAGTTTCATTTAAAGGGATTGGCAATTCAAAATTTTAAAATTGAAAGTTTCATTTCCTAGCATATTCACTTTTGCGAATTGTACAATTTTGTAATACATAACAGTACAATAAACCCTTTGCTGATAATGTAATAATTCAACTGATAATGTAATAATCCCTTACTGATAATGTAATAGTTCAACTGATAGTGTAATAATACTCCGAATGATTATGAAATGAATCAACTAATAATGTAATACCTCCACTTATGATGTGATAAACTCTGACTGATAATGTAACATCTCAACCGATAATGTAATAAACCTGACTGATAATGTTATATCTCAACCAATAACGTAATAAATCTGAGAACTCTGACTGATAATGTCATCACTTAACCGATAACGTAATAAACCTGAGAACTCTAACTCAACCAATAACGTAATAAATCTGTAAAATGTTATAACTCAACCAATAACGTAATAAACCTAAGAACTCTAACTCAACCAATAACGTAATAAACCTGAGAACTGACTCAACCGATAACGTAATAAACCTGAGAACTCTGACTCAACCGATAACGTAATAAACCTAAGAACTCTAGTCAACCAATAACGTAATAAATCTGTATAATGTTATAACTCAACCAATAACGTAATAAACCTAAGAACTCTAACTCAACCAATAACGTAATAAACCTGAGAACTGACTCAACCGATAACGTAATAAACCTGAGAACTCTGACTCAACCAATAACGTAATAAACCTGAGAACTCTGACTAAACCAATAACGTAATAAACCTGAGAACTCTGACTCAACCAATAATGTAATAAACCTGAGAACTCTAACTCAACCAATAACATAATAAACCTGAAAACTCTAACTCAACCAATAATGTAATAAATCTGTAAAATGTTATAACTCAACCAATAACGTAATAAACCTGAGAACTCTGACTCAACCAATAACGTAATAAATCTGTATATTGTTATAACTCAACCAATAACGTAATAAATCTGTATAATGTTATAACTCAACCGATAACGTAATAAACCTGAGAACTCTGACTCAACCGATAACGTAATAAACCTGAGAACTCTAACTCAACCAATAACGTAATAAACCTGAGAACTCTGACTCAACCGATAACGTAATAAACCTGAGAACTCTAACTCAACCAATAACGTAATAAACTTGAGAACTCAAACTCAACCAATAACGTAATAAATCTGTATAATGTTATAACTCAACCAATAACGTAATAAACCTGAGAACTCTAACTCAACCAATAATGTAATAAATCTGTATAATGTTATAACTCAACCAATAACGTAATAAATCTGTATAATGTTATAACTCAACCGATAACGTAATAAACCTGAGAACTCTGACTCAACCGATAACGTAATAAACCTGAGAACTCTAACTCAACCAATAACGTAATAAGCCTGAGAACTCTGACTCAACCGATAACGTAATAAACCTGAGAACTCTAACTCAACCGATAACGTAATAAACTTGAGAACTCAAACTCAACCAATAACGTGATAAATCTGTATAATGTTATAACTCAACCAATAACGTAATAAACCTGAGAACTCTAACTCAACCAATAATGTAATAAATCTGTATAATGTCATAACTCAACCAATAACGTGATAAATCTGTATAATGTTATAACTCAACCGATAACGTAATGAACCTGAGAACTCTAGTCAACCAATAATGTAATAAATCTGTATAATGTTATAACTCAACCAATAACGTAATAAATCTGTATAATGTTATAACTCAACCGATAACGTAATAAACCTGAGAACTCTGACTCAACCGATAACGTAATAAATCTGTATAATGTTATAACTCAACCAATAACGTAATAAATCTGTATAATGTTATAACTCAACCGATAACGTAATAAACCTGAGAACTCTGACTCAACCAATAACGTAATAAACCTGAGAAATCTGACACAACCGATAAAGTAATAAACCTGAGAACTCTGACTCAACTAAAAACGTAATAAACCTGAGAACTCTAACTCAACCAATAACGTAATAAACCTGAGAACTCTGACTCAACCGATAACGTAATAAACCTGAGAACTCTAACTCAACCAATAATGTAATAAACCTGAGAACTCTGACTCAACCGATAACGTAATAAATCTGAGAACTCTGACCAATAATATTATATCTCAACCGATAACGTAATAAACCTGAGAACTCTGACTGATAATGTAATATATTTTATTACATTATCGGTTGAGATATTAAATTATCAATCAGAGTTTATTACATTATAAGTTGATTCATTACATCATCAGTCAAGGTTCAATACATCATCAGTCTAGTTGAATTTTTACGTTATCAGTCAGAGTTTATTACATTATAAGTTGAGGTATTACATTATAAGTTGAATACTCATATTATCAGCCAAGGTTCATTATATTATCAGTCAGGTTTTCTTACAGCTTGAATAGGAATACTTCATATAAGGAAGACCCCCTACTGGGGTGGGGCAAGCGGCTGGCCGTGGTGTGTCAGATCCCATATCACTAGCATTACATAGCAGTAGAAAGCACCCTTATTTTTATAATGTAAGGCATAGATCTTAAAATTAAAATTGATAATAGAAAGGAAAGCATATGCTATGTGTTCTTTACAACATATACCACGTTACTATCCAATGAAAATTACTAAAACTCATTGTCTGTAGGACCTTTTGGCTGTTTCAACTTGGATAACTCAGATGGTTCACACTGTTCCCCTATCTGGCCTTGGGGACTTCTAAAGATCAACCTGTCATGCTTTAATACAAAGAAAATCATAAGCTACATAATTTTCAGACTGCACACCCAAATGTTGTTCAATGCAACTTTTTAACTCATGGTATGTGTTATTTTTGTCTATTTGTAGTGTTCATCTAGGATTACTCTGACAGTTCCCCATGTATCCCCTTCTCATGGTTTCCTCTTTCTGGCCTTCAAAAATCATCTTGTCTAGCATTGTCACATTCATCAGATATCATGAAATAATCATATATACTAGTATATATATGTATATATATACATATATATATATATATATATATATATATATATATATATATATATATATATATATATATATATATATATATATATATATTTATGTATGTATGTATGTATATATTTATATATATATATATATATTTGTGTGTGTGTGTGTATGTATGTATGCGTATATATATATATATATATATATATATATATATATATATATATATATACATATATATATTTATATATATATATATATATATATATATATATATATATATATATATATATATATATATATACATATATATATATATACATATATATCCAATGCTTTTGTAAGTGGAAAGATGCTGAGGTGGGATGGTGGGATTAGTAAGACATTCTCCATCATCTGTCCAATTTTCCTGAAATAATTTCCAAATAATCCTCAAGAAGTCCAACTCAATTTATTTATGTATCATTTGAAAGGACAATCTGGCACAGTGCTATCCAGCTGGCTTTTTTTAATCCAGTGGTAATAATCCACAAAATCTTAGAAATGCTGTAGTTGAGGTCTAATTTTCATTACTCCAGCAGTAATGATCATGATAGGAAAGGGTCGACATATATTTCAATTTTATGGAAAGAAGTACAAGCAGGAACTAACAAAATACTTCAGGACTTAAGGTGTGCGTTGCATTTAGGCATGATAGGATGATTATTAGATGTCTTTAAGGCCAGACATGGAAAACAGTGGGATGAGGATACGTGGGAACTATCTTAGTAATCCCAGTTGAGCCCTTTAGATAGACAAAAAAGTCCTACAGACATTATCGGTTGAGTTATTACATTATAAGTTGGAGTTTATTACATTATCATTCAGGTCTATTACATTCTAGGTTGAGATATTACATTATCAGTCCGAGTTTATTACATTATCAGTTGAGATGTAACATTATCGGTCAGGTTTATTACGTTATCGGTTGAGATATAATATTATTAACGTTTATTGCGTTATCGGTTGATATATAACATTATCAGTTAGAGTCCTCAGAGTTCTCAAGTTTCTAACATTATCAGTCAAGTCAGAATTCTCAGGTTTATAACGTTATCGGTTGAGTCAGAATTCTCAGGTTTATTACGTTATCGGGTTGAGATATAAAATCATTCACGTTTATTACATTATCGGTTGATATATAACATTATCAGTTACAGTCCTCAGAGTTCTCAGGTTTCTAACATTATCAGTCAAGTCAGAATTCTCAGGTTTATAACGTTATCGGTTGAGTTAGAATTCTCAGGTTTATTACATTATCGGTTGAGTTATAACATTATACAGATTTATTACATTATTGGTTTAGTTATAACATTATACAGATTTATTACATTATTGGATTAGTTAGAGTTCCCAGGTTTATTACGTTATCAGTTGAGTTATAACATTATACAGATTTATTACGTTATTGGTTGAGTTTGAATTCTCAGGTTTATTACGTTGTTGGTTGAGTTAGAGTTCTCAGGTTTATTACGTTATCGGTTGAGTTATAACATTATACAGATTTATTACGTTATTTGGTTGAGTTATAACATTATACAGATTTATTACGTTATTGGTTGAGTTAGAGTTCTCAGGTTTATTACGTTATCGGTTGAGTCAGAGTTCTCAGGTTTATTACGTTATCGGTTGAGTTATAACATTATACAGATTTATTACGTTATTGGTTGAGTTAGAGTTCTCAGGTTTATTACGTTATCGGTTGAGATATAACATTATCAGTCAGAGTTTATCACATCATAAGTGGAGGTATTACATTATTAGTTGATTCATTTCATAATCATTCGGAGTATTATTACACTATCAGTTGAACTATTACATTATCAGTAAGGGATTATTACATTATCAGTTGAATTATTACATTATCAGCAAAGGGTTTATTGTACTGTTATGTATTACAAAATTGTACAATTCGCAAAAGTGAATATGCTAGGAAATGAAACTTTCAATTTTAAAATTTTGAATTGCCTCTCCCTTTAAATGAAACTGCCATACATTGCAACAAGTAATATATTGGCCAAAAATCTCATTCAAAAAGCTTTTTGTACACTTGAAATGTGTTGATATGCAGGCATAACACAAAAGAATACACATTGAAACACATACAAAAGATGATACTTAATCAGAATATCTGGCACCCCTGCCTAGTCAACACCAACCCATCCGCCCCTCTCCCGACATCAGAACCCCACCCCTATTTATTTTTCTAAGTGCAGAACTTGATATGTTAGATGCATGAATGTTTCAAACTACTCTCAAATGAATTTGCGTGAAACTTTGAAAAGGTTTGGAAAAGTTATTACATTATCAGTAAGAGTGTATTACATTATCAGTTAAGTCATGTTATTACATTATACGTTCATGCCTTATTACGTTATCAGTTGGCCAAGTTTATTACAGTATTGGTAAAGTTTATTACGTTATCAGTTAAGTATTACATTATCAGTAAATGTTATTACATTATCAGTTGAGTATTACATTATCGGTAGTTGTTACATTATTAGTTGTAACAGGCGTCCATTCTTTATAAAACTAAAATGTATTAGAAAAAACTAGACCGGGGAAAAGTGTTAGCTGTAGGAGGTGCTCACGTTTTTGGGGTTTTCACATTGCAAGGTTTCACTGTAGCCTTAAGAAAACTTGAGAAAGCTTTTGCACCATTTGGAGCCTAAGACCCCCGTTCTCAGTTTCACATTTTCTTAACTTCCTATTGAATATAGGAGTTAATGAATAACAATTGGTATATTGTCACACGCTTACATATGATACTTAGATCTACGTATTTGCACAGATATCAACTACAAACTCTGTGAAGTTATCGTTATCAATAATCATTAAAAATAGCAATGTCACCATGCCAAATATGCCATTTTATACTTTTCGATCCTTATTACCTGGCTTAAATGTTCATCCTGTTGAGAATATCATCAAAATCAATTTTGCTGTATCAAAAAAAGAATTGCACAAAACGGATTATATCTAATAGCATTTATTTCAATCATTGCGCCGCATTTCTTTGTGGTTTGGGAGTAGCTTGTGCTCATGAATTCATAATGCGAATCAAAATATAATTCCTTGCCTAATGAGAACTTTTTCCACTAGAGGTTTGATAGAAAAGGCTCCCTTATCCAATTATAGTCGGGTGGGGCACGGCTGCTTTAACCCTTCCAATGCTGAGGCTACTTAAGTCCAAAGCACAAGAATGCAAATATTTTTGGAAACCATTTAATCACTGTCATGTTTGTACTCATCGGATAGCTCTCACCAAGTGCTCTCAGATGAGTACCCATTTTCCAGGGTTACCGTCATTTTTCAAGATTTTTGCATTATATCATATTGGCAAAATCAGCCACCAGCAGTATAAAAATATAAATAAAAAAAATCAGCCACCAGCAGCATAAGGGTTAAAAGTAGAAAGCGTATCGATCCAGTCTCTGTTGTTGCCTAAGCCTGTTCTTGCTGTATAAGCTTCAACTAATGATCTGGATAAAAAGCGTTTAGTGGTTTGTTCTTTGGATTACTCAATAATGTGCATACAAAGTGCATAGCTATGATGCAGTAACTTTCTAGCAATGACAACATATGTGAGAAATATGCTTTTTTCTGACAATGAGGAATGATGAATGGAGGATGTAAAAAAGCACACACAGTGTAGACATTAAAAAGGCCTGCTAGCAAATTGTTGTAAAAACGTCCATGGAAAACATATCAAATGAAAATAAGCCAGGCACATTAATGACCCACGCACATGTAGCTGCATATATACGCTACATTCAGCTGTGGTGTATGTCAGTGGCCTACGGTCACATCCATAACCCGGTTTAACTGTGCAGCAATCGGACATGCAGTTGTGAATTACGCCGGGTCTGCCCGCATTTATTGCAGGATTTAAAAACGGCACTATAGTATAGTATAGTATGTTTATTGACTGCACTAGGGTACAAAATCATACGGTATGCACACAGAAATATATGCTCTTAAGAGAGCAACAAAACATGAAAACTAGACTTAGAAAATATAATAAATAAAAGAAAGATAACTCCTGAGAAGTAGTAATACTACCAAACGGACAAACATTGTTAATATTGAATAAGTTATATACATACAAATATGGAGTACTATTACAAACGTTGCAATGTAATGAATTTATATGCTGTGTACTGTAAAGTCCCATTAATCATTAGGCAAACATTTTTATAGTTAACTCCCAGAAAGGCTTTAATTGCAAATAACGATTGCTTGATTTATGTGGGGGGGGGGGGGGGGGGGGGGGGGGGGGGGGGGGAGGGGCATCCTGCTTATTTATATGTGTGGAAGAACTCACTTGACAAGGGCTTTCTTTCTCAGTCATTGGCAGAGGCAGCGCCATGAATCCCTTATCTAATTCATGCGGAAAAACTGTCTTTGTCCTGTACATGAATTACTCGGCTGCGTGTAGTTCACAGGAGAGGACTGGTGCTGTCCTTAAACATATTTGCTTTTACTTTAACTTAAACAAAACTGATGTTTTTTGGCTTGAGCTGCCTCTCAGCCAAGTTAGATATCAAATTAAGTCTCCCCCCTTCCTTTTGTTATGTGTGTTTTGTGTTTATCTAGTGTTGTTAGGCCCAGACACGTCTGATGACATTCTCTGTCTGAGTATGCTACATGTAACAATGTAAACTTGGCCTGTGCAATCTTCCTATTTTCTGTTCTTTAAATAAGGACACAAAACTGTTCTCTCTGAGTAGCTATTTTTATGAAATGCTGGACATTGTTATTCGTGGCAGGGTGCAACTTGGCTGTTTTAAATAATTCATTTAAAAGGTGTTATTATACAAGTATGACATCCCTGTGGGATGAACACAAGGAATAATTTCCCCTAGAAAGGATTGTTGCTCGAGGACAATAATCCTCTCTATGGACTGCTATGTAAATCAAATGTCTTACCTACTTCACTACAGCATTTCTAATATCCTTTGACGTCAATGAGATTCAAAGGCATTCTATCTTATTTGCATAAAAGATATTTCCATAGGCAAATCAGAAAATGGGTGCTCATATAACTTCTCGTGTGTGATTGACCTTTTAATATAACATTTGAACGAAGAAAAAAATGTGATACCCTTCCCTGCGTAATGGTCTTTCCTCCACGTTAGTGAAATGAACATGTAAAGGTTCCCGGTCCATGTGTATGAGATAGGTGTCCCATATTTTCACCTTTAAGCCAAAGGTCTTACTACCTGACCGGAGGGTATTTCTTTAATGCTTTATGTATTCGACGTGAGAGAGCCATTCAAGCAACATATACTTCGCATAGGCTGAGGGGTTTAATCAAAGCTGAGTGGAAGTCAGATGGGTCAAAGAGATTAACCAAATAAACAACCTTATAAATGGTGATTCCTATTTAAGTGCGTGTTTTCATACTTCTAAATAGCAGCCATTGATAAACGAAAATTCAAATCCGCAATTATTTATGACCCAATTCCGAAACAGGTGCACGATAAGATTCTTCATCGTGACAAGGGAATCCTCTAAACGCGTATTGGTGTTCCTCAGGGGCTCCCGGTGGTCAATAAAAGCGCGAGCAAGGAGGCAACCTGTGACGCGGGGCGTTACTCAGCACAAAATCAATCATCATATATCACCCAGTGTTGGGAAGAGGGACGCCCTAGATGACTTGGCTTGCCTTCCACTTAAGAAACGCTGTACAACGCTATAGGTCGCTTTAATGAATTTCCTATATTTATGTATATATATATATATATATATATATATATATATATATATATATATATATATATATATATATATATATATATATATATATATATATATATATATATAATGGTAATTGAACAATCTAGAAGTTTTAAAGCGAATGGAAGTTCATAGACGAGATTGGTTTATAAACGTGTATGGATAAATATTTCAAACGGTATTTTAGGGTTGCCAAGAAAAAAATCAGTTTCTTATTGTTTCCCTATATGCTTATCTTATTGTTTTATTATATTTCTAATTTTTGTTTTATTGCATTTCTGATTCTCCATGGCAACTAGCTCTAAAGCATTTCTTATAAGTAAACATGTATGTGAAACAATCATGCTAACTTTTTTAATCAAATTTAGGGACCTATCAAGTAGTACCTGGATACTGAGACACATTTTAACCAACTTATGATAATCATGGAACATGTACCTACCAGACAGAAGCACAAAAGGGCATTTTGTGCTTTAACATTCAAAACAGTACTTAAGGACGCACTTGCCAATTTACTGTTTTGGTAAGATGTGCCCTAGATTTGCTGCATTTTAAGCTGCATCGGGAATTTTAAAATAACTTTATCATTGTAACATTGTATGAGATAATTCTAAAGTTGACATAAAAGTAAAAGATATTTCTTTTTTGATTTCAGAGAGGAAAACAATATTTCTATAAAGATGTCCGTAATATTTTCATATAGATATGTAGATGGATAGATAGAAGGATATATAGATATAGATATAGATATATGGCTGGATACATAGGTAGATAGATATAGTGAAAGATGGATATGTGCGTGTGTTAAAATGAATATATTACAAAACATTGATATATCACTCATGTTCACTATGGCGTAGTTGAAAGGCGTACTAAGGGGTCGTTCCCTTACATTATGACTTATCAGGAGTACACCTCGGTTAGAAAAATTTAAATGGATATACGGTGCTGGCATTGAATTCCTGCACTAAAATGTGTGGGCAGCCCGAGCAAAATACATGATCGCATGCCCGACTGCCACCCAGTCTTATGGGCATGGGTGTGACCACAAGTCCCTGACATCACAATTGAACGTAGCTTTGATTCACGAGAAACATTGGTTATTGATGTGCTTATGCTTCACTGTGGGGCCAAATGGGCGCAAATTGAGAAGTTGAGAGCTTATATGGGCATATCTTTGTGAAGAATTTTCATATTCTCATCATTTCTGGCCAGATGATAGCGAATGGGGATACAAAAAAACTTAATAAGCCCAATTGACCTCGATTGACCTTGGATGACCTTGAAATGGCATTAGAAAAAAAAATTCTCAGCATGTCCCTCTTTCAATCACATTTTCTCCCCAAAATTGTGTGAAAATGAAAAATCTGCTCTCATACGATTTTGAGCAAGGCACTATAGAAAACATTTGCAAAAGTACAAAACTTAATTTTTTTTGTAAAGGTTGAAATTAATATATGCATTTTCTCTTCTACTGCCAGACATGTACGCCCTACCAAGATGACAATAACATAACTAATTAGAGCTAAAAGTGAAGATATCGTTTGAAAAGAAAACCCATCCTGATATCTGCTTCCTTTGCAAAGATATAGCCAATTTTTGAAATCTAAGATGGCCGCGGGCGACCATCCTTGATTTTCGAGGTCAAAGGTCATCGCAGATTTCGAAAATTGGACATAACTTTGCGATGAAAGCACATATTGGGGTGATCTTTTTTTAATGATATCTTCTCCTTGAGCCCAAACTGAAAATGTGGTTTTGGTCTTCTGGTTTTTCCACAAGAAAAGCAAATATATATTTTCATATCATCCTTCATAAAAAATGTCAAAAGCTGCTTTTTCGGAACAGATTTTCTTGAATATATATACTAGAGTATGATGTCCAAGATAGTAAGGGGGAGTAATTTCCATTATTGTATTATTAGGGGGGCAATACCTTGGACCAAATATCAGATACGATGAAAATACAGAGTTAAAGGTCATTTAAAGGTCATTTGAGGTCGCATCAATGTTATTTAAATATTTCAAATGTTTTGTATCTCTGCAAGCTATTTGGTGGCCAAATTTCATAAAGATTTTGTCATGCACTCCAGAGATACAGGGCCACTTCTCAAGTTGGGCCCATTTGGCCCCATAGTGCTTTGACATGCTATCCATGGGTATTTGTAAAAACAGGCACTGGCAGACATCCGGTCGACTGATGCAGGAATTAAATGTCTGTACTGTAAGACAACTTCTGAACCAAAACGGTACCTTTCCGGATAAGCTTCTACTATTTACATGGTCAGGTGAAGTAGGGCAGGGTACTAGACTCAAATTCAACGAGAGGTTACGGTCACCAATACGGTTTGAAAGTTTGACTCTTTGCTTATTGAATGTTTCTAGGTAGATATAACTTTATACAAAATATAATAAATTAATATATAACAACTTAAATCTTGTCATTCTTATAAATAAGTTGAAGTTGTGGCGATATATGTCAGTTTCCTAGACAAATATGTGTAACTTCTGTATGACGTTTCATTTGAATATAATTGGTAGTGAAGGGTGTCCTTGAACGAATTTGCCGGAGAACCAATTGTTTATGAATGTTTTGGAAAAAAAACATGATGATGTTGAAGATATGCACCATTTAAGCATTTTTGCAATACTTGTTCTCGTTTTCGCCCTAAGATGGTATATTTTGCGCCTAATGATATCAACTAGATATGTAGAATTATAGATGGCTCTTAAGGTAAGGGCCGTTCCATTTAAACGTGTGGTGGTGGAGGGGGGGAGGAACCTAAGTTAATTAAATAGTCCACAACCCCCCCCCCCCCCCCTAACTGCCAGAAATCATACGTTATATAATGGGATATATTAATTCAGAATTCGGCCCCTCCCCCTTTCAAGAAACCCGTCCCCCCCCCCCCCCCCCCACACACACACTTTTTAAATGGAGCAGCCCTAAGTATAGCTTTATACCACATTAACACCTTGCGTATGAGTCATAATAATAACTGAGGCGCCTCTAAATAATAATCGTCATGTAATATGGCCATTAAATAGTAACCAATGAGTCATTTCATAGGGAAAAAATATCATAATAATCGTTACATTTTAACCGAGGTGTCTAGAAAATAGTGACCCTTTTTATATAATAATATAGGATTGGACTGGTTTGGGTGAAAGGGTACGTTACAAGGTAGTAAACCCATAGTTAAACTCCTTCCCTACATCCCCTTTATGAGCGCTTTTTCAAAATACCAGGATTGGGTGAAGTGACCGAAGAGAGCGTCTTAACGGTGTCCTCGCCCATAACGCGAACATAGTGGCCCATAGTATTAGAATGAATAGGCCTTTTACGAAATTAATGTAAGCCTTAGGTGACAATAACCCCAATTCTTATACGCAGCGCCAATGATACGCCTAAACCATGAAACTTAAAGAACTAGTCATTGGGTTATACACTCTCTCATAGAAGAGGTGGTTGACCGCCTTTGACATATACCTCTCACCAAATGCCATAACATGACCGCTGGCTGTAATAATGTAGTGTTTATTACGCATCGTATCTGCCATGTTAACAGTCAGTATGCAACATATAGTATGGGATAAATGGCAATGACGAGTAAACGAGAAGCGATGTACGAAGGAACATAATTTACCTATCTGGATCGTTGACGCAATCAGACAACACATCTAGCCTCCACGGGATCCATTTAGGATTATATGGGTTTTCGTTTGAGCAATTACCATGGAGAATTCTATAAGGTTCTCTTACCTTCTATATACGAGATACTAAGATTGGTTGGGCAGATAGTCAACCTTTGGCTTCGAGTGCTATGCTTAACGATGTGGAACTATCTGACACTGGTGTTAATTCTATAGTCCCGCAATCAATACAATATTTATTCTGTGTAAAATCACACATATTTCTTGAAAGAGATATTTGGTTTACACATAAAAAAATCAATTAACCCGAAAATAGATGATCATTTTATTGAAAATTGAATAACTAGCGGTTATCAAAAAGCCATTTAAAAGACTATTCTCAATAATTTCTGCGGGTTCGTAAAGCTTGATACATGATTTCAAGCAAAGGAATGATTGATGACTCCAAATTAAACCTGGCCGAGAACGATTCGTTCTGAAAACCTTCACGATATCAGCCACGGCTTCAATTCAGTCCTTGTACAGTGCCGGCCTTTAAGTCCTGTACTAAATGAGCGGGCTGCCCGGGCATAGTTCGCAATCGCACGCCCGATTGCCACGGTTTCCTGGGATGGATGCATGTGTGACGTCACGACTGAACGTAGCTTTGTTCCACAAGCTATGTGTGTCACTTGGTGTGCTTCGCTTATTTATTTTAAAAAATTGTTGTCTACGAGTGTTTTTACAACCAGGAACTGGCAGACGTTCGATCTACTAGTGCAGGAATTAAATATCTGCACGTTATGAGTTAGTTTAAACGTAGGGTCTGCCTCGATTGCCGAGCGTTCTAGATCTAGACATTGCAATTTGCAAAAGGACTGCACATTGTCTGCAGCCGCTGTTGACGGTATGGAGTAAGTACACATGCGGGGATGATTATCTATAATGTGTCCTTAATGGGTGGTTTACCCTTTGTGGTACATATTCCATATTCTTTCGTCGTTGCATACTGGCTGATCACGACTACAGATAATCGGTTTTCATCAGAAGTTAAAATAATTCACAGCATATGGCTGGTTTCCGTCGTTCTATTTGATAAATTATTATAACAGGACAAACATCATAAAACTAGTTAATTCAAGTGAATAATTTGAACTGTCTAACATGATAAATTGACGCAATAAATGGAAATAACTGAAAACATCAAATAACCTACAACAATAGAAGGCTGTTTATCAGGTGTGATGTCAGTGGATTCTTAAGGTTTTGGAAAGGTGGCATATGGATTGCATGTAGACAGTCACAAAGTCAGCATCGGAAATTCATTTCATGAGTCATTTCGAATGATATCCGGCAGAAGCCAATTGTCATTTAAAATTGTATACACAAGAATGCAAGATATGCACGTTCTGTAATATACATCAATCACTTGTACATATTGCTTCCTTTATACGAACTGGGGAATCAGAGAGAGTTCTGCGTGCAAGGTGATGATCTGGCAACGACAAAGGGCAGGCATCAGCTTGTAAGATGTCTCAAACACTCCATGACAAGCTGCAACATAATATGCTAGCTACTGGGAGGGATCGCGTACACGGAATTATGGCATTGTGCTTTCGAATTGCACTCAAAAGGCGTTACCCAGACATCTTGTATTAAATAAAAAATAGAGTTCAGATATGGAGGCTTCAGATGTGGACGTCTCTCTCTCTCTCTCTCTCTCTCTCTCTCTCTCTCTCTCTCTCTCTCTCTCTCTCTCTCTCTCTCTCTCTCTATATATATATATATATATATATATATATATATATATATATATATATATATATATATATAAATATATATATATATATATATATATATATATACATAAATATATATATATATATATATATATATATATATGTGTGTGTGTGTGTGTGTACATATGTACATACTATACATATATCAAATTATATATATATATATATATATATATATATATATATATATATATATATATATATATATATATATATATATATATATATATATATATATATATATACATATATATATATATATATATATATATACATATATATATATATATATATATATATATATATATATATATATATATATATATATATATATATATATATATATATATATATATATATATATATATATATATTATATATATATGTATATATATATATATATATATATATATATATATATATATATATATATATATATATATATATATATATGTGTGTGTGTGTGTGTGTGTATGGTGTTGTTAGAGTCCCTCCAGTACCTCCAACCAAATGAAATGTGACCAATTCTGTGCCAGCATTGATCTGATGGTGAGTACTATATATCTATGACTAGACTGCGACTATATTGCATTAGAAGTGAATCGAAACGAATGGCCAGGACCAAATAGGGGACATCACTCTGCATTTGCTGATATTACCTCGCCTTTCAACTACTCAGTAAAATGTACGAGTAGCAAGGAGATCTTCATGCTGAAACAAGATTTATTGGGTGAATATATCTTTCCTAAGTGAAAAGTTCGCAGCGCGTGTAATCGAGCGGTAGTCTTTCAATATTTATCTTGGACTGATTTTCCAATACACCAAAAAGAAATAAAGTATATCAAGACCTCCATCTATCTAGTTCAGCTGATTCCCATTACGAAACTACGTACTTGATACGTATAGACCTTTGTAAATGGCTGAATTAAATGTTGCCCTACCATATCTGTGATAACGCTGATTGGATGGATTGACGCCACGGAGGACTCTTTAAGACATTCTCCAAATTGCTATCAGGAAGTAAATGGGACTTTATCTGTGCCTAAAATGCGCGGGCTTAGGCAATCGACGAAATGCAGCAGTTGCAATGCTCTCAGGGTCTTTTCAGCCTTCGAAGTATTATCACAGAAAAATCCCTGTAAGCTTTTCCCGAACTTCTAGATCCTCGTGCAATCCCATGTGTAGCCCATGGCCAAGCGGGGTTTACCGCATGTGTGTAACTGATACACGCCTTTATCATCAGCTCCACTCTGATACTAGAAGCTGATTGGTCAATTTCTTTGCTGTAATAAACTGTATTGGGGAACTTACATTGCTTTTCATTAGGTGTCAATGTTAGTACCCCGATACCACCATGCACCTTGTCCTGGAACCTTAAATATTAGTGAAAACGTAACTACATTTTCCTTTGACAGATGGCGCTTCTCTTGATTACAAGAATAAAATGGCAGACATTGCTCTTCGAAACGGTGGCAGAAATAGTTTTTCGCATTTGAAACACTATTTGCGCATTATAGTCTGCCAACATGATGTATATCTGGACAAAAAGATAGCAGAAATTAATTAAGATGGATTTAAGTTGTTTGTCCCAAATAAAATCATGATGTTTCATGATTTCTTGTATTTTTTCCTGAATTCTCATGTGAAATAAGAAATTACAATTCTCTTGAATGATGTTTTGTATTACCTCCATTAAAGGTATTTCACCATCTTCTCCTAGTATATGTTAATTGGCGGGGCCCTCAGGCCGCGCCTATCTAGGAAGCTGTTTTGAGATGTTCATGGGCGAGACGTCCGTGCTCTAAATCCTGAGGCCGGAATGAATATAATTCTCTATTCTGATTGGTTATAATATAAATGTTGCCTTTGCCGCGGAAAATCGTGCCTTCCTTATTTTGATTTAGCATGAAGTTTTCAAATATATAAAATATTTTAAGCGGACATAAAGTATATTTTTCAGTATAGGAATGAAAATTACTAAGAAAAAAATTACTGTGTGTATAGACTTTCGCTAGTCTCACAATCACGTCACGGATTAGAGACAGGTATCGCCCACCATCTATTGTTGGCGTGAAGCGGCTTATAGGACTGCCACTAGTCTACTATGTGTATAGAATGAAATCAGGATACTTCGTAACCAAACTGGTTCGTAACCAAACTGATGCGTACCCAAGTAGCTTCGCACCCAAGAGATTTCAAAGTCTCCAGCTTGCGCCTAGAATTCCGATATTTGTTTCATTTCTACAAAAATGATACAAATCTAGTCATTATAAATCATTTTCCTCTATAATGTTAATGTTCTTTATACATCCGGTTCCCTCACAAGTTCATAAATAACTTGGCCCCGCCTTTTGAGTATTGATGCTTTGCATCTACAACCGTACTTGTTCCTTTATTGGACCAGTTTGATATTTTCCCTCCATAATATTTTGATTGTACCATAGGGGAATTGACAAAATTGAGTCTTTTCCATTATATTCTGCACAATTGTAGACTGTATATGGGCAAACGTTGTGTCTGTCCACAATTTGTTGCCTATTCTTGTATGTAGATTTTAAAAAAATAAACATTACCATATGCATATGCATTATTCAAACTGTACATGTTGAGGAAGTCTGCCAAACCCTCACAGGATTTGTAAATACGTTTGAACTAAAAGGCCTTGAGAGCTATTTCACTTTTTCTAACATTTGGGAAATGCAGTCCGCCATCAGATGTCAGTTTTGCCCGTCTTGACTGTTTGTGGTTTTTCTTTTCTTTTTCTTATCTTATGTGGTTTTTCTTTCCACAGAGAATTTAGAAAAATGTTTTTTATATTTCCTTGGAGGTTTCCTTGACAGGACTCATGAAAGACAGCAGGATAACACCTTCAGTCTATCAACAATTTAATCACTTTACACTTCTTCATAAATGAACAGTGCATGATAAACTTGTCTCAAACTGCCTATTTTGCAATCACAAAGTACTGAACATTTAATGTGAAAATGTTAAGGGCTTGTGGAAGGCAACAGAAAATTAAGTTAGGTTGATGAATGATTCACACTTTAAAAAAGCAGCTATTGAGAAAATCTTTGGAGACATTTACAACAATCAGGTTCAACAAGTAATTATTTTAAGTGTAAGAGATGTAATAAACCATAAAAGGAAAACAGGCTCTAAAATGGGGATTTAAAATGATGTTTACAAAAGAATCTAGATTTAAAAAGATTACAAGAAGCACTGCTCAGAAAGGGAGACAGCTTTGATCAGACATGAAACATCTTTTTTAACTGACCTTAGAGAAGACAATAATACCAAACATATTTGGTATCTTTTAAAAGAATAGCCATTTTTGATCTGTACAATTCCCAACTGATTCATTTATAACATTACTAAGTACTATCAAACTGTACAACAAGGTGGTGATTGGTGACTATCCGCTTAATATAAGGTACTCAATATTTGAACCATGCATATGTTGTTTTGTTCTTGAAAGGCATACATATTCATATTTGTTATCGTTTATCATTATGTGACTATGGAGAAATAAAAATTCTGTTGCACATGTGTGCGATTTGAAATTTAAAAATGATGGATTTAGGTTTGTATATCGTTAATTCAATTAGGAAATCCTTGCCGCTAGCTAAGCGTTAGGCAAGCCTGAGGAAAATCTCCATTGGAAGAAACTTGAATTTAGAACGTGCTTATCATAATTCAAATCTTATGTCGCGGTGGGGAATAGCTGATGATGATGGCAGGAAAGATTCAGATAGATTAAGGTTAATATAAGTGAGAAATCCTTGCCATTCACTCTGCGGCAGGTTAGTCTGACGAGCTTTTCTCAGATTTCCGAATAATGGACCTACACCTTGTTGTGCTTATCGTTATTCACAATTTATGTCTGTTAGATATGCCTCATGCGATATGGCTGGCTTCTCGTACGCACTAGGCGGTACAAAGAGGATAACTAATATTACTCTTCATTTATATATATATATATATATATATATATATATATATATATATATATATATATATATATATATATATATATATATATATATATATATATATATATATATATATATATAGTTCCACACTTCTGTGTCTAGTAAATGTATGTGAACAGGTTATAGCCAACCTAGACGTATGGTTCTTTAACGTGCCATGGCCCCATGTACATTCAATTCATATGCATTTAATCAGGTTACCAGTGTGAACTATACTATGATTGCAGTAATACGTTTGCTAATCCCATTCCCTCCATATAGTGACGATATCGTAGACCATCAATCCATTTGGACGGAACCTTCCATCGCAGGTCGGTGATATTAGAAATGACCATAATATAAATCAGTAGTCTCTAAAGTGTATTAGCTAGGCCAAAATACATTAAGACATACGGGAAGCCGCATAACCTCGTCCTTAAGATCCTTTTTTCATGATTTATAACCGCATAAATTGCTTCTATGATGCATCAGGGCTGCGATGTCCCTCGCAAAAGCACTCTGTTTTGGTGTTACTGCCGCTAACAACATTATACGTAGAGTGACGCCGATAGAAATGTTTTGACCATCAGAACACGGCAAATATGCCATGAAACTACTATATTGTAACTCAAATCTGATCAAAAAAAACTCCCTGTAAATAAATCACAAGACTGATAGTGATTTTTTAGTACTCTTAATCGAATGTATTAACAAGTACAAAAAGAAAGATGACTGTGGGTTGTACACTATGACCATAAATTGGATATTATGTCATCAGTTCCACTCTGAACCTCGCTGCTGATTGGTCAATTTGTTTGTTGTACTAGACTATTGAAATCATTACACTGCTTTTCACAACGTTCGATGTTAGGAGCCCAATATCACTCCTGTATTGGCATCTTAACAACTATTTGACAGTGTTAGGAGCCTAACATTTCCGTGGTGCCATGGCAACTGTTGTTAGGCAAACAACATTCTCTGCCGCTAGGGTTCTCTTTATCATAGCAACGAAATGGAAGCCACTTCTTGTGACACTGCCACTAGAAATTGTTTTCGGTGTCTTAAACACTACTTGTGCATTATAGTCGTGTATATCTTGAGGAAATGATGGCTAAAATGATAAAGATAGATTTTGGAATGTGAATCGCGAGTTCACGTGAGAAATCGTTGCCCCATATGAAACCGTGGTCTTTTCTGGGTCTTCCAGTTTTCTCCACCATTTACAACAGGCCAGTCACGAATTAGACGCAATATGCCAGAAAAAGTGACGAAAAATCGTAATTTCAAATACCACTTCTGATCTCGGATAGAATTGTTTATATGCTGGAGACATTATAGACGTTTAATTTCGTTCTACCAGTAGATTGTGTCTTTAACTGATACACAACCAATGAAACAATTCTACCTTAATGAATGACTTCTTAAGGAAATCATTTTCGAAAACAATTGGAATTTATTAATTTACTACGAATCACTACTACACTGTTGCTGTTTGTGTGGATGTGAACATAAGGGGAACTTCCAGACATGAACAAGTCAACACGTGACCATCTGAAGCATTATCCCTGATTGGTCAGTATTGCCTTGACCCTTTACAGTCTACGTCATTCGTGTTACTTGGACACGAACAGGCAGATTATCAGATGAAGCAGGGCAGCACCATACTATACTATACTATACTATGCTATGCTATGCTATGCTATGCTATGCTATACTATACTATACTATACTATACTATACTATACTATACTATACTATACTATACTATAGAGTAGGTCGAAACACGAAAAAGAAAACGCATGAAATTGATGTTTTAATTGAATCATGATAATATTCCATTCCTCTTTCTATGGTCATTTGTTGCAGTCAAATTTAATTCTAATATACAGTCTGGTAGTGTCTAGAACCGTTTTGCACGTATTTTCTGATATCTTGAAAAATACATGACATAAAAACGTTCGTCATGAAACATGGGCTTCATCTTACAGGTTATGTTCATTCGCAGGTTTCTCACGATCCACCTTAATAGCGCGTACAAAGCTGACTAATATTTAGGTCTAGCTTCTCGGGTGATCGGTCACTTACCCGGCAGGACCCGGCTAGGTTGATTAAACTGTCTACGCTATCTGAAGACATGTCTTTTCCACAAGATATCACTCCGGGCAAGAAAAAAGGAGCCTTCAGAAAAAGCCGCACTGAGCAGCTGTACGTCAATGGCAGCCTAATCACGCATACGGGCAAATTATAAGGTCACATGCAAAAGCCTTACCTTCAATTCGGTAAAGAGAATAGGTAACGAGCTGGAAGGACCTCTCTATGAATGACGGCCTATCAGCTCCACTTGGTAGGTCCATGCGTGGCACAAAATGGCGCCTGGCCAGAGATTTTCCCGGGCGGGCTTCCTCGTTAGTGACTTAGAGTTAGGCGGTGGTTTTTGCCGGGTACTCCGGTTTCCTCCACTACTCACAGTATGGCACAAATGTGACGAAAAACATAATTCAAAATTCCTAAAATTCTTTGCTAGTGGTAAAGATGGTTGCCGTTGATTTAGATGGAATTGCGGCTGTTTTAAGCAGATTGGCGCCCCCCTCTTGAGAATCCGAGAAATCTGATTAGGCTAAGAGAACGTGGAACAAGCACAGTGGTTAAATAGACCTGATCTCGGAGGAAGGTTGATATTTTATCTAAAGAACTTGCTCGATATCACGGAGAAATATACGAGGAAAAAACTTTCCTTATTGACAAACTTTGCAAGCGGTGTCTTTTATGTATTGCTGCATTGACTTGATACCACACAAAACATATTCTCTAGACGTCAAATGAAGGAATTTTATTGATATCATTCGAAAGGGGGTGACGTCACGGGTAAAATCTATTTTATGTCTATACCACATGAAATGCATACGCACAAGAGCCTAATGACGTTCATACACACATGGGCCCAATGACGTGCATACGCACAAGAGCTACATGACGTGAATTCACACAAGAGATGCATAACGTAAATTCACACAAGAGCTGCACGACGTGCATTAACACAAGAGCAACATGGCGTGAATTCATACAAGAGCCAAGTGACGTGAATTCACACAAGAGCTGCATGACGTGAATTCACACAAGAGCATCATAACGTGAATTCACACAAGAGCAACATGACGTGAATTCATACAAGATATACATGACGTGAATTCACACAAGAGCTGCATGGCGTGAATTTGCACAAGAGCATCATGACGTGAATTCACACAAGAGCCACGTGATGTGAATTAACACAAGATCCACATGACTTGAATTCACGCAAGAGCCACATGATGTGAATTCAAGCAAGAGCATCATGACCTGAATTCACACAAGAGCCACGTGATGTGAATTAACACAAGATCCACACGACTTGAATTCACGCAAGAGCCACATGATGTCAATTCAATCAAGAGCCACATGACGTGAATAAACACAAGAGCCACATGACGTGAATTAACACAAGAGCCACGTGACGTGAATTAAAACAAGATCCACATGACTTGAATTCACGCAAGAGCCACATGATGTCAATTCACGAAAGAGCCACATGACGTGAATTAACACAAAAACCACATGACGTGAATTTACAAAAGAGCCACATGACGTGAATTAACACAAGAGCCACGTGAGGTGAATTAAAACAAGAGCCTAATTATGTAAATTCACACAAGAGCCGCATGAAGTTAATTCACACAAGAGTCTCATGACGTGAATACACACAAGAGCCAAATGACGTGAATTAACACAAGAGCCACGTGACGTGAATTAAAACAAGAGCCACATTATGAAAATTCACACAAGAGCCGCATGAAGTGAATTCACACAAGAGTCTCATGACGTGAATTCACACAAGAGCTTCATTACGTGGATTCACACAATAGCCACATGACGTGAATTAACACAAGAACCACATGACATGAATTCACAAAAGAGCCACATGACATGAATTAACACAAGAGCCACCTGACGTGAATTAAAACAAGAGCCACATTATGTAAATTCACACAAGAGCCGCATGAAGTGAATTCGCACAAGAGTCTCATGACGTGAATTCACACAAGAGCTTCATTACGTGAATTCACACAAGAGCCACATGACGTGAATTCACACAAGAGCCGCATGACGTGAATTAACAAAAGAGCTGCATGACGTGAATTCACACAAGAGCCTCATGACGTGAATTCACACGAGAGCCGCATGGCATGAATTCACACAAGAGCCACATGACGTGAATACACAATAGAGCCACATGACGTGAATACACAATAGAGCCACGTGACGTGAATACACAATAGAGCCACGTGACGTGAATTCACACAAGAGCCACATGACGTGAATACACAATAGAGCCACGTGACGTGAATTCACACAAGAGCCACATGACGTACATGTAGGAAGATAACAAGGCTAGTTCATAACTATAAACTCTCCGACAAAAGGTGTTTAGCAATTCCAGGAAATACATGTAAGTAGGATAAATAAGCAGATCAAATACACATATCCTTAGTTTCGGGAAACGAAACCGTCTTGCTCTACCTGGAAACGCCTAGGATCAATAATGTAATATGAAAACAATAAGGTATTTTTTATGGAGTTTTCATGAACTAGAGGTGCGCTTGGGTCACAAAGTCAACAAGTGCATTAAAAGTAACCGGAGAGGTAGAAGGATAACTATTGAGAGCACATCTTTACAAATTGATTTTCATAAAGAAAATATTGAATAACAAGGAACTGTATGTAATATCAGATCGTCACGCTACCTTATGTAAAAATGTGAAAGTATATCCCTTACATAAGCCTTTAAAAATATACATTGTAAGAAGGATTTGTTCTCTGATCATGTATCAGAATTTGAATAGAATGAAAGATTACGTAGTGATACCTGATCAAAATCTGGCTTACGTAAAGATAATGCGAAAGTATGCACTTACTTGGTAAAGTACTGAGAGTGTACATGTGATATGTCTTGGCCATACAATCCTTTAGTCACGAATATTCATTATACGCCGTTACTAGCATCGGTATAAGGAGTAAAGGTGTCTGTATGTCTATCTATACCATTTTATGGATGGTCATTATACTTATCGGTACATGTGGTTAAACAAACTTTGAATCATCAGCGCAGACAGGAAAGAGATCCTCAGGAAATTTCAGAGACGGCTGGGTAGGCTTTGCCATAAATTTCCCAGTAGATCTTCGAATAATAGCTAAGTGCAACCTCTTGGAGGGATTACTATCGACTGCTATATTAAAGTGAAATAGAAAAAGAAACTGTCATGGTGCATCTCCATATCATTCTCTGCACGTGAATATAGTAGATTGTGAAAAGAGCCTCAGGATATCCTATGTGTATGTTTTGTACTTGTTTAATGTGTATTATGACAATATATACTTATATATTATGACAATATATATATATATATATATATATATATATATATATATATATATATATATATATATATATATATATATATATATATATATATATATATACATATATATATATATATTTATATATATATATATATATATATATATATATATATATATATATATATATATATATATATATATATATATATATATATATATATATATATATATATATATATATATATATATATATATATATATATATATATATACAGGTGAACTTGGATATGCCACGGACCGCTGTACGAAGGATGTTTGCATATGACGGACAATATGCTTGGTCCCAGTCCGATGCATATCAGGTATTCGTCATATGTATACGACAGATTTTGCATATGGCGGACCAATTTTCGAGTCCGTCGTATCTAAGTTCACCTGTATATATATATATTCACCCTTTGTAACTTGATTACAGTTAATAAAGACTATATATATAGTCTGGACTGAAATCTGGGAAAGGGCCTTATTTAAGGAGTTTCAGGCATTTTGGGGTAAAAGTGGTTTGCCAACGGTTTTAGAATAACTTGATGGTGCTAAATCTGAATATGATGGATACCAAAGTCAATTTTCAGTTTTAAGCCCCAATTTTGCATTTGTCCGAAACACCCCAAAATATGCAAAAAAGGCCCCAAAATGGTCAAAATGATAGGTATAAGGGTAGGAAAGACATCCTAAAATATTCATAACTCAACTGAGACCAAACATAGGGATGAGTGTTTGGTATCAAAATGTTGGTCTGAACGAGAAGTACCTTTTGAAATACTAATCACATGACTCACTATGACTCATGATGTAATAAAGGTCATTCAAGGTCAAAATGGCTGCCAAATCAAGAATCTGGGATTTTCCCATAAACTATAGTTTCCATTTATAAACTTCTCAGTTTTTTTCAAAGGTATGTATTTCTTATCTGTAGCCACTTTTTCTATAGGAATGCCTTTTAGTGGAGTTGTTAAACATTTTAGAAAGTTCATTGATTAGAATTATAAGTCCAATTTAGAGATTTAAGGTACAAAGTAGGGTACCAGGCCCACCTGGAGCCCCCTAAAATGGCCTAAAATGGTAAATATTTGAAAATCAAAATGACGGTATCTTAAGTTTTACCAGTCGTAATGGAGTAGATGATGCATCAAAATATCAGGTTTAATTTTCTCTTTAATCTGAAAGATGATGGTAAAAAATTTCTAAAATTAAGGGGTCATTGAAGGTCAAATGAAGGTCAAAATGTCATTCTTTCTCCTAAAGATTCAAATTTTGATGAAGAGTTTTTGATGAAGTAGTTGTGTTTTGTCATTATATAATTTCCAAACCAAGATACCACAATAACTGACAGATATATTACCTTAGATTTAGTCCACCAAGACCTTTTGTACATTTACCAGTGAAAATAAAGTTGTCTTAAGTAAATATGACAGCATGGAATGCGGCATTTGGCTATATCATGCTTATAATAAGTGTTAAAAGGCGGCTTGTGAGAAAGTGTTAGTATGGGACCACTATTTAGGTCATAAAAGTTGTGAGAACCAAATGTCATAGGCATTGTTTGGTATCAAAATGCTTGTTGTAAGACAATCTTTCCATTTCATGCAACCAACCTAGGGTAGGGTATATTGTTGTGATATTAGAGGTCATTCAAGGTCAAACTAACCCCAAATTACATAATTTAAAGGTATTTCATCTTTGAATTGTTCAGATGGCAGCTTATTAAACTCTCCTGGAATAACTATTTCATCCAGGAAATATCTTTAGGTGAGAAATATCTTAAAAAAGGATTCTCTCACATTTTTTGAGTCATTTCAAGACAAAGTCTGGGCCAATCTTGAATATTAAGGGACCAAAATGACAGAATGCCTGATTACCGATGCACTCAGATATTTAAGTGAAGCAGCAGAAAGTTGACATAACAGAGTCATATTCAATGCATATATGGTATGTCAGCTTCCATTTTCAATGAGGAGAATACGCCTTAAAACTTGCCTATTGTGTTTTTCATGTACTATCAAAGGCAGTATAAAATACAAAATAAAAATTTTCTAGGAAAAAATGAAGGTCAAATGAAGGTCAAAATGTCAATTTTCTATAAAAATTCAAGTTTTGAAGAAAAGATTTAGGTGAAGAAGTTGTGTTTTGTCATTACATAATCTCCTTTGCAAGTTATCACAATAATTGACAGACAGAATACCTTTCTATGCTTTTCCCCAACATGTTTACCCTTTACCAGTGAAAATGAAATAGTTTTAAATTAGTATGCAGATGTGGAATATGCAAATGGGCAATTCATGCCTATAATTAGTGTTTAAGATAGAGTTGTGAGAAAGTGCCAGTATGGGACCACTATTTATATCATAAAAGTTGTGAACACCAAACATTATAGGCATTGTTTGGTATCAAAATGCTTGTTGTTCGACAATCTTTCCATTTCATGGAGCCAACCTAGGGTAGCATATTTTGTTGTGATATTAGGGGTCATTCAAGGTCAAACTAACCCCAATTACAAGATTTAAATCTTTTCGTTTTGAGAATTGTTTGGTAGTAGCTCATCAATTTTTCCTAGAATACATACTTCGTCTTGCAAATATCTTAGGTGAGAAATATCTTTTAAAAAGGACATGCTTTGCCTCCTTTTAAGGTTATTTCAAGACAAAGCCTGTGCCTATCTTAAATAGTTAGGCACCAAAATCACAAAATGCCTGATTATAGGTGCACCCAAATATCAATGTATGAAGCTGCAGAAAGGTGACACCACAGACTCATATCTAATGGTATGTCAGTTTTCATTTTCAATAGAACATATTTACCTTTTAACTTGCCTATTTGTGTTTGTCATGTGAGGTTGAAGATACTGTGAAATAATATTGAGATTTAAGGAAAAACTGAATGTCAAACCAATGTCATCAGGGTGAATTGAGCGCTTTGGCCTTTGAAGCAAAGATCTATATTCTGCAGTTGCATTTTGGTCAAATGAGTATTGCCCATTTGCTTGAAAAGAATATTTGATAATCATGAAATCAATTGAATAGTTAGTTTACAATAATTCCAGATAAGAATAAGTCGCATTTACATGTGGAGGTAAAAGACTGAGACTGTAACCGAGATTTTACCTAATTCTGATTCAAATTCAGTAGTAAATTAATCAAAGGTCAAACGTACAAATAATTAAAGTATTTATTAAATTGAAGTAGATTTGTAGTCTTCCTACTACAGTTAAGTTGTCAATAGAATATTAAAGGCAGTGTAAGATATTAATGTTTCAAGGAAAAAAAGGTCAAATTAAGGTAAAAATGTTATTTTTCTCATAAAGTCAAAAGGTTCAAGGATAGCTTATTGATACTATTGGTACAAACTTTAGTAACTTTGTGAATTTGGAGGCCAGCAAAGAATAATTAGCTCAGTTCAAAGCTTAGCTCATGCAGTAAAACCAACTTCAGTCATTATTATCCTAGGGTACTTTAATGCATAGACACAGAACTTTAGGAGTAGAATTGCTAGCATGATGCTAGGTTCTCTTTACAATCTCTACAGTTTAAGTAAATTTCGCAGTGTGACAGTCCCTGTTCGGTTTTAGAGGTCATTGAAGGTCAAGATGAGCTCTGGTGCATGTTTTTGAAATTCTCACCTCAGAAGATGTCAGCTTTTTTACAATTTCCTTTGATGTAAATATTTTGTCACTCATTACTGTCTTCAAAACTCACAGAGGTTAAAGGAATTTCTATTTGAACACTTATTTAACCGGGTTATTTAGCTGTTTATTGAAAGAAGCCAAAAGACCACCACTGCTTAGGAAGGCACATAAAATAGTCACAGATAGCATGACTATCAGCGAAAAATGAACCGAATCCTAAATTGGGATTTTTAGATATGCTTGTTTTCCAAAATGGATTAAGGTATGTAAACAAAATTCAATTATACACTCGGTCGTATGCATTTGATTTTATTATTACAAAAAAGAATAAGTGAACTGTGGTGTTCTACCTCATAAACCTCCAGAGGTTATCATGATATATCTTGGTATAAAAGCCTGAATCTTGACATTAATACTAGATACAATGAAAGTTATCTTTATATGGAAATTCTGAACCGTCAAAACTGAACTGACAGGAATAATTAAAAAAATTCTAGAATTAAAGGATGATAATTTTATAAATCATATGATTAGATTTATAAAATGGTTGTCATTGAATTCTAGAAATTGACACACGTTGAGCACATGCACAGTTTAAAACACTGGAGGGAAAACAACAAGAAAAAATTCAAAATATTCAATTTATAATGGAATTTAGTATCTACATATATTGGAATGATGATAAAGAAATCGTATTGATTAGTACTTTTTCATCATAATGATCATAACATCATCGTCTCCTATTGAATTCCTATAAATATGCCAAATTATTTACATTTTAACCTGGGGACCCGCCGTGGCCTAGTGGTTACGACACCTGGCTCCCAAGTAAGAGTTCGCAGATTCAGGTTTCTGCTGGGTCTCCAAACTAGCGGGTTGACCTGGTTGCTTTATAAATATCTGGCGTTGTGGAGGACTGTCAATGGTCCTTCTGCACATTGAAAGACCCCTTGGATCTATTCGCAAAGAGAAGGGAATTTTTTCCCTGTTATGGGTTTCTATCTCATCGCAATATGACCTAAGCTGTTGAAAGCAAGGTTAAACCCAAAACTTTCCTTAGACATTTTAACCTTCGTTTAACTTTTACTTTAACCTCCTATCTTAGTTTTTCCTGCATATTTCACTAACAAGAAAACATCAATAGGCTTGCTCCTAGGTAAGAAATGAAACTTTCTACTTCTTGACCTCGAAATACAATCAAAAGCAACTCATTTCATCTGGTTATAGTAATGTAGCCGTAAACTAACTCAGTTCCTGCATTTCATGACTAAAGTCATGAATACTCTATTTGACCTCTTGACCTCAATCTTTTACAACATCTATATTTTACACTGGCTTTGATCCTTAAATGAAAAAAAATGATATGTAGCAAACATTTTGATACTTATAAACCTTGTGCATGGAGGTTGGTGCATGGGGCATAGATGACACTGAAAGTTGATATTGGTGTTGTTTTTTCAGAGATCGCTTCTAGTTAAATTCCTAGCAGTCTCATTATTTGACCTCCAAAAAGATGCAAATCAACTTTTTCTTATCTGGAAATGTTACTAGAGTTGTAAACTAACTGCTTTTTATTTCATGAATGTCAAAAATACCTTGCAGGTATATAAGATTACTCATTCGAACAAGACTCCATTGCAATATACAGCTATATGCCCCAAAGTCACGAATACTCTTTTTGACCTTTTGACCTTCATTTTTCCTTAAATCTCATCAATATTTTGAACTGTCTTTGCTTTTACGTGAAGTACACAATAGGTAAGTTAAATAGCTTATTTCTCCTAGTGAAATGAAAACTGGCATTTCATAGTATATGACTGTTATGTCACCTTTCTGCTGATTCACTTAAATATTTGGGTGAACCCGTAATCAGCCAGTTCGCCATTTTGGTCCCTAAATATTCAAGATTGGTCCGATCTGTCTTGAAGTACCTCAAAAAAACTTGAAAATCCTTTTAAAAGATATTTTGTACCTGAAAATATTATTAGGATAAAATATGTATTCCAGGAAAATTTAATAAGCCACTTAATGGACAATTCAAAGACGAAATGCCTTAATTCGTGAAAATGGGGGTTAAGTCTGAAATTGAATGACCTCTAATACCACAACAGAATACCCTAATAAACTACCCTGAAATGGTTGCATGAAATGGACAGATTGTCTTACAACAAGCAATTTGATACCAAACAATGCCTATAATGTTTGGTGCTCACAACTTTTATAACTTAAACAATGATCCAAGACTAGCACTTTCTCACAACCCTATCTTAAACACTTAATATAGGCATGGATTTCCCAACAGCATATTTCACATCATATGATCTTACATAACAAACACAATAGGCAAGTTTAAAGGCTTATTCTACCCATTAAAAATGGAAGCTGACATACCATATGCATCAGACATGACTCTGTTATGTCAACTTTCTGCTGCTTCACTTAGATATTTGAGTGCACTCGTTATCAGGCATTTTGTCATTTTTGGTCCCTAAATATTCAAGATTAGCCCAGACTTTGTCTTGACATGACTCAAGAAATGTCTGAGAAACCTTTCTAAAGTTATTTCTCACCTAAAGATATTTCCAGGATGAAATAGTTATTCCATGAGAGTTTAATAAGCTTCTAACTAAACAATTCAAAGATGAAATGCATTTAGATTATGTAATTTGGGGTTATTTTGACCTTGAATGACTTCTAATATCACAACAATATACCCTATCCTAGGTTGGTTGCATGAAATGGAAAGATTATCTTACAACAAGCATTTTGATACCAAACAATGCCTATGATGTTTGGTTTTCACAACTTGTATGACCTAAATAGTAGTCCCATTCTAGCACTTTCTCAAAAGCCGTCTTTTAACACTTATTTTAAGCATGATATAGCCAAATGCCACATTCCATGCCACCATATTTACTTAAAACAACTTCATTTTCACCGGTAAATGGTAAAAACGGTATTGATGGACCATATTTGAGATAATATATCTGTCAGTTATAGTGGTAACTTGGTTTGGAAATTATATAATGACAAAACACAACTACTTCATCAAAAATTGAATCTTTTAGAGAAAAAAATGACATTTTGACCTTTATTTGACCTTCAATGGCCCCTTAATTTTAGAATATTTTACCATCATCTTCCAGATTAAAGAGAAAATTAAACCTGATATTTTGATGCATCATCTTCTCCATTACGACTGGTAAAACCTGAGATACAGTCATTTTGATTTTCAAATTTTTACCGTTTTAGGCCATTTTAGGGGGCTTCAGGTGGTCCTGCTACCCTACTTTGTACCTTAAATCTCTAAATTGGACTTAAAATTCTAATCAATGAATTTTCTAAAATGTTTAACAACTCCACTAAAAAGCATCCCTTTAGAAAAAATGGCTACAGAAAAGAAATACATACCATAAAAAAAACTGAGAAAAGTATAAATGGAAACTATAATTTATGGAAAAAAATCCCAGATACTTGTTTTGGCAGCCATTTTGACCTTGAATGACCTTTATTACATCATGAGTTATAGTGAGTCATGTGATTAGTATTTGAAAAGGTACTTCCTTTGCAGACCAACATTTTGATACCAAACACTCATCCCTATGTTTGGTCTCAGCTGAGTTATGAATGTTTTAGGATGTCTTTCCCACCCCCATACCTATCATTTTGACCATTTTTGGGCTTTTCTTACATATTTTGGGGTGTTTAAGAAATTTGCAAATTATGGGCTTAAAACTGAAAATTGACTTTGGTATCCATCATATTCAGATTCAGCACCATCAAATTATATTAAAAACACTGGAAACCGACTTTTACCCCAAAATGCCTTGGGAAGTTCCTTTTTCTGATTTCTGACCTGACTAATATACATGATTATAATATTTTCAACTGTAGAGATCTTTAATGTAAGCAAAGAGTTTGGTATCCTCGACAGGCGTCTATAATTTTGTATCAGCGTTTGTTACCTGAACAAATTGAAGTGGAAAAACGGATATGGGAAACTGCTAGGCGTTTAGAGGACGAGAAATATTAACTTACTACGGGCAGCTATCAAAGTTATCGCTACTCTCGAAAGGTAACAGTAGAAAAAACATGAAGCATTCGCCAAAAATGTTTCGAATGAAATAACTCGCGTATATAATGTGTACGAACTTTCATTCTTACAGTATAATACACACCTTTTTATTTTTAAAGAACTATGGGTAACCCAATGTTCATTTATTTGCATAAAGCTTATTATACGATTTAACAAACGATACAATATCCTATCCTTAACTATGGTCATCATATTCAGTCATTTTCACAATAGATTTTGGACATATGCCCCCATTATATTTTACACACAAGACACATGATGGGGGTCTCTATACACACATTGTATCTTACATATCTTGTTATATCACATTTGTATCTAAAGGAAAGTTTATATATATTTGATCCACATGATACACACCTAACGCACCCACTGACTAGTTATGAATTGTCCACTATGCAGTCCGCTCAACTGTGTAGGTGTTATGTTGTTTATTCGCGGAATAAATCATCAGAGGGAGGATGATAGTTCATGGCAGTTAGACATGCAGAGCTCTTATCGGAATTTGTCATAAGGGGCCTGGGGCTCACTGGATGTTTTATAGTGACTGCTTTCCACTGCTATGACGTCAATTTTCCATCTGGCTGAGATGATACTGCAAAAATGGTTATATCGACAACAGATCAAGTATGAGATCACTAGAAAACTATTCATACCGATTGAATTTCTCGTTGGTTAGAAAATAAACACATCCAGGGGTCGCCTTGTTCATCTTAGATTAATATTTCAATGAAAACCAACCACCAGCCGTTACCATATGCTGTTGGTTGGCCTTCATAATCGCGGTACGTTACTGAATAGCTTTGTTTGGCAAATTTTGCAAACAATGGCCTTTGTCAGTATATGTTTTTGTCAATATCAGTCGGCCACTAAAGTGAGACATTAGAAAGCACTGTGTTTCTGGAATCGAGTAATGGGAACTCTCGATTGTATAGTCATCAGCTTTTGTAAAATAACGGCACAATGAACATTTAGATAGAAAAGAGCCATTTTATTCTAAATCACAACCCTTAAACGGCTCACTCCTCGTGTTACTTTCTAAACTGTAAACCAGTGGTGGTGGTGGTGGTGGTAGCAGCAGCAGCAGCAGTAGTAGTAGTAGTAGTAGTAGTAGTAGTAGTAGTAGTAGTAGTAGTAGTAGTAGCAGTAGTAGTAGTAGTAGTAGTAGTAGTAGTAGTAGTAGTAGTAGTAGTAGTAGTAGTAGTAGTGGTGGTCGTAGTAGTAGTACATGTAGTAGTAGAAGTAGAAGTAGTAGCAGGAGCTGCAGCAGCAGCAGCAGCAGCAGCAGAAGTAGTAGTAGTAGTAGTAGTAGTAGTAGTCGTGGTGGTCGTAGTAGTAGTAGTAGTAGTAGTAGTAGTAGTAGTAGTAGTAGTAATAGTAGTAGTAGTAATAGTGGTGGTCGTAGTAGTAGTAGTAGTAGTAGTAGTAGTAGTAGTAGTAGTAGTAGTAGTAGTAGCAGCAGCAGTAGCATATATTGTACATATTATAATCAATAAAAACATACTAGTGCTCTATACGTTCAAAATATATGAATTTCCATGCATGAAAATTACAATAGAAGTGGGTTAGCCTTTCCATATGCTTCCCGATAGTCTTACACAGCAGAACTATATTGCAGCTAGTGTGCAATTAAGGGGGCCAGTCAGGCGTCGACATCCAACACTCTCTGCACTTGGAATGTGTCGGAGGGAATTTTCTCTTAAACACTAACTCATTCAAATCCCATTGCGAGACGTCCTCTTTCATTACTCCTGCTGAGTTTAGGCCGCTAAGAGGCGCACCTCCGTGCACCACAAGAGAGGATTAAAACGACTTTTTTCTAATAGTATTATTAGCAAGTTGGAATCAATCAACGTCCACCTCCAAACCTTTTTTATCTTATTATTAGGAATTTGGAATCTGTTGTGTTTTTTTTTTAGATTTCTGAATAATTTTTATCTTTATTTCAAATTGCATATTTAGTTTAACGATACATGAGACTTCTTTTGAGGATACATTAGAATCTTTGTTTTTGCTGTCTGCCATATCAATGCCAGATTTTAAGTTTCTGGCTGGTTGTCAATGGTGGTGAAAGAAAGGAGTACCTGGCGAACACCACCTACTGCAGGTTGCACGTTATTGTAAATTCCATGTATGAAGATTTCACTTCATGCATGCAATTTTCATTTTCATCCATGAAAATTTCCTTTTCATCCATGAAAATAAAATCATGCCAGGGGCGACATTTTACATTTTCATGCATGGAAATATCATTTTCATGCATGAAAATTTCCATTACATGCACAATTTTTTCATGCATGAAACTTTTTGTACGGGTGAGTATATCTCATACCTCAAATCGTACTCGAGTAGCGTATTGATGAGCGATAGTGAGCATCTACCTGATGGCCTCTGTTCCTTATCAATGCCCGCATGAGGTTGAAAGGTGTGTTTTTCAGTGTACTCCGCTTCCCCTTACACTTACATGTACTACTGGCCTGGCACGCTATCGTCTGAATATGATAGAAAATGAGAAAATGATAATGTTCCGAATTCCAAATTCAAGTTGAAGTTGAGATTTTCATTCATGGCATTGTTGCCCACAAAATGAAAATGAATCGCCACTTTTCCACTTGTTGATTATGGAGGGAAAAAACATTCTGGGAAAGCAGCTACTTACAGGCCGCCTTTTAAACTCGATTTTTACCTCTATCCAGGCCGACCTTTCATATTACTGATTTGTCTCCGTGGCCTTTCTCAAGACACGGATCCAAGCTGTGTGGAAAATTGGCCACTGCTGCAGTGAATTCACCTCAATGGATTTTTCGCTTGTTAAGGCAAGTAACACGGCCAGATATATATCATTTATTAATGTACATATTTCAGACATGTCAATTTGCCACGAAATGGCAGGAGACAATGGTAAAGTGTTATTTTTTTTTATCTTGGAAAGCAGTTTTGAAGTTGGAACTTTCGTAATTTTAAAATTCCTACATATGCTATAGCCCGGACTAATTGACCTTGCGACGTCTGTTATGATGCGTACAGACACTCTTAAAGTGTCGGCTGATGATCCACAGAGACAAATCAGTAAAATGAAAAGTTGGCCTGGATAGAGACACAAACTGGGTTTATCCGCTTTCATGCCTGACAGTGGATTCCTACCCTGCGCCTTAACCCATAATCCTAATTATACGACCTGAATGATGTAACCGAAGTGGATAAAGATCTTTTGAAGGATCTTTGGACTAGGTTTGAACCCTCAAAGTTTCAAGTTACTGACTATTTAAGAAAATGAACAAAAGCATCTTCTTCGAGATAACATCTCACCATAAAATAATTTGTGAAATTATGTTTTGTTCTTAAGTTTTTTTTCAAGTAGTTGTATTTATGGAATTACATTTCTTAAAGTTTGCTACCGGCATAACAGGTCTAAGAACATTATACTTTTCTCCTTTGGTTCTCCCTTATTTTAGGAATATCCCAGAGTGGGAAAAGCTGTTGTTTTGTAACACATCGGGAGTACTGATATGATATAGATGACTTTCAATATCACAAGAAACAGACTCATCTTCCCTCTCACCTACCCCCATCAATTTAAAGGGCCTTTAGTGAATGAGCTTGTTAAGTGGGTGATGGAGAATCTGCAGGAAGCAGCGGTCCCACCTGTAGACCTCATGCTCACGACAGAGCAGCAGGAGCAGGAAATCATCCATCTCCTATCCCCTGGGTACCTGTAGCCAGCATCTAGTCCAGTGCCCATCTCCTAGCTCCCTGTAGCCAGCATCTAGTCCTTCTCCCATCTCCTGGCTCCCTGTAGCCAGCATCTAGTCCTTCTCCCATCTCCTGGCTCCCTGTAGTCAGCATCTAGTCTATCTCCCATCTCCTGGCTCCCTGTAGCCAGCATCTAGTCCAGTGCCCATCTGCTTGCTCCCTGTAGCCAGCATCTAGTCTGTCTCCCATCTCCTGGGTACCTGTAGCTAGCATCTAGTCCATCTCCCATCTCCTGGCTCCCTTTAGCTTGCATCTAGTCCATCTCCCATCTCCTTGCTCCCTTTAGCCTGCATCTAGTCCAGTGCCCATCTCCTAGCTCCCTGTAGCCAGCATCTAGTCCTTCTCCCATCTCCTGGCTCCCTGTAGTCAGCATCTAGTCTATCTCCCATCTCCTGGCTCCCTGTAGCCAGCATCTAGTCCAGTGCCCATCTGCTTGCTCCCTGTAGCCAGCATCTAGTCTGTCTCCCATCTCCTGGGTACCTGTAGCTAGCATCTAGTCCATCTCCCATCTCCTGGCCCCCTGTAGCCAGCATCTAGTCCATCTCCCATCTCCTGGCTCCCTGTAGCCAGCATCTAGCCCATCTCCCATCTCCTGGCTCCTTGTAGCCAGCATCTAGTCCATCTCCCATCTCCTGGCCCCATGTAGCCAGCATCTAGTCTGTCTCCCATCTCCTGGCTCCCTGTAGCTAGCATCTAGTCCATCTTCCATCTGCTTGCTCCTTGTAGCCAGCATCTAGTCCATCTTCCATCTGCTTGCTCCCTGTAGCCAGCATCTAGTCCATCTTCCATCACCTAGCGTCCCTGTAGCCTGCATCTAGTCCATGTCCCATCTGCTTGCTCCCTGTAGCCTGCTTTTATACCATATCTTTTCACCTGGCTCCTTGTAGCCAGCATCTAGTCCATCTCCCATCTCCTGGCTCTCTGTAGCCGGCATCTAGTCCATCTCCCATCTCCTGGATCTCTGTAGCCGGCATCTAGTCTGTCTCGCATAACTTTGCTCCTTATAGCCGGCATCTAGTCCATCTACCATCTTCTGGTTTCCTGTAGTTGGCATGTAGTACATCCCGCAATTCCTGTAGCCAGCATATAGGCATCCTATTTCCTTGTAGCCAACACCTAGTCCAGTGCCTATCATCTGGCTGCCTACAGTAGGCAATTAGTCCATCTGCCATCTCATGGATGCTGTGGCCGGAATATTGTACATCTCCTATCTCCTGGCTCCCTGTGGCCAATATCTAGTCCAGTGCCCATCACCTGGCTAGTCCAGCTCTTGGCATATTGGCATGACAAGAAGTGATCTGTCTATGATATTAATACTGATGCTAAAACCATAAAGGTTGCTGGCTATCAAAATGCTGATTAGGAGGAAGGGCGACATCAATCACCTGCAATGTTTTTATATTCACCTGGGAATTGTATATCACTGATCCGTTAAGGAGTATGACGCAGGTATTTTTTAAAAACACCTTGTACATTCAGCCTAAGCCGTGCCACCTGTTTTATATTCAACATCACATAGACAATATACAAGACAAAGACAACATTTACGATTACTGCTTGTTGATGAAATAAGAATACTGAAATGTATTGCATTTGCGCTCTTTAGTACCTGATTTCTATTAGAATGTTGTTGTTTTTATTAATTCAGAGTGTTCCAAATTAGTGTCCAGAAACCCTTGAAACGAACTTATCTCAATGAGGTTTCTGTGTTTGAAATTTTCAAATTTGAACTGGTATTTTAGAATTGATAGGAGCTTGTTTTTTCCTCGCTTTCTCATTTTTTGAAAATAGGATTTTTGTCTCCACTGTCAATCTATTGACTATCAGGTCTAGAGATGGATCGCCAAAAAAGATTGTGCATCTGTTAAATAGTTTAATTGTATTTGTTGCGGCGAGAGCGAGTCAACAACGTTTTGCCATATGCTTATAGAAATATCACACTTCGTATCGAGGCCACAATAGTCAGATGTTTCTGAGCCTTTTATTTTGAATCTATCCAACTGAATATTTGTTGCAATGACTGTGCAGTACCTTATATGGAAATGTTTCAAACCATTGAGTGTATCCAAAAATGTGGGGTATTGGAATTTTCTTATTCCAGTATATATAGTTTATTGACTTGTTGGTTCACTACAAAAATATACATGATATAACAACTACATCTTAGAACAACATATTTTTAATACATTCGAATAAAACAAAATAAAAATTAAAAAAGAGGTTATTCTAACAAAGAAAACTCGCATTACATTAAGGTATATTGTAAATCATAATTTACACACGCTTAGAAGGAGTTCCAAGAGTAATGTGCAACTTATGGTAACCTAGCTCTGGTCCTTGTCCAATACAAGTCATCATTTGTAATATTCAACTTCTTAACCCATCTAAGTCTTGCTTTTGGAGTTTTTCCCCATCATGAATTTCTTTTTGATGAGCTTATCTGACTTTTTTGTACATAAGATAGTTAATAAAAATGGTTGATACCAGATGGCTGTTGATATTATAATTTCTTCTTCATTTTCTATTTGAAAAAGCCATTCCTGCGGGATTGCTCTAATTAATCTTGTATAGTCCAGGAGATTTAATTTCAAGGAGAAATCATTGCGCTTGTATTTCCTGAATGAATAAATGGTGGACTCTACCCAAACAATTCTCCTCTAAGCTTTTGCTTTATATTGTTCAGAATGTACCATCTTCCCTCATAGAAATATTGAAGTGTGCACTGCACATACAACCTTACATACATGTTAAAGCAGTCAACTTAAAGTAAACTTAAGTCAAGTTAATGCACCAAATAGAGGAATCTGATGCGTTATATGGGATTTTCTGACTCCAAATAGCAGGCTTTTTAATTTTGCAGGATGTATGAAATGTGAATATGAACTTCCTACATTATCAAACATTATAAAATGATATTGGTAAAATTTGTCACCAAGTAGTTACTACTAGTATTCCTTTTTTGGACTGTACATTCCAGCTTTATTGTATTACTTAAACATAAGTATAAAGAGAGCGAACATCTCTATAATTTTCTCAGAAATTATTCAAATACATTTTATAACTATATAGCAAACACCTGATCAAGTAACCTGGTCAGGTAACCTGTGAGAGTGTCTATCATGACTTGCCATAAAAGCACTAAGGATAAGTATATCTATGATATTACTCTCCTCAGTCTTTAATTTCAATTCTCTGTCCTCATCTAGATTTGATAGATGAAAACATTTCCTGTATCTGCCCATGTGAGTATGATTGGGGTTGTTTACCTTTTCAGCAAACTAGTGTGGGCAATTTCGTACTAATATGAATATCTTCATCACTTCTGTGGGAATTTTCCCTTTCTGGTTGTTGATTTTCGTGATTAAGTGGTGAGGGCATGACGAGGTTGTCTTCGATGAAGAGAAATTTACGTGAGGTGACCCATTTATAGCGCAGTCATGTGATATCCGGCAACATTATGAGTGCTTAGTATCTTCTTCTTAAGGCATAGTACGTTCCCAAAAGTGCTCGACAACTACTCAAGAAAAGCAATGAATCAACAATGAATGAATGAAAGTTTTGGGCACATTGGCACAGAAAAGGAACATAAACTTTACACTAACAAGTAAAGAAGGTGTTTCTACTGTTCTAGAAACAAAACCCATTAAGGCATGTACAAGAAGAAAAACAATTTAAACATTTCAAAACTTTCTCGCATGTTCCTAAACATAATAAGGACATCGAAGACCATCCAACAATGTTAGAAGACAGAACGAGAACCATGCTTGATTGTTATAAGGATCTAACATGAACTCAGTTCTTGGCGTATCCTGGTATGTTCTGCAGAGGTCTTAACAGTGAAAAGGCCCCTTAAGAAGCTGTAAGACTTAAGACTTCTAGCAAGGGTATTTTGCCAGAAAACGAACAAGACCATGGATGTTTTAAATTAATTTGTAGAGCATTTTCCTTTCAGAAATACAGAATTATGAAAAAGAACATCTTATAATTCATAAAACATACCAATGTCATGTATTTGCATCTGGTGATTTGCTTCGGGAATTGTTTACTAACATTGCATGGAATCCTACATCATGGGGTGACAGGTGGTAAAAACCTACCTGTCAAAGCCAAGAAATGGCATCCCTGTTTAGAGATGGTAGATGCCTTCGGTGTACCAGGGAAGGTACCCATGGCGGGTGATATACAGCTCATAACGGTGCTATCAATGTCAGGTATTTTTGTCTCCTGCGATATATATTACCCTGTAATATCGACATATATAATCAGAGCCGTTGGTTAATGTCACGTTGCGTCGTCAAAATCTTCTCTTCTCCTTTTTATGACCATGATTTTCCTTCTCAATCGCAAATAGAAACGCCACATACTGATGTCATTACACAGCACTTAGTCCATGTGATGCAATGGAGCAAACCATTCCCATAGGATATTATATATCACTGTTCCCTAAATGTATTGAGTTTGGTGCTTCAAATTGCACACCTGTACACTTGGATATCTATTGCTCCTATTACACATCTTAGATCACAGTTTTACAGTTGCATAGTTGTAGTTTTCATAGAAGGTGATTTGGTATAACATCAAACTCTGCTCAAAATCTACCTGATGGTGATGTATTCCACTAGGTTAGTGTATCAGAGGAGGTCTTATATTTCTTGATGAATCTTGATTTACAAGTGGAGATACGTGTAATATTCTCCGGAATTGATAGTTTTATGAAGATCTATCCTGACATCACCAGTATCCCTTTAGCTATTTCCACTTATAATAGATGGTTTCCTCAGCCTGTTTTACAGAACAGACAGAATGTACGTGATGCGGATATGTATGGTATGGATATAACATGAATGGTTTCTGTGGCACCTGACTAATCTGCTAATAAGGCATATATATATATATATATATACATATATATATATATATATATATATATATATATATATATATATATATATATATATATATATATATATATATATATATATATATATATATATATATATATATATATATATATATATATATATATAAATATATATATATATATATATATATATATATATATATATACATATATATATATATATATATATATATATATATATATATATATATATATATATATATATATATATATATATATATATTTATATATATATATATATATATATATATATATATATATATATATATAACTATCTATCTATATATATATATATATATATATATATATATATATATATATATATATATATATATATATATATATATATATATATATATATATATATATATATATATATATATATATATATATATATATATATATATATATATATATATATATATATATATATATATATATATATATATATATATATATATATATATATATATATATATATATATATATATATATATATATATATATATATATATATATATATATATATATATATATATATATATATATATATATATATATATATATATATATATATATATATATATATATATATATATATATATATATATATATATATATATATATATATCTATATATATATATATATATATATATATATATATATATATATATATATATATATATATATATATATATATATATATATATCTGTATGTATG
>OZ012694.1:27013527-27040255 GCA_963942565.1 Maea johnstoni | reverse complement strand
TGCCTCATACTGTCAGCAATGCTGACGCTTGTATAATCATTTGTAGTTCGCTCACCCGTACTTGCATATTCCTGAGGTCTGACACATTTGGTAATATCAAGGGTAATAAAACAATCTCTTTGGAAATAGTTGACTGAAGGTTGTCGTTATTAAAGAACTAAGCAAATATCCCTTTTGAATCACTTTACCAGTAGAATATGGCTGTTATGGTGATGATCATGATTATGTTCAAAGTTGCTAGATGCTGTATGCAATCCAGTTGTCAATCAGGGTTAAGGGGATCAGGACAGGGGTTAAACAGTCGTATAATGAAATAAGTTCTACCTGTAAGCGTATGCAATTACAGACCAGACGCCGAGTACGGATTGACCAGGAATGACCCAAACAGAAGCCAATATCAATATTTTCCATTCAAAAGGCATGGCTCCAACTCACATCTGGCACAGCTACAGCTGTTTGATGATACACTATTTTATCATTCCCTTTATCTGCAATTCATGCTTAATTGCGACTTTCCAGTTAGTGGTGAAAGGGGCCTAGCTACAAGGAAAACCAATGGCTCACGTTCAGTCACTGTCAACTTTCTAGCATGCCCCATGCGGAAATCCATCAAATACCCCCGCACTACCGTTCCACTATTCGCTTTATCGCTCGGTCAAGTGGGCTGGACAGTTGGACATATCTTACCATCCAGGTCAAGCAAATTTAAAGGTATTAACTAGTTCGTAATCTCACAACGGCTTTAATGATCACATGCCAAACTGTTGATGGAGTGTTTCTGTACTAAGGGTTCTAGAAAAAATTCCTCCCCCCAAAAGTAATCTGTGGGAAAAGCACTTTGTGGATAAATTGCCTCATCACGATTGAAGTTTGCAATGAAGGTTTCATATAAACCAAGCATGTTTAGCCTGCGCCAGAGATTTCCTCTGGGGCCAGTAGGCATGATACAGATAAAGCACGGTATACCTATGACGCAAGCTACTCAATCAGGCGAGCGTGACATTTTATAGCTTCTCTCCCTTGTTGATATTCTTTCAAGGTGCATGGGCTGTTTTTACAAAAGCCTGTCCCGATAGCCGAGTGCTTGAAAGCGTTGCAATTGACTATTCGCCGCCCCTTGTTACAGCACGAGATTTATTGCGGCTCGGAACGTGCGAAAGTTTCCAGTGACTTGGAGTGGGACTGTTTTTCCGCAATTAAATGACCTCTAAGTGTGTATATGCTTTATGACTGTAAAACAAAAATTTAAGGAACAGGGAAAATTGAGAGCCGAGTCACTGACTGCTTGCCACCTCTTGTTACAGCACGATTACAAGGGGCTCGCAACGTGAGAAAGTTTCCAGTGACTTGCAGTTAAAGGCGGTGTTTTTTCAGCAATCAAATGACCTCCTGCGTACATGCTTTATTAACTGTAAAACAAAAAAATCATAAAAAACACAAACAGACTATGAACAAAAAATTCAAGGAACAAGAAAATGATTGAATGTGAATAATATAAAACTATATATTGTGTCTATTAGTAAGGAGAGCGAAATGTCTTATGAATTCTAAGCTGTTGAAAGCGCCGAAACTCCTAATAAACATACACTAGACCCCTAATCTTATGTAGAAGTGCGTCGAGATCATCTTAGTAATTAGAACCATCAGATACCTAATCCGTAGCCTAATCCTATCGGGATTAACAGGAATGTGTGTGGAATGTTAACATATGGTCATATCGTGATAATACTGTACAGTGACGACATTTAATTCCTGCACTAAATGCGTGGGCAGCCCGAGCATAATACACGACCGCACGTCCAATTGTAACCCAGTTTCCTGGTTATGGATGTATGAATGACCCCACAACTGAGCTTAGCTTTGATTCGCAAGCTACACAAGTCATTGATGTGCTTGGCATATTTTTTGACATGATATCAATGGGTGCTTGAACAACCAAACACTTGCAGACGTCCGGTCGCCTCGTGCAGGTTTTGAATGTTTGTATTGTAGTTGCAAGCCAAGGGGAATACTTAAAAGTAAAATACCTTTTCTGACATAAACAGCAATTTTGAGAAGAAATTGTTCCATATCAGGAGCAGAATAATGTCAAATTGAGTTATGTTATATTACGTAAACAATTTATTCGTATGAGGAGATGTTTCCTCAAGTAAACTACAGCATTAATTTTGTTCAATTGAAATAGTAATCATATCAGAGTAATGTCAATTTGTGTCATTTTCTATTTCATAAACAATTCATTCGTATAAGGGAATGTTTCCTTCAGTAAACTACTTCTTGTGTCAGCATTAATCATGTTCAATTAAACATAGTAATCATAACAAAAAATATATTACACACATTCTAGTTTATCCCACATCTATCCTATTTCGGAAAAGAAGTGGTGTCATTAAATGTTTATCAAGTACACGCCTTTCCATATTAGGAGCAAGTGAACAGAAAGAGGTAGGCGACCGCAAGGTGATGACGTCATGTTTTGGTAATTTCGCTATGATTTGGCAGTCCTCGTTTGAACTGTGTGTCTTTTCTAATTCCAATCTTCGTGTATTGTGCGGAAACCTAGCATGAACGCTTCTTTTTGTTGATGATCTTCTTCCAATCGTGATATGTAACACAATCGAGAGGTAAACTTTGCTTGTTTAAACTTTCCTATAACCTGTTGAAAATGGTATATATATATATATATATATATATATATATATATATATATATATATATATATATATATATATATATATATATATATATATATATATATATATATATACATAAATATATATATACATATATATGTATATATATATATATATATATATATATATATATATATATATATATATATATATATATATATATATATATATATATATATATATATATATATATATATATATATATATATATATATACATATATATATGATTATATTCCCCTTTTCCTTTCCTGAATAGTACTTGTGAGGTGAGATTCATGAAATGCATGTATAATACTGTGTGTATATGAGTTTACGCTTGCTTTGATGCGGCTGCAGCTTTCAGATAAGGACTGAGTCTTTTATTTATTCCTGATTTCTTTGTGAATGTGTTTGTGACAGGAGATATATGATGATGTGCGTTTGAGAGGTAATATTTGTATTTGGAATTTTATGCTTAGTTGGTTTCTTTTTTCTGTTCTTTTGGGATCCATTCAAGCAATAAGCGTGTTATAATGTTTAGAAACTGATGACTGCTATCGTTACAATCCTTATTATAAGTATCTTATGAATACATGTCTACTATTTGCGTTAAATGTTCCAATACGTTAGATTATGTGTCTAATGCTGAATACAGTGAAAGCTCGCACTGTAACCCCCCCCCCCCCCCTCCCACCGCGGATGTGAACACCTACTATTGTGAACACTATGTCCCAGTCCCATTTGACTCTTCCACATAACATAAAGACCTCTTCGATGTTAGCCTAATGTGAACTCTTTGCCCTGGTCCCAATGCGTTCACATCTCTGAGGTTTCACTGCAAATAGAATACAGCGTAGAAGAGAAATATTAAGTGAATTTCGGTTGTAATCATCAAAACAAAAGACAAAGGTTTCCCGTTCTAATTGCAAATGTTACCCAAAAGTACATATGGATAAATTTGGCCTCAAATGTTATCACGTAAAGTGAAAAAGAATATATTATGATGTGTATGTGTGCATGTGTGTGATGAACATGTCTTGTAAGAAAGGGTGCATATTTAAACTTAATAACTACTTCACGGTGTTATGGAAATGAAATATGTAAATCTGCTATTTGTTATTTACAGTGCAGATATTAAATTCCTGCACCAGTCGACCGGACGTCTGCCAGTGCCTGGCTGTAAAAACACTCGTGGATAGCATGTTAAAAAATAAGCCAAGCACATAAATGACAAACGTAGCTTGCGAAACAAAGCTACCCAGGGTCATCCTTGCATCCATGCAATTGGGCTCGCGGTCGTGTATTATGGCCGGGCTGCCCACGTATTTAGTGCAAGAATTAAATGTCGGCACTGTAGTTATTTAATTTTTGGTGAGTTATCTAATAAATTGCAATACCATAGAACTTATCAACTATATATAAAGGGACTGCTAGATATGTCAAAGCTGCAATTATCGCCATGGGTGTAGAGGATAGTATGCAATAAAAACGTCACACACTAGTCAGACAATTTGCAAAACGCAACCAGGCAGTAGCCGATTATTCGCGAGCTATATCTGAAATCATGTATGATATTGTTATAGGCAAAAATGATCTAAGCTATCAGCAAACAACAATACCCGAACCTATCCTAGTAATCGTTATGCCATTTTTTCAAGAAAAATGTAAATTAATTATTGCGAGAGTTACACGATTGCTCAAACATCAACCTAAAAAGCTTCATTAATCTATCCTGTCTTAACTCAGATCATATGGACTATTTCTGGATGTTTATTGACTATAAACTACTATGAACTACATGTATCACTATTCTATTTGTAATGTTCGTTTGAAAATTCAAGTACTTTCGGCTATGGAGCAAAAGCTCATCTCCAATTCCCTTTGAAATTATGATTTAACTCATGCTCACAGAAATATCTCAATTTTCAAACATAGCACCGGCCTCTTTACTTGCATATTGTAGTAGCATCAAAGTCTACTTTATAAGCGAACAATATTTGCTGGCACCGTACGACCGAGCTGCACTTTGGCAGGCAAAATGACGATAAACACTGTGCCATCGGTAACTCAGTGCGACTGCCTTGTGATATACACAGTACCCGACTGTAGATTGTACGTGTATCGCTCCATCTGTCATATCATATAATGTCAAAACAATGAATCAACCTAATTTGCGATGAACAATATCAATCAGTATCTATATCATGTATCGAATCAATCAAACTGGCGATTGCAAACCGTGTAACTAAAAAGGCCCTTGGTATGGTACAGAATTGAAATACTAAATTACTGCTTTTGAACAACTGAAGGCATTGTCGGGTACTCGACAAGCTTACAGTGGCATCTAAAACTTAAAATCTATTTAAATTCATTTAAAATATACCCCACAATAAGAATTCCATATCAAAATATCCCCTTTTCTTTTAGATATCCAAAGAGGACCTGACAATAAAAACCTGTGCAGGGTTTGATAAAGTTCTTATTACGGGGTATTTTTTGATGGAATTTTAGAGGTGAGATTCGCACCTATAAGGATGGGACGACTGGTGACCCCCCTTTTATTTTAGATTTCCAAAGGGGATCTCACAAGGATAGCTTATCTAAAGTTTCATGGAATTCCTATCGTGGGATATCTTAAATATCTTAAATATCTTGAATAGATTTTAAGTTTTAGATGCCACTGACAGCTTGTCGAATACCCGACTTTGCCTTTAAAAAGTGTCAATGCATCGATAGGGGAATATGGATTGAATGAATGACAGCTAGGTCGCATGGCGCATGAAACAGCTCAAGTTGTTAGCATGTGAGTCTGGGTAAATGCAAGAGTATGCCAAAGCCAATATTTTCCCTGTTATTCTCACTCCTCTTTTTATACGTTATGAATGGGGTTGATACTTATGTGTGATTGTGGTGGATATTGCGATTGAATTTTTGGAAAGTATGAATGTTTATCACCCACTCAACGTCTACAGAGCCAATGTGAAAATATTCAGATATAAACTTGAATGAAAGCACGATTCCAAGGATTTCTGATGGATGACTTTAAAACAACCAAGAGCAGGGGTTCCGAACAAATATTTGTCTGAATCCATTATGATAAAGATATCTGTGTGTTTTGCCTACTATGTGTATGGTGTTCCACTGTTTCATGTCACAAAACTCAAAAAGTCATATCTGTTCAAAGAAAGATGCATGCATTACAAATCGTGGCATGAAATAATCATACATAGTAATGAAGTTGCTATGCATGAAAATGAAAACCTTTGGAAAATTGATAAAGGTTTTTTCAATCTCCTGCACTTTGACGCATCGAAAATTCACTACTGAATTTGTGTATGCTTCTTTACTCAGGCAGTCCGGTTTCCGTTAAACCAACCAGTTAGGCAAAGGTTGGTCGAGGATGACAGAAATAGATGACACCAAGATTGTCATACCATTTTCAGGTATAAGAATATATGATTAAACCTATGTTATGATGGAAAACTTGGGAACATTTTCTATAAAATATGCTTATAATAATTGGAACTCCTTGATGGAAAATGCTGGAATAGTGGACCCTGTCCGTGCGAATAAATGCCAGTTTGATGCAGTTCGTATATAAATATGTGAGTATGTGAGTGACTGCTCTGAATGGTATCTGAGGATACTTAATGATTGTTTACTTAGAGATCATTTAGTAAACTAATTTCTATTTCAATGTATATAATTATATATATATATATATATATATATATATATATATATATATATATATATATATATATATATATATATATATATATATATATATATATATATATATATATATATATATATATATATATATAAATATATATATACATATATATATATATATATATATATATATATATATATATATATATATATATATATATATATATATATATATATATATATATATATATATATATATATATATGTATATATACATATATATATACATATATATATATATATATATATATATATATATATATATATATATATATATATATATATATATATATATATATATATATATATATATATATATATATATATATATATGTATATATACATTTATATACATATATATATATACATATATATATATATATATATATATATATATATATATATATATATATATATATATATATATATATATATATATATATACATATATATATACATATATATATATATATATATATATATATATATATATATATATATATATATATATATATATATATATATATATATATATATATATACATATATATATATATATATATATATATATATATATATATATATATATATATATATATATATATATATATATATATATATATATATATATATATATATATATTGTGTGTGTGATTGTGGGTGTGCATTTGTGAGTGTTGGTGTGATACACGCAAATATATAAGGTACATATATGCATACGGTAAATGAATTGGTCAGACTATTTATCTCTGCTTAGTTTTTCAAAAATGTCTTAATGTCGTGGAGAGGTCTTGAAAGATATTTCCAGAATAAGCGTCTCAAAGCACAGGACTGGCACAGGAAGATTCACAAATCGTAAAGGAAGTCTCAAACTAATTTATTATAAGAGTTTATGAAGCTATACACTATTGCTTTTTTCCATTAGTATTATGTTATTCATGTTAATCTAAGTGAGCGAACTAAACAATGATTCGCGAAAATGTAATCTTTCAGCAAAATGTAACGAAGGTTGCGTTAAATAGCACTGGTTTCCGTCTCGTATCACATTTCAACACGAGTGTTAGTTACAGGAAATCTATTCCCCGTTGCCTTAATTGATACAGGGACACAATTGTCCCTCAAAGCACAAAATGTTGCGTAGGACATGTGATAAGCTTGTGGCTATAATTATTTTCAAATGTATATAGAAAGGGTGTTCTTACCACAAAAGAAAATACGCACGGCATCGTGTAAGAGATGAAGGTTGACTGTTTCATTCCAATGAAAATTACTTTCTGAGAGTCAAGGCATACGGTTACCAGGCTTGGCTCTAAGAAATCATATCAGGACCAAAACTTCCACCTTGATGATAGGTGGGATACAGGGCCGACATTTAATTCTTGCACTTAATGCGTGGTCAACCCGTGCACTATACACGACCCCATGCCAGATTGTCAGGCAATTTCCTTGGCACGGATGCATGGATGACCTCACAATTGAACGTAGCTTTGATTTGCACCCTACTGAGTCATTGATGTGCTAGGCTTATCTTTTGACATATTATCTATGAGACTTTGTACAACCAGGCACTAGGAGGCGTCCGGTCGACTGGTGCAGGAACTAAATATCTGTACTGTAATAGTGTGTAACACTAAGATCTTTCTTGTACTGCCCTTTAAGGTGCATGCGCATGCACATAGGTATTACAATGTTACAATGTTATGTTATGGTCAACGTGCACTATTAAGATCACACTAGGTGTACTTGTATTTACTGACTTACTGTCATACTATATCCTTATGAAGTACAAGTTGCAGGAAACTGAGACCGTGGTTGAATTTTGCTATAAACATATGTATATGGTTATGTCAATAAATGTTATCATTATGAAGCATATCTACATGTAGTCGTCAGTGTTTTTAATATACACCCTACTGCTTAACCTAATCAATACTAGTATGTACCACTTACACATTCAGTGCCGACATTTGATTCCTGCACTTAATGCTCGGTCAACCTGCGCATTATACACGACTGCTCGCCTGATTGTCATCCAGTTTCCTTGGCATTGATGCATGGAAGACCTCTCAACTGAACGTAGGTTTGATTCGAAAGTTACATGTATAAGGTGAGTCAATAATGTACTTGACTTTTTTGACATATCATCCTTTGGTATTTGTGCAACCAGGCACTGGCAGACGTCCGGTCGACTGGTGCAGGAATTCAATGTCTGCACTGTAGCTGCGTATTGTGTTCAATCGTGCTTACTGATTAGAACTAAAGATAACGCATATTCACTGTATGATAAGATAAACAGGGGTCAGGCTTTGGTTAAAAACCCTAAGAGACCACCTGACTTCAAGTTTTCAAATCGCCATAGCCCAACCCAAGATCTCATTGCCCTAATTCTAATATTTTTTAAAAAATATTTTGGTCTGAATTAGGAACCTGGCTTTAGAAATAATGAGGTTTTACAAAGATACAGGAACAATAAGTAAATCGCAAAATAAAGGTATCATTACCTGTATTCCAAAAGGAAATAATCTTAGGAATAACCTTAAAAACTGGAAGCCCATCACACTCCTTAACTCAATACATAAATTCTATTCAACTATCATAGCAGAGAGGTATAATTGAATTTGCACTACTTGATAAATCAGGACCAAAAAGGTTTTGTCCCAGGAAGATGTATTGGGTAAAATATCCGTCAAACTTATGATATAATTACTTAGGCACAGTTAAATAATATTGAAGGATTTTTAACTTCAGTTCAGACACAATAGAATAGGTAAAATCCTTCCAAAACAATGCAACTTCATATGTATTAGAGGATGGTCATCTCTCAGAACCTATATCTTTAGGAAGAGGATGTAGACAGGGGGACCCAGTGTATATATTAAGCAAAAGCATGAATATTTGGCTGAATGTTTACATACCCTAGAGAAATTTGCACAAATTTCTGGATTAGGGATAAATGTGGAAAAAAACAAAACTATTCAAATCGAGGGGTTAAGAGACAACAGGAGGAAATCATATAATGGTAAAGAACTTATATGGACATCAGAGTTTGAATCATTAGGGATTACTTTTCAGTTGAATGGAATGAAAGACATTACGGAAATACACATAGAAAAAAAGTTAGTTGGGATTGACAAAATGATGGCTCTTTGGCTATCAAGAAACCTTACTCCATATGGCAAAATCACTCTATTTTAAAGTATGATGCTATCCAAAATCACACACATCCAGTTATCCCTAACCAGCCTAAAACTCTCCACCATAAAACAAAAAAGGTCCAAAAGTTTGTGGGGAGATAAACCACCAAAGTTCAAGCAAAGTTTACTGGAAAATGTCAAAAAAATGGGTGGCTTGCAACTGGCCAATGTATTACTTTTTGATAAAGCTTTGAGATTATCTTGGCTGAGAAGAATATATAATCAAACAGAGGGTTGGGGTTGTTTTCCCCACTACTACAGCATTGATAAAGCAATGTTTATGATAGTATTTACATTGAACACATTGAAGAAAATATTGAAAATCCTTTTTGGTTTGATATTGTTCAAGCAATAAAGTTGCTTTAGGAGAAGATTTATCCAACCAATCATACAGAGTCTGGCCACTCCTCTATGGTTAAGTAAAATGATATTTGATCACAATAGTGGATGTGGATGCAAAGGGCTATTTAGTGAGTATGCACAACTTAGAGAGATCAGGATTCAATGTAATTTTGTTTTAATATAATGATCTAAAAAATTAAAACTGCAAAAATACTAGAAAATCATGATATTAATAAGAGAGAGGGCCCAAATATCCCACTTTTACTATCCTTAGTAGGCAATGAAAAAGGCTGTTCACAAATTTATAAAAGATTAATATCAAGAGATGAGGATGTAGTTAGTAAATGTGCTAAAAATGGTCTGAAAGTATGTTAGAAGAGATATCAGAAGTTAATGTTAGTAAATCTCTTAGGAAAATAGATAAAGATATTGATTGCACATATGTCAGATATTTACAATTTAGATTATTGCATAGAATAATCTTTACAAATGAACTTTTGTATCATATGAAAATTGTGGATGGTCCAGAATGTCCTCTATGCAATAACATACCTGAGACAATTGAGCATGCATTTCTTGAATGTCAGAAAATACATACATTGTGGGGACAGGTTGAGATCTGGTTAGGAATGGTACTAAGAGATAATATCAGATCAGTTCAGATTCAGAAAAAATATTTGCTACTGCCCACAAGAACTCCATAATTGATACAGTGATTTTATTGACTAAAAATAAAATAAAATATTATTTAAAAACAGACAGAAAGGGAAGGTGACAAATATCGCTGAAATCAAATATGAACTATCAGTGCAGTTACAATATGAACAGTATTATGCTGAAATTTAGAGGGAACTTCCAACATTTGAACAAAAATGGTTAGATCTAATTCAAATTTTAGGGTAATATTGAAAGTCTTGTCTGACGAAGTGTAGGGTATAACATTTAAGAGTTTTCCATCTAAATCGATAATCCTCCAATATTGTACAAAAATGCACTTGTTGTGTTTGAAATGTGCCAGTATGTGCGTGTGTGTGTTTTTTCATTTGTGTGTTTGTTAAGAGATAAAAAAAACTCATAGCCCTAGATTTGATAAATTCTGCAGTCTCACTACAGTCCTTCCCTAAGAACAACTTAACACTGAAGGCGTAAGCTATCTTTTCATTGTTCTATTGTATATTGGTATTTAACCAAAGGACAACTGATGTGTCAACTGATTTTATTATTGATATTGCCCTGAGCAGGATCTTAACATTTCACTTTTCCTATAGCAAGCCAGGCTACAAAGGCAATTTATATTATAGCCCAACACAATTTTTTCTGTTGCCATTGGCTATGGGGCTAGTGGCTAGCTGGACACCTGACATAAACCGTATAGTAGGTGTAGTAACCATCCACACTTAACAGTAGTAGTGGTACTACTAGTAGTAGTACATTTATTATTATTATTATTTATTTATGGACCATGCATTGATACATGAAAATAAATTAAATTGAACAGAAAACAAAAGAAACTATAAACTAAACAGAGGACAAGAAATACATGTTACATACAAGTTGAAAGAGAAAAGGAACACAACAAAAACAAAAGAACCTATACATGTATATGGAGCACTAATGCATACAGATCTCCATGCATTAGTATACCTAGAGGATGGATGGTATTGTCTTTATGGCAAATGTGAACTTAAGGCAAAGTGAAGGTAGCATGGAATATGGAATGCGGTCTATAATACTATGGGGAGTGGCCATAATGACTATAAGAGGCTACTTGTGCGACGAGTAAGCTAATCAGGACGCGGTGCATATAACAATGAACTGAAGTAATACGATTTTCATAGAATATCCATGTACAAGAGGGGGTTACTGAACGGAAGATCTCAGACCCGCAAACAGTATTGCTTTAAGTGTACATTTAGGAGGAAACCTTTGATAAATTAGATATGAATGAAAAGTTTCCTTTTCTAATGAATTAGCAGGATAACGGATTAGCATCTTGTTTTTCTTTTTTTAAAGTGTTCGCCACCCTTTTTTAAGAGTGGCTCAGACATGTAAGAAGGAGAACTTTTTTTGTATATGCAGACGACACAGATAGCATGAACGATGATATGAAATGAATATGAAACTCTTCAAAGTAATCTCTCCCAATAATTGGGCGACAGACAATAAAGAGCAAGAAATGAAGGTTTTCGGTGGTTGCCCCAGTTTATAGAGGAATCGAACACCTACTCGCCCCAGCCTGGGATTGAACTTGGCAATCTTACCACTATTGAGTCTGGTCGGATTAGCATCTTGTAAAACATAAATGTCGTCAAGAATGATATTTAAGGTCTTTATCTAATAAAGCCCTTCTATTGTTGTTTGTGTGATGTTAACTGGTGTCCTATAATACAAAGATGTAGCAGTAATGTCACTGACCGGCTTATGTCCCTGATATGTCGTGTGTTATGTGTCTGCCTCGTTTAATCACAATTTATTGTATAGTATAGGATCTTTCTGAGTGACTTGTATGACTCGTTTTGTTTCCTTTTTCGTATAGGTCATTTTGTTTTATCATGCTATTTACCATTTACGTTTTTCTAATTGTATTCCCATTGGCTTAATTTATCTCAGAAGAAATATATTTCCTATGAAAATGTAAACTTTGTCGCAGGCAATGAACATCAAACCAACTACTTGATCAGCTCAAATGTGCATCAGTGAGCTTAATATGACAACTATGAAAATGTACCCTCTCTGTAGTAATGTATAAGACACCAATCTATTGTGTATTTCAACGATAAAAGCAGCCACGAGTATGGCAAGCAGGACCTTGGAAGAGTTAGCTGTAGGCGTGTAAGGAGCGGAACTATTCGGCTATACATGTAGTTTTGTATTGTATTGTATTGTTTCGTTTATTGAATAATCACGAGAACGTGTGTGTGTGTGTGTTCTTAACTTGTGCAATACATTTCGAGGCAATTACCTGCATCTGTGTTTGGTTACCTTCCTTATGAATTAATAAACAGTTATCCGAGAAGGAATTATTTCCTGAGGACAACGCCTGAGGGAAATAATTCCTTCGAGGGGTGGTAATCTGCACTATCCACCAACAAGCCAGGCAATAACTGTTTTGTTATACCGAACATTTTACAACAAGGGGCAAAATCATAAGACAAGACAATAACAAAATGTATAGGGTAATAACAAAATGTATAAATATCATAGTTTCTCATCTACGGCTTACTTCAATTACTTCATATACCATAACCACTTTAATATGAAGACTAAATGCACTAGACTTGTACAGTTCGCCATCTTTCTTCCTGACATCAACATAAAATAACTCCAATAGCTCATCTAACTCCTTTGGATCCGCCTTCTCAAACTCAACATTGCTGCCTTTCTCCCTGCAGTACCCCCCTCACAACCTTAACAGAATGATTAACTGATCTTGAATATCTTATTTGGTAGCACTGCCAAACCGAGATAGTTTGAAAATATGCTGTGCAGACGATCTTTTGAATGAATATTCACTATATTATCACCCACTACTATAATCCATTCATTTAATAAACCAGTCTGATGAATAGGTGCACCGGTGTATACTTAGATCTATCATTGAAGTCGCCATATTCATTGAAGAACTCTTATAACCACCTGATAAGTGTTTCGGCAAGCTAATATCATAGTTATTTTAGTTTTATTGATACTCAGTTGTCCCCTGGCCCACCAAAATTTTTAACCCGTTTTATGAATCAAAATCGGCCAGCCACCATGGAACAGGGTAGATTATTACCTCCTTGTGCTATTATTTCACCTTTTCTGACAGATAGGGTGAATTATGAAATGACTCTTAATATAGGGTGAGGTATAACAATCATGGTTAATCAATTAGGAATGGACTTATTATCTAATGGTATATCTAAGCACCTGCATAAGTATAGCGTATGTCTAATTGCTCTCATATATATCCTCAATAGCCCTGTTTCTTAACCCTTATGCTACTGGTAGCTATGTTGGCAAATGATGCAGAAAACCCTGAAAAATAACTAAAACCCTGGCACATGGGTACTTATCTGAGAGTTCTCAGCAAAAGCTATCTAATGAATACCAACATGACAGGGTTTAGATGTTTTTCAAAAATCTTTGCATACTTGTGCTTTGGACAATAGTAGCCTCAGCGTTGGAAGGGTTAAGAATCATCTGATATCCTGTCCCTTGGGTCTGAAGTATTCCTTGTTATAAGAACAGATGGGTCCTCCAAAGATGCGGTGTCTCATCAAAAATCGAGTTCCACATTATTATTTCTCTTTTATTTTTTAAGTTGGCGTATGATTAATGGATGAATATAGTCTCATTTTGAGATGTGTACACATGTTAAAGGCTGCACCTAATCAAATCAATGCTTAGGCCTATCACCAAGCAAGGACCATCTATTTAAGAAGATCCCATAGGCTTGCATACACAGTAGCAGATAATTTCTTTGCCCTTTTCGCCAAATCATCTTTCACTTAAACATAGTCGCTCCGAACATGCATTTGGGTATCAAATCTTAAATTCTGCTTGAGATTTAGCATGTTTATGGCTAAGAGTGTTCCAAATGTACGGGTATCACATTTATTTCAATGTTGACTGTTTTAAAGTGATTGGATATGAAATTTGGCAAAAATTTAGAAGGAAATGGTGATAGAATTTGAATGGATCAAATGTTAGACAGATTGTTACACTTCCCTCAGTATTGATATCTTCCCTATGCTTTTGAAGTTTAAAGGTCCCCGATCAAGTACTGTGGGTACACTGAAGGAGAATACTAAAGTAACTTCAGAAATGTTACACCCTGCTGCGAGTGTGCTTTTGTGATGCTTCGTGTATTCCTCTTCAGAAATCCTTTCAAGCAACATATATTGTATTATGCTATAGTGTAAAACAAAAGCAGCGCAAAGGAAAAAGCTGAGTCCAAGACATTTACCCAATAAGCTACCTTAAGTTATGCATCACCCTACATCTTTGTAATATGCGCAGAAATATTAGGCATTGCTATTAGGGAAAATAAAAGAATAGAAGGACTGACGATTTTTGGATACGAACATAAAATATCACAATACGCCGATGACACCACTCTCATAACCAAAAACTGTAAAAACTGTTTAAATAGAGTACTAGATACTCTAAAAATTGTCCACCTTGTCTCAGGTCTTAAAGTAAATATTGAAAAAACCAAAGTTGTACAGCTAGGTGCGGCAGGGGATGGCAGGATGATAAGTTTGGAAAATGGAAAATTGGAACTCACAGATGAGTTTGTGCTATTAGGCATACATTTCAATACAAGAGAGTTAAACAAGATAACAGATAATAATTGTAAATTAAAATTCCCGAAGATGAGAAAAATTTTGAGACAATGGAAAAGAAGAAGATTGACTCTAAACGGTAAAATCTCATTTTTTAAAAGTTTAGCCTCCAGCATGATAACTCACATCCTGCTGTCCCTGCCGGACCCATCACCAACACTCTTAGAGGAATTAGAGAAAATGACAAATGACTTTCTATGGGGAACTAAACCACCCAAATTCAGAAAAGAAATTCTAGAATACCCCCATGAGTTAGGTGGATTGCAACTGCACAATCCAAAAAGGTTTTCAACTTCATTAAAATTAACATGGTTAAGAAGAATAATTTTAACTGATAGTGGATGGACAATTTTTTTTTCACTAGCTTATGAAATAGATAAGTGTTGGATGTATGGCAACAAATTCACTGCACAAAAATTAAACACAACAACTAATAGATTTTGGAAAGATGTCATTCAATCAATTAACAATTTGAGGAATGTATTAACACCAATTTCAGACCAAGACTATCTTTGCTGGCCCTTGTGGTATGACCAAACGTTAAAATTACCTATAATCAAAAAATTGCAAAAAAAGAATGTTTATATGGTAGCAGATTTACTAGACAGGTCATGGGAAATAATGACAAAAGAGGAAATAGAAAGATCAAAAAATGTTACCTTAAATTTCTTAGAATATATGTCAATTAAACAGAGCATTAAAGGTTTCATTAAAAATGCAAAAAAACAGATAGAAAACACAGGACCATATTGACCCTACCTGCTAAATATAGTGTTCTCAGAGAAGAAGGGATGTCAGCATATATATAGAAAAACAGGACAATATGGAAACAAGCTATTAACTGAAATATCACAAAAATGGGAAATAGATCTCTTACAAAACATTGAAGCAGAAGTGGTTAAACAATCAATCAGAACTTTTAAAAAAACAACTAGAAATATGTAACTATGGGATATTCAATATAAAATTTGGTTTGGAAGAGTGGCAACAAACTCTAGACTTTTCCATATGAACATAAAGGAGTCGGATAATTGTGAATACTGTCAACAAAGAGAAACAAATGTACATGCCTTTATTTTATGTGAAAGGGCTCAAAACCTATTGTCCGACATCACAACTTTTCTAACAGAAATTGGATATAGGAACTTTAGACTAGAACATCAAATCTTAATCTTTGGAGATACAGAAATGGATTACCTCTTTAACATAATTATCATAATTGCCAAAAAACTGATATACCAAAATAGAAGAAAAAGAAATATTTACTCGTTAATACACTTTAAGGCACTACTTGAAATGGAAAGAGAGTCAGAAGAAGTATATGCCAACGAAAATGATAAGATCGAACAATATGAGAGAGGGTGGGAGAAATACCTCATAATATATTAAAAATACATATACTACAAGTAATATTAGACAAAAAAACATTAGATAGCAGCAATTCCTGTGACGTCTATTAGTCCAAAAAGTCCTCCAATGTTGTATTGCGTGTAAAAAGGGAGGCAAGTATCATCGTATGTATAATATATAGATAAGATTTATTTCCATGTAAGATACTGTATTTATTGTGAAGATATTCTGTAATTTATCTGTTTTAATTTATCTGTTCAGTTATACATGTTTGTTCTTGTTATAATATTGAAAAACAAAATAAATGAACTATGGATGATCCAGAGTTCTTCAAAAAAAAAAAAAAAAAAAAAAAAAAAACCTTAAGTTATGCACAATGACGTTGTTAACTTAGTAGAAGCTGTCCCAATAGCCGAGTGTTTAAGGCAAAGTTGACTGACTGCCTGCTGTTTTTCTACAATGCGTATTGAGGCTCCGGGTAAGAAATATATATATATATATATATATATATATATATATATATATATATATATATATATATATATATATATATATATATATATATATATATGTATATATACATATATATATATATATATATATATATATATATATATATATATATATATATATATATATATATATATATATATATATATATATATATGAATCGTATTGTTAATGTTTTTGATAGCACTACATCTGCCTATAAACTCAATCCCTACTTTTAGAAGTGAAACCTCACCGATAGATTTAGTTGAATGTTCGCTCAACTGTGTGTCAGATGTGAAGGTGTGGCTGAGCGTTTTGAAACTGCACCTATAGCATTTCTTTGTTCAAGCATTCTGCTCTGTTCAGGAATTAATTTACTCCACATCAAAACTATTTAAAGTATTGGAAATTTGTTATCCTTATATATAAAACCAGAATATAAACGAAATTGATGTAGTGTATAATTAGTAATTTATATGTCACAGAAGTATACTTTGAATGTATAACATATATATATATATACATACGTGTGTGTGTTAATAATCTAAAACGAATAACAACACTATTTCATTTTCTATGCGTGTATCAATTCCAATTATCAAATCTTTTCGCATGTGTCATCACTAGATGATAATAAAGAGGAAATAATGACACGATGCACAGATTCCTATAGCTGAAGAGATCTAGATCTGCTCTTGTAGTGGACCCTCGTGCAATCATACGGTTGCATGTTACAGCCCTAATGATAGATTTATGTAACACACCAATCTGAGCCAGATTAAGCCTGGTGGTTGTCCCAGCAAAATCATAAGGAAACCATTTACTCGCTGAGTATCAGGATAAGGGGAAATCCTGTCCCCTGGGTCGCCCCATTAGCCGAGGTAGACCACGGTCTGCGCCATGCAAGTCTCAGACAAACCTCTTCCACATTCACTTAGAGCATCGGAAATTACAGAGACACTGGCGCATTAGTTGATTAGTAGGAATTAGGTTGTTTGTTTGAAAAAGTTCATTGTTTCATCGCAGCCAGCATTTCAAATGATAAAAACCGCTAAGATGATGATGATGATGATTATGATAATGATAATAATGATAATAATACTAATACTAATATTTACAATAATAACGATGATAATGATAATAATAATAATGATAATAATAATAATGAAAATAATAATAATGATAATGTTTATCAACCATTGAAACACAATTACATACAAATCATAATTGTGCATACATACTCAAACATATCTTATCGTGACAGAGCTAATTAGTAAAGAAAACATAGCATTATGATTTCCACAAAGTGATTATAATTGATTCGGAGATCGGTGCATTTAGCAAAATACTATGGGCCAAGTATGACTGATCAATGCACACAAGATACAATGTAGTACCGACCTTCTGAAATATAGTGCTTTGGAACCAAAGCTGTCCAAGTTATTGTTGCTATTTTGATGGCTAGACATGAGATGCCGCAAGATGGACGCATTGCGTCCATCTTGTATGTGAAGAACCATTCTGAGCTATTCTATATTTCATCTGAGAGATAAATTGTTAGAGGAATGTCATGGGACAAATGAATGTATACATGTATCTCAGGATCGTTGCCAAAAGATATAATCCGAAGCTTTTGAGAGGCAGTGCTGACATTTAATTCCTGCACTAAATGCGTGGGCAGACCGTGCATAACGCACGACCGCACGCATGATTGCCACCTAGTTTCCTGGGCATGGATGCATGAATGACCTCACGACTGAACGGAGCTTTGATTCGCAAGCAACGTGGTCCATTAATACACTTGGCTAATGTTCTTGACATGTTATCCATGGGTGTGTGTACGACCAGGCAGTGGCAGACGTCCGGTCGACTGGTACATGAATTGAATGTCTGTACTGTACGATAGCACTCAGTGACCATGCCTTCCATGACAACATAAGAATATAAGTCTGGAACGCAACTTCAAGAACGCTTGCTAACTACATGTACGACAAATATGCAATACTTTTTGTAGCAATGAGTTGAGTTTATTATGCGGCCATAGCTGTCTATGTGAATTAAAAGGCTACCCAATTATGCAGCGCGTATAATGCGTGTACAATTCGCCTGTCTATTAACAGAGCACCTTTGAACTGGATCATATGGCTCCGCCAGTGGTGAAGTGTAAAATGAGAAACCTATCATTATATTAGCTAAATCCTCTTGCTAGATAAGAGTTAATTAATGGCTCTCATGGCGATGCCTAAACCGAATATCATAATTATGGCGTAGGACTAATTGAATCCCATTACTTCTTATAAGCTGATTGAGGTAATTGGCAGGTGATTCTTGTCCATCCATGTTTGAAACATGCACTTAGAACAATACGTCGACTGAATATATATATACATATACATATATATATATATATATATATATATATATATATATATATATATATATATATATATATATATATATATATATATATATATAGTCAAACTTGCGATTAAAGACCGCCCCTGGGAAGTAAAAAAACGGTCTTTGTTCACAGGTGGGCTTTGTTCAGGGGGTTGATTACTGATGCTATTTTCATAAGGGTGCATAGCCTGCATACTATTTTTTCACTGTTTTATCTTTCTAAAAATAAATCACAAATTGGTGGGTAAAATGTAAAGAAGACTAAAATGTATCTGATTAAAAGGTTTATTAATATCACATATTATATTTCATGATACCACAAATAAAGGTAAAGCTAGGAAAAGCAGTACATGTTTTTGCAGTTATCGTATGAGCATTCAAAATAAGAATCTTATACTCATTCAGAATGAGAAAGAAATGCATGTATATGTACTTGGGAACCTGGTTCTATCCAACTCCGAGCACTTCTGTTCTTATTGTTGAGCTCTCTTACCTAAACTCTTTCTACCAAGGTAAAAAACTTCCTTTTAGGTGGCATCTCTACCTAGGTTTTTAACTGTACTGCACAAAATCTCAAATGCAAACTAAGGACATGTGACCTCATTTTTCATCAAGACAAAGGATAACAAAATTGCAATTGAACATAAGCTGGGTTGGGTTAAATTCAGCTTACACAGGTCCCCAGCCATTCTTGGGTTGAATTACAATCGTATTCCACTGCTACATGTGCGTGTGTGTGGTATGTATCCCTTTAATCCCCCCATATACATATATTTTTATATATATATATATATATATATATATATATATATATATATATATATATATATATATATATATATATATATATATATATATATATATATATATATATATATATATATATATATATATATATATATATATATATATATATATATATATATATATATATATATATATATATATATATATATATATAAATATATATATATATATATATATATATATATATATATATAAATATATATATATTATTCATATATATATTCATATATATATATATATATATATATATATATATATATATATATATATATATATATATATATATATATATATATATATATGTGTGTGTATATATATATATATATATATATATATATAGAGAGAGAGAGAGAGAGAGAGAGAGAGAGAGAGATGTTGGGTGGATAAATAGATAGATAGATAACTTTAGATACATATATAGAGGTAAGTAGGTAGGTGGGTGGCTGGGTAGATAAAAAGTAGATAGATAGGTAGCATTTACCAAACTGAACACGATAACATTCGATTACAATTATAATATTGGAACAATGCATAATTCACAATGATAAGACTAATACTTCTTAAACAAAGTAGGTCCCCAGAACGACATATATAGCATACATTTTGAGGACCTTTTGTAATAAATACACACAAATTAGGATACACCTTTAAGTTAAGTCAAACATACATGCTTTCTCAGAACATCTTAACACACCAGGTAAGTTGTCCTTTGAGGTAATGATTAGTGTTCTAAGAATGTAATTTTTTTGATGATATGGAAGCGGACTGGTGTGTATAATTTATCCTTCTTTAAAATTATGATAAATTGTGACTTAGTATGTGAGGTTACGAACGCTTGTGTAAGGGTTACATACTGCGGGTTAGTAAAAATCTTAAAAAGGTAAAGGTTTTCGGTTTATAGTATTGTATCCACCGAAAAGGGAAAGGTAATAGAATAAAAGAGCAACGAGGATGAACAGAAAAGATCTGGAAACTACGCAGAAAATCATTGCGATGATTTAAGCTTTAAAGGTATTTTCTACTCAAGAGACAATAAAGTAGATACATCTTAGTTAGTTTGCCTGTTTCTTAGTTGAAATATTGCAGGAATCTGTCCCACTACATTTCAAAGTCGTTTTTTTCTAAATCTACAATAGGTAATAAGAAAATGATTAATATATCACAATAAATAGTAATTGCTGAGTAATTGCTAAGTAAATAGTAATTGCTAATTGCTGAGACGGCGAGCCCTTTTTCTGAGAGGTTCATAAATAAAAGGGGATACCATGGAAATGATATCTACAATCAAAAAGGAGAAAATTAAAAGCTAAAGTAAGCTCATTCATTGTCAAACAAAAATGATAACCAAATAAATGAGTGAAGAGGAAACATAGCTTTTTCTTATCAAAAATTAAAAATGATGAAAATTAGACTCAGATAGGTTTCCATATGAGATTATAAAGACATTAATTAAAATTACTGTTTCCCTGAAAAAAGAGTGTCTGGGACACCGCATGTCTAGAATTCAGGGTCCACACCTGGATGTAGTGTATACTAGTATACATGTAGTGTCATACCCAGAAAAAGATGTCCTATCTAATAAAGAAAACAGGTCATCTTTCTATTATGTAGGATAGAGAAATATATATATATATGTATACTACAGTAGTATCATATATTAAACTTTTATCCATAGCAACCAGGACTTTTGCAATTAACAGACATAATACATACTATCCATTACAGGAACAGCTTTTATAAAAGCCATCTATGCCAATTTCATCAATCAATGTGCATTTTTCAAACTTAAGAATACTGTATGGAACATATTTCTTGGCGATTAGACTCCTCTTCGCTATTGTTTTATATGATGATGTTCGTGTTTCTATTCTCATTGCGATTGTACAAGCTGACTGGTCATTTTCTGAGATCCGTGCAATTTTCCATAGTGTGGTTACAACCTTAGCGGTGGATGTCCCAAATCTTTTTCTCAAAGAAACATTTTCTAATTTATCAATGACCAAGAATTACATCTAGTCGACTCAAAACGTAATTGGAAGCGGATATAAATTGGCAGCATTCAGATTACATTGATCATTATATTGATAATTATATTGACCATATTACCGTATTAGCCTATCTGTTTGTGGATTTATAGGGGCTTTAAATATGCTACTTTAATGTAACACTTACCATTCTAAAGTATAACTAATCTTTTTTCTACATATTGCCTTTGTATTGTATTGTATTGCAACTTGCATACTGTAGAATATTACATAACGTTTTCCACCGGTAGCAACTCTTTCCTATCAAAGGATATGCCTTTCTCTGGTACACTTCGGCTTGTCCGTTTGTGCCAACTCTTAATGGGCGAATCTGACACTTCTGGAAATAATCAATATCGATTGGGCTATGCTGTCTTTTTCCTTCTATACCAAAGACACATTTTCAGGAAAAGTATGTAGTTCCCTGCAGTATCTTCTCCAGTCATTTCAGTTTCAGCCTTGAAACGAGATGAAGCACCAGCTCTAGCACAAGCTCTAACACACAGGCTCTCCCAAAAGTATGTCATAAGAACAATCATCAAATACTTAATGAAAATGTAATAATATCATATGACTACTTGTGCACAAATAGAATTTCAAAATTTGTGACATAGGTAAAGTAGAGAACATGGCCTCATCACGGTCGATGAATGACATGTGCGGAACTATGGTCAATCAATGTTTATGAGCGACTGCAGCTTCTATCAAACAAAATGTAGGTCACCCGCAGACGTGAAAAGAGTACACAATTTCGCAAAAACTAAAAATAAAGAATCTTTCTTTCAATGGATTTCTTCTTAAACATTTAAGTTTTTGATAAAGGTATATTTGAATATTTTTATTGAATCAAATAACTGGAAAAAGTTTAAAAAATGGTCAACTACAATGTACGCCTAGCAGCAGTCAAATGCATTGCAATGTAGTTAGAAATTGCATTATTGCAAACTTTAAGATAGAGCCAAGCGCAGTTAATGACTACGCGCTTCTCTCACAACATCCCCGACTTCTATTCTGGTCAGGGCAAGCGAGAAGAATGCCAAATTCATAAGGGATGTTGGTGGTGATCGCAGGTTCCTCCGGCACCTGTCACAACGTACCAATTGGCCGGTTACACTTAAAGGTCCCCAATCGGCAGAGGAGAGCACCCTTCGTGTAGAATGCCTTTGAGACTGGTGCTGCAGCACACGAAGCTAATATAGGGTATATGCGAATCCTCCACTACCTTATCCTTGTACATGTGTAGGTACTCATAGCTTTAAGAAGTTATGAACACGTACTGCATAAGGCTTTAATTTGGAGTGCTATGAATTTCGCGCATTCAAGACCTCTAACTAAACCATATATAAAGCAGGATATTTATCTAATGGATGTAATTTTGGCGCTATCCTGGATAGCTACATAGTTATACAGTAGTTAAATAATGCTGAACGGCCAAAATACACGTAGAATATCTTTCATCCGGATGAACGAAACCACAACCAATGCAAATGATTTGCATTTTGCCGTACTTTTTTTTAGAAGATATGAATATTGCTAAGGCTGGGGTTCCACATCGAGCCCGTGCGAATGCGACTTTATGCAAATGATATGGTAATGAGTTTTTCAGGTCGAATTCGACGTTAAGGAAAAGTCGCAATCGACCATTCGACTAAAGTTCGGCAATTCAAATTCGACCTTTATTCTGGCGGGAAAAATGAAAAGCCAAATTCGTAAATGAAATGTCGCATGCGCAAAAAGGGGCCTCTCAAACCGTTTGAGAGGCCCCAACATCATTTTTTGTCGCATTCGCGCGGATTCGACTTTGGCAATATGCTAATGAGTTAACTCCCAGTAGTTCATTTGCATAAAGTCGAAAGCGACATATGGGAAGTCGAATGCGACGTTTTTAAAGTCGCATTTGACTTTTTCGAAGTCGAATGCGTAAAATAAACATTCGATAAGTGCTTCGACAATGTTATGGTGTTTATTTTCCCACGATCAAAATGTTGAATGCGCATAAAAAATGTCGAATTCAACAAAATGAAGTAGAATTCAACATTTTAAATGCGCATTCGACATTTGAAAGGTTCAATGGGATTAATAGATGTTGGGTTAGACTTCATTTTGTCGAATTCGCCATTTCAAATGCGCATTCGACTAATTTACATTTCCTTTCCCACGCAAATTGCTATGTTTTTCCCACGGCCTTGAGGTCGAATTCGCACTTTGTAATGTCGAATTCGACTTCACAAAGTGGCATTCGACATTTAGAAGTGTGCATTCGACAAAGTGAGGTGTCGAATGCGACATGTGGAAGTCGAATTCGACTTTTAAATTGTCGAATTCGACTTTTAAAAGGTCGAAATTCGACATACGAAAAGTCGCATTCGACCATTGGTAACATAGAAAGGCAGGCCCTCCAGGTGATAGCTCATTCGTGATCTGAGGGTCCTGCAGCACACATCTCCAGCATCTTCAGCATCTTCAGCATCATGGCCATCACGAAGACCACCGCCAGACAAAGGGCACCTAAACAAGCACCACCGCCATCACCATCACCTCCACCACCTGAGCCCCCTGAGGAAGAAGCAGAAACAGTTGAGAGGGAGGAAGAGGAAGAAGAGGAGGAAGAGGAGGAGGAGGAAGAAGGGGATGCAGAAGGCGATGATGAGGCGACAGTGGGGAAGAAGAGGAAAGCAAAGGGAAAGGGCCCAGCAGCAAAGAAAAAGAAAGTGAAAGCGGGCAAGTCAGCACACCTCACCAAGGAGCAGGAACTTGAGATGTCAGAGTGGATCGGCGACCACCCATTACTCTACGATCGCAGTATGGTTGTATACTACAAGAGCACTGCCCACCAGGATCGACTCTGGTTCGAAAAAGCCAAGCAGATGGGAATCCTGGAAGAAGATTCTCCATTCATCTCCTCCAAGATGAATCCATTGTACAAATGGTTCCTCAAGAACTGAAGCGCCAGAAGCCATCGGGATCTTCGGGAAGATGCCGCTCCAGAGAAAGATTCCTCCACTGCAAGTTTGGCTTCATAGAGTTGCAGCCGATGCTGCGGCACTTGGTGGTGAACAAGACTGGATGGACCGGCAACAAGTTAGCTACAGCAAGAAGTTGGGTGAACCTTCTACTTCCACTGCTGATCCAGATGCAGACGAAGGAACTGACCAGCCACCAGATGCTCCTGCAAACACATCCACCATCAAACCAATCGAAGTTGGGACAATATCTTGGAGTCGCTGAACCTGGAATCATCTACTGCTCGTCCTCCAATGGCTGCCACATCGTCTTCATCCAACACTGCATTGTCGCAGATGGTGCGACAGAACAGACAGCTGTCCAAGCAAATCAGCACTTTGCTACAGCAACACACGCAGGATCAGTCTGGAACGGGAGTTCGCGCGGCAGCTGGTGCATCCTTTGCTGCTTCGCTGATGACGGAAGTCCATCCACATCTGCAGATGTCCATGCAGCAACACGTCCTCGGCACCATATTCAAATATCTCCGCAGAACAGATGAGATGCTGGGCATACCTCAGGAACAGCCTCTGTATCTCTACCTCCAACAGTCATCGGGATTCTTCCCTCCTCCGATCCTTACAGCATCAGATTGATAACCCATATCAGATGCCACAGTATACGCATATGACTATGTCTCCACAGCATATGCCTCCACAGCAGATGCCTCCACAGCAGATGCCTCCACCGCAGAAAAAAGTTTTGAGAAGAAAGTATGTTAAACAATCATGAGTTATATTAAAAACGCCCCCCCCCCCCCCTCCCTTTCATTACAGCAGCTTTAATAACCTATTACCTTCTTCATCAATGTTGTTCGGTTACCAACCTTGTTGAATTAATAATAAATTGGTCAGGTAGCCCGGATATAACGATGCTCTGATACGATTTCGCCATCAAAATAAATGTCTTGGGTACTTTTCTAGTCAAGTATAAATTCATGAATACAAGACGTGTTGTTTTGTTTAATTTGTACATTTCCCCATTTGAAATTCCTACCTTTGTTACAGAGATGTAGCATATTCGTGATGGTAGGGCTGTCATTGGCAACAAGGGGTGAAAGACTTAACTCGTACTTTCTACTTAGTAGAACAAAGCAAGCTTTAGGGATGGGATATCACTGCTGCAAACGTTGACTGAAGGTGATTGGTTTGGCGTCATTCTTCTAATGTCGTCCTAGCACTAAGGAATCTGTGACGTTCATATTTCATACTCAATATAGCTACATCCTCCGATTCCAATTTCACTGCCAGCAGCCTTCCCGCAGGGCTTGTGTGTACACAATGTCAGGTTAAGAGCGAATTAGGAAGATTTATATGACTGCTTTCTCTAAAATCCATCTAGTTGCCAAAAATAGAAAATGGAAAATATGTTGATTTAACA
>OZ012694.1:26906027-27008527 GCA_963942565.1 Maea johnstoni | reverse complement strand
GTGCATGTGTTTTGTTTTTTTTACAATTTCAAATTGCACACATGTGCAACAGGGTTTTTATTTCCCAAGGCATTTTTATATCACAATGTTACAAATAATATCATGGTAATGGACAAGAGTTTTGATACAAAATCTGGGTAATGCAAATAAATCTTAAATGTTTTTCTATGACATGTGTTTCAACCTTATCCCTTTTAAGGATACAATATTGTAAAAATGGAAATTTGTACCTTGTAAAAGATCAAGATTTTTCAGATCTTATACCAGCTCTTTTTGACCCTTTCATCATTTTTGAAGTCTCTGATGAAGTTTGACCACCTATTTTCAAAGATGTTTACTGCATTGATGGACAATTCTTTTGATTTGAGAATACTTAGGTTTTTAACAAGACACATTTTTACATCTGTGATGCACATGTTACTGCCATCTTTCCTTTTATGATAGATCACATCTCTGACACTGATAATGAACAAATTTGCAATTTGGTAGATGAACAGCCAAAAATCTTTTCAAAGTCAGAAATTGCAAAATGTGGATCGTGAATGTCCCTCACCCATGCTATACTATTTACCCATAATCTGGCAGTATTAGTACAATTCAAGTATGCATGTTCTATGGTTTCAGTTTCCTTACAAGAGTGGCATAAGTCAGAGTCAGTTATCTTCATTTTTTTAAGCAAACTATTTGTGACGGTTCTTCTATATATCTGTACATATTGTAGAAAGTGTTGATATACAGATGGTGAGTGAATTTTTGCTGTTTTAAAAGCAATACTTAACCTGTGGGTACTAATCTCCTCATTTAGTGTTTGGCTCCATTTTTCTTTGAGTGTAACAATGGGTAGGTGATTTATCCCAAGCGAGTTGTAATAGATGTTTTTGTTGCCTTTGTTCCCTATTTTAACCTCGTGTAATATGTGCGACATTTGTGGGGATGCATTTAATGAAAGGTTTCTTTGATTTTGACAGATGTTGTTAATTTTTTCCTTTAGATTGAAATGAAGTAAAACGTTACATTCAATGTTCCATTTGGAACTAATGTCTTCCACACTCATTATGTCGCCATCTTCATCCATCAAATCACATATTGTTCTTAGACCTTTTTCAACCCAGTGTTTATTTACTCCTGATATTACTTGTAAATTGTACCAGATTGGAGTTGATAATAAAGCTTCTATACCATGAAATACCTGATGTTTGTTAATCAATAGTAAAGCTTTAATTGTATCTCTCCAGAAAATATTTGTAATGGTTTTCAAGAGTTTTTTCTGAGACAAGTCACCATATATATAAATATTGTTCATATTATAAAAATAGGGTACTGAGGCCCACCCTTCTTTTGATTTGTACAATCTTTTAAACCATGACACTTTCATAGTGGCATCAATATGCCTGATGTTGGGATATTGGAGCCCTCAATCTTCTATCCAATTCTCCATTATTCCTCTTTTAAACCATTCCATAAAAATAAATCAAATAACGAGTCAATTTTGATAAATAAGGTTTCTTTTGGACTGGGTAGGGACAGCAGGATATGGATGAATTTTGAAATGAGCAAACTTTTAATTATGGTTATTTTGCCAATAAGTGTGAAATACCGAAGTTGCCAGATTCTAATTAGTTTTTGAATTTCTATGAGTTTTGGTTCAATATTTAAGTCTGTTATATTCTCTAGATCTGAAACATCATAATCAATGCCAAGAGATGTAAATTTGTTTGTCCATTTTAATTTTAGGTCCGGGCAAGTGTTATCACTGCTGTCCCTATTTTTTCCGAATTTAACTACCTTTATTTTATCCACATTGATTTTTAACCCAGAAATTAAATGAAATTCCTCAAGAATACTCATACATAAACGCAGATTTCGTTCATTGTGTAAAATAAACATGTTTGTATCGTCAGCAAATTGTGATATCATGTGCTCAATGTTTTTTATCTTAAAGCCTTCTAGTTCTTTGTGGGCCCTGACAGACACTCCCAACAGTTCCACCGCCAAAACAAAGAGGTAGGGGGAGATAGGATCCCCTTTTCTACATCCCTTGCTGAGCTCAATTAATTCGGATGAGTGACCATTCTGTATAATTTTTGAAAAGGATTTTTTTTGTGAACTTTTAACAACTTTAATTGTCTGGTCACTGAAGTTAAATATTTTTAGAATTTTGCTGATGAAGTCCCAAGAAATAGAATCAAAAGCTTTTTCAAAATCAACTAAAATAAGCAAACCACTTGCATTTTCAAACTGGGATTCATTTAAAATATCAAGAGTTAATCGTGTAATTCGCCTATGAACCTATTTTGTACGAAACCTGTCTGTGATTCTCCTATTAATTTTGGTAAATGTTTTTTGATTCTTTTTGCCCAGATTCCTGAATAAAATTTATAAATAGAGTTTAGGAGAGTGATGGGACGCCAATTTTTTAATTTATTCCTAAGTTTATCTCCTTTGGGGATACATGTGATTGTCCCCATCAGATGATTTTGACTAATATTTCTTTTAATAAAGAAGAAGTTCATTAATCTCAGCAGGAAGACCCGAGGTAATGACCAGAACCTTTTATAGAACTCGTGAGGGGGACTTATTCCTGTTGTACACCACACAGGGATGTCATATTTGTTTTATTATACCGAACAACTTACAAAACACAAAAGGGGAAAAATGACAAACACCAGAAATTTTGGATAAATACTCTTTAGTAAAAAAATTACAAATTACAATAACAGGGATGTCTTATTGTTGCATTGACGCATCAGAGTGCAACAGAAGCCCCAAAACGTACAGCAGGAGGAAATTTTCAGTTTGACTCAGAGAAGTTTCTGAAAATATGAACAAATGAGTCTAATCAATGTTTCGCTTCCTTTTTCAAATAAAATTTGTATTAGAAAACGTTTAAACTCCATTAATTGATACCACCTCTTAATCAATCTAGGTGCTTATTTCTTAGCAAGACACTGAACCTAATTTTTTGTTTGTACTGTCTTTATTAGTTCGAGCAACTCTAACTGTGGTACCGGACATTGTTTAGTAAATGCTGTCTATTGGCCTCATCACAGTTAGACTCTAACTTAGAGATCCGAGCATTTATAAAATAGCATCTGCGCAAAGAAAACTGGGCGCTCATATCTATAACTTGAAACACCCCCCAAAACCAGTCACGTTCGTACCATACCTTGTTTGTTTGTATAATTCTATCTTTATTCGTTGCCTGGTGCCTGTTAGGCACAATTTTAAAGTTGAGGCGGTCAGCCTTGTGGATTTCACGTAGGTGATGGCCGGCGATGGCTGACGTTAAATATGCACGCATGTGCATCGAGCATTGACCTAGTTTCACCGGTAGCGGTGATTATTACGTTAATTCACGGCTGTTGCCGTGAATTAACGGAATAATTCATGAGCTGTTAAGGACAACAGCCTGTCACCAAGGAGTGAGGAAATCACGACGATTAATCCATGGCCCTTGACCAATCAGAATCAAGAATCTTCACGTGAGGTATAATAAATGAATGTACATCACCTGATGAATAGTACTTGCTGAGAGACTAGTTTTTCTAGCTGAATACATCTATCTTAGGTTTCCACCTTAATATACCTTAGATAGACATAGAATAGACAGTTTCCTCAATAGAAATGCCGAATGTCGACGAAGCCTTCTATCACTTAACGATGGCGTTTGCAAATTGGGTTTATGTGGCTTTTTAGACAAATGCATGTAAAGGCTAATTACCCATCACCCACACACCCGTATAATGCTATATTACTTTGGGAGTCACACTTAGTATTCAAATACAAGGTATTGACTTCTTTGCCCTTGATGGAGCACTGACCGGTTTCGCTTCTACAATGTAGGAGCGAATCGTGCAACTCATGAAACCAGCCAATGTAGAATAATTATTGCTGTATCAGGAACGTTTTAAATGGGCGACGTTACTGGTGAACCACCCTCCCCCCCCCCCCCCCCCCCCCCTTTCTTTTATTTTACATATTCAAAGGGGACCTGAAAATGAAATCCTATGTGCGTCTTGACGGGATTCTAAGTGTGGGTTATTATTTTTAAAGGGCTTTCAGTTTCTACAGTGCAATATGCACATTTAGTGCCAGTAAGGCACCACCTATATGGACGGGGTGACTGGTGACCCTCCATTTTCATTTTGGATTTTCAAAACGGATCAGGTAATGATAGCTTATGCAAAGGTTAATGGATTTCTAAATGTGGGGTATTTTTAAATGGATTTTCAGTTTTGGATGTCACTGTCACCTTGTCGATTACCCAACTATGCCTTTAACGACTATGCCAATAAAAAGCTGACACTCACTCCTCTGCCCTCATGCATACCTGAGGTGATTAGTGGTCGCTTTAGTGTAATGTCTTACAAATCACCGTCTGCTACACAGCAAAGGTATGTCAAGCATGCATTTAATTAGATGCCTCTCTGCTATCAATGCACAGTTCAATCCCTGCAATGCCGGGACAGGAATTTACCAGGATCGTGTCAAGTATACTGCTTTATCCAAACCTCTTCACGATCTCCTTCGTACTTATGACCACCCTTTGACCAACATATTGAACCTCATCAATTGACTGGATCCATTACATTGGAACATCATCATTATTTGAGCAGCTTTTGTATGTGTAAGACTCCTATGATATATATATATATATATACATGTATATAGATATACATATACATGTATGTCTACGTTGGTGAAAGCTTTCTGCTATATATGTATATATATATATATATATATATATATATATATATATATATATATATATGTATATATATATATATATATATATATATATATATATATATATATATATATATATATATATATCAATGCATGAATGACCTCCCAACTGAACGTAAATGTATATGCAATTGACGGTACGATACACTTTAGCAGCAGCAAATATCGCTACAATACTATGTATCTCTAGTGGAATTTCAACAATACACCATGACACATGGACAAAATCAGTTACCAACGAATACAACATATTATATATCAAAGAAGTGCAGCATAACATGATTTATATAAGACATACATTCAAATTGAAAGATAACTTTGTTGTGTCATAAAATGTCAACTACAGATTAGGTTAACGTGCTCATGTGCATCGATATTTGTTTAAATTACACACACAAATACGTCTAATATAGATTACATGTTAATCAAATTGTGACAGGGTGTCACAACTGCAGGTTAATGATGTATGAATAGACAGTTGAATACGATATCGAACACTTGCTGATGATTCAATGTGGCAATCCATTAAGACACAGTCTGAGTGTCATCAATCAAAACCCTACAAATGGCATTTCTGTCTGATGAATATGAGCACAATAAGAGACGTAAGGCAAACCGTTGAAAAGAGTTATTATTCATTAAACTACATCGTGATCAGACTAGGATACATATGGTCGTTTGATAGTAACTCGATACAATATTAGTTACGGAAAGGAGTATTGAACTAGTAGACATACAGGCCAGCCAATATGCAAACTATACAGATGCACGAATGATAATTTGGGCGTATTACATATGATGGAGATCCCGAACAAATAAGATACCGCCTGCCTTTCTGAAGAGAAACTAGGACCCACAACAAAAGAACTCGGTTCCCATGCTCGGCAAACTATAGATTCATTCGAGATTTCACCTACTTTCTCAACGTTCCTGGAAATCTTTCTCTGCTTTCCTTTTGTCAGCTTCTCTTGGTACTCGCTATGCGTAGAATTCACTGCGTCTAACACATATACTTGTATGGGCTGTTTGTTATTGATAAGATGTCACAATGAGTATGGTTTTCAAGGAAAATCCAGGCAGCTGCTTAACAAATAAGGAAAGGTGTATTTTCATAGAAATACATTCTCGAGGGTCTATGCAACCCTATATGCGTCCGTTGGCTAGTCGCTCGGTGACTGGGATCCGGACTATGCTTTTAATTTGGCTATTTCTATTCCAAGTTCAACAACCTGACGTGTCAGTAGGGTAAGTAAAGTATGAATGGTGTCACTCCTAGGCCGTAGCTAGTAAACCTAGTAAGTAAATGATAGGTGTTTATTTAGAGAAAAGAAAACCCCCAAATCCTCGCTAGTTTAGAGATACCCTGTATGACGTCATCTGACAAGATTGATGATAGTGCTGAAAGATGGGATACAGGAAAACATAACCTGTTATCTACAATGGCCACTGTCACTAAATGTGGCTCATGGGCTTAGTCTTTAGAACTCAGTTTTTCCATTCTCCCGTTTTTATATTTGCATTAAGTCTAATTAAAGTATGTACTGTCTTAAAAGTTTTATCATGAGGAGTGCACAAGGGCTTCACAAACATACTCTCTAAGTAGGGATAAGAGACGAATTTTAAAAACATAAAAACATGCATACTTGGAAGGGAACTCTTGTGGAGTTCTCAAATGTGGAGGAAAGAGCAATATGGATGAAAGGGCATCACAGCTTTGCCATGTGTGTTCACTTCAAGTGCTGTGCCCATCTTTTTCGGAGAATTTATCAAAAAAATGCTAGAAAACGCAAATTTTCAATATTCTCTCTCCGTCTCTTAGTTATAAACATGCCTAATTTCAAACGATTATTTTCATTTTAAAAATACACAAAATGTTTATTTGAAACTAGCATTATTTGGTGAACTTCATTATGAAGAAAAGAGGCAAAATATTACAGGCCTGTGATAAAACCACGAAAAATCAGCGGCAGGATTTAACGTATCGAATTAGGTGAGGCTGCGATCTCGCTAAAAAAAAATGTTTTTTTAGAGTTTGACATCTAAACCGTAACTTAACCATTACTCGAATAGCGGAGGTGACCAATTTTTTTAGGAAACAACTTCGACCAGACGAGACCAGACTCAATGGTACTGTGGCAAAGTTGCCGGCCTGAGTGCTGGGAGGCAAGGGGTCCAGAGTTCAATCCCAGGCCGGGTCGAGTAGGGGTTCGATTCCTCTATAAACTGGGGCAACCAACGAAAACCTTCATTTCTTATTCTTTATTGTCTGTTGCCCAATTATTGGGAGAGATTACTTTGAAGAGTTTCGTATTCATTTCATATCATCATGTATGCTATCTGTGTCGTCTGCATATACAAAAAAGCTCTCCTTCTTTCATGTCTGAGACACCCTTAAAAAAGGGTGGCGAACCTTTTTTAGAAAAAATAAATTCAAAAAACAAAACTTCGACCAAACGAATCGCGTGAAAGTCTCAGTCGTCTCTCTTGATCCTCTCACTAATATTCGAATGTAGAATTTCCTCTATCGTCAACTTTTCATCCACATCTAGCAATGGTTGATACCAGACAACCCGAGGAAAACCATCGCCTGACCCTAAGTATACCAATGTGACACACGACAAGCAGTGAGAGAACACTTTTAGTAGACAACTCAGCCATAAAAGCATGAAAGAATCTGGGCATGAATATTTCATGCGTGAAAATTTCATATCCATGCATGAAAATGGAATTTCCATGCATTAAAACTAAATTTTTGCCCAAACATTTTCATGGATGAACATTCCATGCATGTAGTTGTGTCCAGCATGATTATGTTATTTTCATGTATGACACTGGCCGACCTTACCGCAGCACAAGGGTTAACGCTAAGTGTGCATGGGGGAGGTCAGTGTTGTTCAGGAACAGCGGCAGCGGCGACGTTGGCCTTGTAGCACTAGTTCCCGCCCCAAGGTGATGAAGGCTTATAGCTTCCGAGATCAAACCACCCGGAAATTAAGCGTCATGTTCCAATGTGAGGGCAAGCAGAAAACGTCATTATTGTGCGACTGCAAATAGCTATTAACCTATCCTTCTCGCTGAGCCCTGTAACGCCTGCGGGAACGGACTGCCGAGATCTGGCCAGATAAAACAACTATAAACACCATGAAAACACCATCAAAGAGATGGTGCTAAATGCGAGTTGTTATCACGTTGATTCCATTGTATTGGGAATGATATGCCTAATGCACGTGTCACAGAGAACTCATGTTGGATAAGAAGCCATCTCCATGAAGGCCTCTTTTGAAGACATAGATACAGTCACTGTGATAGATATCCATCGGTTATTTCCCAGCTGCCAGCCCACTTATCTAAATGGCTGCTTTGAAAGGTCTTCTGGCAGGTTAGTCATTCACTTGGCATAAATCGTGTTTATCAATAAGAAACCACTCGCTTGATACGTAAGTGAAAGCAGCATTAAGTGATTTGGGGGTAAGTCAGTGCTTCTCGGCCGTACTCTAGCTTTCCTATATATAACATGGTAAATGGCGAATTACACACGGCCGGCCGGAGTCCCCTTCGAATCTATGATTAAAACATGGAATATAAGTTGTAACATATAGCCTGTATGTATAGAAGATAAAAGAGAGCATTTCTTATCAAATTGCTGTTTTTTACCCTTCTTACAGAATCTATGTTTTTCTTGGAAATAAAGGTTTTTCATTTCATGCTTGATCTTGAGGACATGAGATTGGCTTTATTTCTTAATTTTTGGGAATGTGAAATAGTGTCATACCCAACTATGTTATACAGTGTTCAACCTCACTGAATTTGACAAATCCACTATGTAAAATTGATGAATCTAGTTCTGTTTCTAATTTAGTTTATATTATGACCAAACCTTTCTAGTATTAAAGGTGCAATACTTGAATTTCCGTTTACAATTTAAAACGTGTATGTATTTTGGGGTTCTATAGAAAACATTTGTACTATGTGTGATGTTGTACTTTTCCAGTGTAATCAATAAACATACAATACAATGCAATAAGCCTATCGTAAATTTACTCTTTACAACGGATCTGCACACGAAATGACCATTCTTAGAGATTTGTAACTTCGATAACTTTTAAACTAGTTGAGTAGAATCCCGTACGGTCTACTCTTGTAGCCGTGTGGTCAGAGGTATGGTCAGTGATTGTATGTCTCTCACTACGTGTACATGTACAATGTACGACCCAGGTTTAAATATCAAGCAGACCATATGGGGAGAAAGTTGCCGGTGACATGAGGTGAGGCGGTGGTTTTCGACGAGCACTCACAACTGGCTAGTCAGAACCTACCCGCACTAGCGACGATACATCAAAATTCAAAGTTCAAATCTCTCTCAGAAAGAAAATAAAAAGTAAGATGACGTTTAAGTGGTATTCCAGTCCTTTCTTTTCTTCGTATGTCGTTGACCGTGCACAAAAGTAAACTAAGACAATTGGATAGTCGTTGACAGGCGTTTCGTCTCGCAGGAGCGATTGTCCAAAGCGTCGGCCGCCCTGCCAGTCAGGGATGAATGGAGTGCGCACGAGGTCTAGTCCCACGGGTGCCTCGTCTGGCTTGAAACAGGTCTGCGAAAACCAAGGCTCGAATTTAAATGCTGAAGAAATATCGATTATGCTCTTTGGAAGGCGCCATGAAACCTAGATCGACGTAAAGAATGACCCCAACATTTTGCAGGACGCTCGTTCCGTGCGAGTTTCTAGATTTTCCCGCTCATTCACATTCAGACAACGATTTGACAATCTATTTATCTATTTGCGGCAATGGGGGAAATTGCGTTTATCGTGATGCGATTTGCCAGTCGGCATTGAAGACTTCACAGCACACAACAGAATAGGCGGTGACTAAAATAAATACGGCATGCAGTAAAAACAATCAATTTGCCGGCGCTGAGGTTGTTGGAATAGTATCGGGCATTGCCGTCTAGGTGGATAGGTGTCGCTGTGCTATAGGGAGAGGTTGAGGTACTTGTTGTTACTGGCATCAGCCTCCATGGCCTAGTGATCTAGCACTCTGTGATTGCCCTCTAGGTGGATAGGTGTCGCTGTGCTATAGGGAGAGGTTGGGGTTCTTGTTGTTACTGGCATCAGCCTCCATGGCCTAGTGATCTAGCACTCTGTGATTGCCCTCTAGGTGGATAGGTGTCGCTGTGCTATATGTAGAGGTTGAGGTACTTGTTGTTACTGGCATCAGCCTCCATGGCCTAGTGATCTAGCACTCTGTGATTGCCCTCTAGGTGGATAGGTGTCGCTGTGCTATATGTAGAGGTTGAGGTACTTGTTGTTACTGGCATCAGCCTCCATGGCCTAGTGATCTAGCACTCTGTGATTGCCCTCTAGGTGGATAGGTGTCGCTTTGCTATAGGGAGAGGTTGAGGTTCTTGTTGTTACTGGTATCAGCCTCCACTACCTAGCGGTTTTGCACCATTTGCTGAGGCCACTCTGGTGTTTCCATTATAACCTAATGGTTCATAAGGATTAGGATTTAAATTGCGGATCAAGAATAACGGACAAAGTCCCATTCAATATTATTCCTATTTTGTGTGAATGGATTTATTTCAGCAGGCCATTTCAAAAGTATTAGCTATGACGCAATAGGTATAAAACGTTTGATCTAGAAATGGCCCATAGATGTCTTTCTCTTAAGTTACATGTAATTACTAAGCGTAATATTGCTTAGTATTACCAGGGAGATGCCTACTCCTATTGCACACCATTGAACAAACCGGGAGGGTGTGGCCATTGTGTGACTCAATGTCGATAGAGTGATAGAGTCAATTATTTTAAATTATTCTAATTACATTGGCCTACGCAGCCTATTTTTAGCTTGATTTGAGGGGCCCACCTGTCTTGAGTCTTGGGGGTCGGGTGAAATAGAAACAAAGTCAAAGGTAAATATGAGAACAAGATCATTCTATCGCAAAAGCGACTATCCATACCCCACTTTCATCATGTAGTTTAAAACTACATATTCATCATTTGAAAAGTATCACTAAGAAAACTATTTATATTTTGTGTAACCTAATATGTCTCACCTAACTAACCTTCAAAGTTGCTTACTAGCCCATTTATATCATTCAAATTTCACATTCTTCTAGGTCAGTGTAATACAATTACAGTACATAACACTAAAATAAGTAATCCAGTAAACTAGATTATGCATCCAATTAAATATTGCCATATATATTTATCATTACAGACCATGACTTGGTTGATAAATAACATTTCATAATTCTTAGTTGGCTGTCTCACAGGTTTGTTATCTGCTTCTTTTAAGAGTTCAACTTTCCTCCCATTAGGCAATTCCTTTTATACACTCTCTTACTCATGTTGACTGGTTCTAGTTTTGGACTGATTAGGGCGACCAACTTTGCTGCCTATGTGACCTCATTTTCAGTTTACAGTACTGGAAAACTATTAAATGCAGTTATGATACGGGGTTGCCTACGGAACAATTGTTCTGTGCTAACCACCCCCCTTTCCCAATTGCCATTTGATAACAAAAAGATGCCAGGTATTGGACGACTGATTGCCGTGAAGACCTTATGTCTGGGAATTTGGGCTTAATTTATGAAAACATGCAATTGAAATAAACCAGTTGTTAGGTATGAAAAACGCAGGCTGGCTTGGTAGATAATACCCATTTTTCTATTTTTAATTATGTTACCATTGGCCCATTAATCATACATGTGTTCATTTTGGCATGATTGGATGAATTCTAGATGATTTTGTCTAATCTATTTTGAGCATGTTTCTATCATTCAGCAAGTTTTGTATGCATGTTGATCAACAGTGAAATTTTTAAATCAATGCAGGATGTTCAACGTAGACAGGGGAAATGTTGCCTATGGTAACGAATTTGGTGTGTAATATTCAGAGTAGACGGGTGTTCAATGTATCCAGGTAGCCTCCTATTGATTTTCAATGGGAGTTTGCCGGGACATGAATGAAAAATTGTACGCAGGTGTTCAATGTACACAGGTGTTCAATTTGGCAGGTTCCACTTTATATCGTAAATGCCAAAACGATGTTGTCTTTGTGTATATCAGATATTTTGTCGATTTTGATATATGTTCCAAGTGAGACCTTAACCACAGTACAATACTTTTCCACTACGTGTACGTCTTTGCATTCTTGCACTCTTTCAAAGTGGCCGTGGCAGTTAGTCGTAATGCAAAACAAACGATGGACTAGACCAATCTCTTACCACGTGTTCCCACTACTCAACAAGAATTTTTTATTTCGATTTGGAATTTTTGGGGTAGACCATGGTTTTTTGCAACTATCCATTGATTCATTTATCCCCTTAATACCTAGTGTTATTATTCAAAATATGTTGTCCTGAATATCTGAAGTGACTCTCTCAAAGTCATTTAATTTTCGAAATTGCAGCTATAGCCACTTGCTAAGAATCAGCCATATATCCTTTAACAAGTACCGTATGGCACTATCAATAAAACGTATCTGAATATTAACCTTTCCAGTGCTGAGGCTACTTTCTTCCAAAGCACAAGGACATAAATATTTTTGAAAACCATCTCAACCCTATCTTGTTGGTATTCATTGGATAGCTCTCGCTGAGTATTCTCAGATGAGTACCCACGTGAAATGGTTTCAGTAATTTTTCAGTTATTTTTTTGTTTGTGTGTTTGTTTTGCTACATTATGAACTGGCTGATTTAGCCGCCAGCACTATAAGGGTTATTTAAGGTACCATATAGTTTTGGGTATTACACCTGCACTAATAATCACTCTGGTATCAAACATCTTCCAGATGGAGCTTCTATATTTCTATCTTCTATATCACAATTGTGGTGAAATATCAGAAGATGGTGAGAGAGGTTTTCTGATATTTCCTGACTCAATTCCTGCTTTACAGCAAGTACTGAAAGCATTCACTTGCAGTGTGCTGGAACACCTTAATTGGCTAGTACAAATCCAGTAAAGGATGGCAGTGCCTTACTGGATTTGCCCATGAGACTTTCGAGTCATTCAAGTTCAGGAGAATATTCAAGCCAGGGTCCAATCAAGTCACATCCATATAACTCATAGTTAAATATTAATAAAGGAAGGCCCCCATGTGATGGTTCTATCTTAGTTGAGTGTGTGGATTTTATTGATATTAGCAGAGATTGGCAGACAGGGATTTGCTACGGTAAGCTCTAGCCATATATGTGTCTGATCCTATTGTTATGCCAATGAGTAGATAGGAACTGGCAGTACACGGTTTGAGCATGCTCTGATAGCCTTACATCCTTTCTAGATGAGAGGCTTACTATGCTGTTAATCGGCTGTTTCTATTAGGAAGGTGGTAATAATAAACATAAATCCGCAAAGAAAGAGTATTTAAAGGCTGATATATGCAAACACTATTCAGAGACCGTGTGCCCATTCACTGGGTGATGTAAATAGACACATTTTGTGGTCGTAATACTAAGAGATGGCACTTTGGTAATGGAGATGAGAGATATGTATTTCACAAATAGAGTACAGAAATGCAGATACAAATGTGATGGCAGAAAGGTTTGGTTAATTCACATACATGTAGCATGTCTTCTTACAAAATATGCACACGTTAATGTTGAAGAACACTCCTGAATGCAGGAAGCTGAGAAACATTTTGGCCTGTTTGTGGAGTGAATTCAAGCTAACTACAGTGAGAAATAACAGATTCTTTAACTTTTTTTTTTATAATTTATTGTTCCAATAGTAAGCATACAACATATATACAGCACAGTATTTTCTCAAATATCATTACATGCAACAAAATATTCGGTTAGTTACTTTGGTACAGCTTATTAGTTGCATTTGATATTCTAAATTAACTGTAAATTGTGAAAAATAGAGGACCATTTCCCTATTGCCTTTTCAGGTTTACCATGTATAGTTCCTAGGTAGATATCTAGGTCCATGTGACTTTTTATTATTCTTTTAATTTTTAATAAATTCAGGTTACTACCGTTCCATTTCCTTTTGTATATTTCGTGCTTAACAATAAGTAATATGCAATTTATTACCACCTCATTTCTTGGGTTACCAAGCAGTATAGACACTATGTCCATGTATATCGTTGATCTTATGACTGTCCTTAACCAATGTTCCAGATCAGTCCATATTTCTCTGGCGTTTGGACAGTCATATAGTAAATGATTAATGGACTCTGGAATGTTGAACAACTCACAGTTTTCATTGTCACGTAAGCCAAAAGTGAACAATTTCTTGTTTGTAATTAGTGACCTATGGATAATCTGGAATTGAAAATATATTATTCTAGAGTTGACTTTGCATTGTTTTGGGATTAAGAAAATTTTGTTCCAGATGTTAGGGTCCAGTTGTGCAAATTCCAGGGCCCATTTTTCAGGGCCCTTTGGTAGTATGGCAGGTCTTTGAAGGTTCCATACTTTCCTGATGTTTTTGGTGCCCTTTTTATCTTTATTTAACCAATTGATAACTGGTGGAAGATAAGGGTTAAAATCTGTATTTGTCACTCTGAGTGTCTCTTTCCAAAGTTTTGGTTGAGATTTCCAGAGAGCATGATAGGTTGTAAACATGATGTTGCTACCAGTGATAAGCTCTAACTGTGCCTTTGTTCTGGGATTGCCTTCCTGGTCATACAGGTCCTTTAAGAAAACGATGTTACTTGTAAATAATATTTTATTAAAAGGAATATTTAATGTGGTATTTCCCCAGATTGGTTGGTCTGCAATAGCGATATTTTTTGAAGAATCTAGAGATTTGTACCATTTATTATAAGCTAATATAACACTGGCCCAAAAAGGGTTATGGCATTTTTTTCGAATTATAGTATGGTAATTTGGGCCAGTCCATAGTAACCTATCAATATTATAGGCAGTAGCGAATTCAAGCCAATCTGGGGTGTTTGCAAACATCTTTTTTAGCCAAGTTAATTTTAGGCTATTATCAAAATCCTGGATATTTATTAGACCTAGGCCTCCTTGTTCCCAACTAAGGCACAGTGTAGTTTTACTAACCTCATGTCGTTTTTTCTTCCAGATGAAGTCATAACAGATTTTTTCTAATTCCTTTAATAGGGCGTTTGTAGGTGATGGCAATGATTGCAATATATGAATTACTTTTGATAATATTAAGCTTTGGAAAACGGTCACGCGCCCTATTGGAGTTATGTTTCGACAGGACCAACATTGAATCAGTTTTTTCATGTCATTTAATTTATCGTTTATATTGTTGTTGGTAATGTCCCTTATGTTCAAAACATCATATTGAATTCCTAGGGCAGTGAAGGTAGTGACCCAGTCGGAATTGTTCTCTCTACAGAATCGTCGATCTGATTCTCGGATTGGACCTAGTCGAATTACCTTTGTTTTTGTTTCATTTATTTTTAAACCTGAAAGGAGATAAAACCATTGCAATGTCTGAAGGGCATATCTTAAATTATCTTCAGTTGCTTTGAGGAACAGGGAGGTATCATCCGCATATTGGCTTGATTTGTGTTCTTTCTCTATTAAAGTAATTCCCTCTATGTTTCTATTGTTTTTTATCGCCTGAGTTAAAAATTCCGAGCAAATTATGAATAAGTAAGGTGAGATGGGGTCGCCTTGTCGGCAACCTCTATGGAGTGTAAAAGGGGCAGATAAATGACCATTTAAGATAATGCGTGAATTCGAGTTGTTTTGGAAAATTGAAATCCATTTTATAAAATTGTTTCCAAAATTCAGATTTCTTAAACAGTCTTGAATGTATTCCCATGACAAGCTATCAAAAGCTTTTACAAAATCTATTAGTAAAATCAAGCCTTCTATGTTTCTGATTTGACATTCAAAGATTATGTCATACATTAAGCGAGTACAATCTGAAATTGACCTATTCTCCAGGAAACCTTTTTGTTCTGGGCTTATTATACGACATAGTATGGGACGAAGACGATTAGTTATACAGGATGATATTAATTTGTAGGTAGTGTTAAGTAAAGAGATGGGACGCCAGTTTTTGATTAGATTCCTAGCTTTTCCACTTTTGAAGAGACAGGTGATTAGTCCTTGAGTTTGAGAGGCTGTTAGTTGGTTATTGTTGAAACACTTGAAAAATTCTGGGCTATACCCATCTATACCCGGAGACTTGTTGTTCTTCATGTTCTTAAGGGCTATGTCTAATTCAAGTTTTGTAATTGGTTCCTCTAAGCTTAGTTTTTCTGTTGGACTTAAGTGTTGTTCAAGTTGTTGGCATCGGGATCACCTTGTGGTGCTGTTTGTTGGTATAGTGTTGAATAAAAGTTTTTTAATTCGTCTAGGATTTTCCCTTGGTTTGTGATAGTTTCCCCATTTTCTAATTTTATTTCACTGATGTTTTTATTTATTCGATTTTTATTCTCCAAATTAAGAAAATATTTATTAGGTTTTTCACCAAATTCCAACCAGTCAGCCCTAGATCTTATGTAAGCTCCTTTCAGCATTTCCGATCTTAGTTCAATTAAGTTATTGTTTAGGGTGGCTAATGTATCGAATTCGTTTTGACTTGCTGTTCCGGTGGTGACTTTTTCATCTAGGATTTCAATATTATTTTTTAACTGCTGCATGTCTATTTCTCTTTGTTTCTTCTTTCTTTTACTGTATCTAATAATAGTTCCCCTCAAAGTGGCCAGCAGGGTCTCCCAAAATAGAGATGGAGGGATCATAAGTTCAAATCCATGTGAAACCGAGTCTATATAGTTCGGGTTATAAGGTGTGGCAGCGTAGATTGACTTAAATATATTGATCTCTTTTTTAATGGATGCTATGAAATTGGCGTCTTTAAGTAGGGCATTGTTCATTTTCCAGGTGCCTTGGCCCCTGGCGTCTTCACCTAAGTCAATTGTGCATGAAATGGGAGCATGGTCCGATCTGTACTTAGGGTTTATTTTAAAATTCTTACTAATAGAGAGGAGTTCGTCATTACATAGAAAATAATCTAATCTGGCTTGCTTCTTAGATTGTCCCTGTAACCATGTAAATTGTTTTTTCTTGGGGTTGATTCTTTAACTTTGCACATGGCACAAAAAGCTCATTTAGCAGCTTCTAAACGAAATGCCCAAACCCTTTCAATTGTCAGTCTCAAAATTTCTTGTATAGGAAACAGATTTTATGTGGTTAGCACTTTACTGGGATTTTTCTTTAAGTACTTTCAAACTGCATTCTATCTTCATTACATAACGATGATTAGTTTTACCGTTTGCGAAATCTATCAATATAACTTAAGATTAAGCATGGATTATTGATACGAATTTGTAACTTATCAATCACATTTTTTGAATCGTTTCATCTCTTTATTGCTTTGTCATTGTTCTTCAAAAGTGATAAAGGACCATTTTAGTCGTATATGAGGCCATATGACCTATGGTCTTTGTGTGCAGAAGGGCATTCAAGTCAACATTCACCATCATCATCATATCATAAAAATAATCATCAACCATTATCATTATCATCATCGTCATCATCGTCATCATCATCATGTACAATTGTCCTTATACCATGTTGTAGTTGTTTGTACACACCCATTTGTATTGCTGATTGAGCCAGTCAGTCCTGCGAGAAACAAACACAACTGTAGTGGTGTGTGTATATTGCTACCGTTACCCATAAGTGTTACCTTTACACTCTACTTGAATCTGTATGGTCGGGCTCAACGTTGCCAAAAGACCATCGGTCGACCAGGCACTGCATGTAGTTGAATGGGTAAAGTTCGGCTTGACTACTTGGACAAGTGCACTGGGATGTGCCTTACAATACTGCCAGGTCACAAAAGCCACCAGCACCATTAAGAGTACATTCAACTTCCACGTTTACTGCATCCCAGCATTTACCCGATTATGTTAAGATACAGGTGCCACTCGAAGGATATGAGGCCTTTGGCTGCTTTTTAGAAAATCACCAACAAGGCGAAATGTATCGTCTGGTTATTCAATAAAGCGAAGATTTAAAATATCCATGGCCTCAGCCTTTTTCTGGGACTAAGTGAAAATTTGTCCGGAAATAAGATTAACCGCAACGCAGGTGTTGAGTATAGCATTAAAGTAACGCCCCCTTGCGGGCTAGGTTATGTGACTTTTCTCCTGTACATCAGGAAATGTTACTTACAACTAAAACAGTCGCATATCATAATCAAAATCCTTAACCCTTCCAATGCAGAGCCTACTTTCGTTCAAGGCAGTACACAATAATTTTTCTGAATCTGAAATTTTGAACCTTTCTCTTAGTACTATAATAGATCATAACTAAAACTTGTGCCACTTTGTTTGTGTTTTCTGACATTCAATAAACGCATGCTCAATTGTTTCGGGTGGGTTATTGCATAGAGGACATTCTGGACTATCCACAATTTTCATACGATACCAAAGTTCATTTGTGAACAATCCTCTGTGCAATAATCTAAATTGTAAACATCGGACATATGTACAATCAAAATACTTTTCTATATTCTTGAGTGATTGACTGAAATTAACAGACTTTCAGACTATTTTTCTGCACATTTCCTCAATATATCCCCATTTCATGAGATTGATCTTTTATAAGTATATGAACAGCATCTTTCATTGCCTAATATTTCTTCATTTAACCAGGAAGAAGTGGTCAGCTTCTTTGTGTTATTGGGTGGACAACGTTTTTCCTAAGGCAACATTATTGCCTGCCCAACATCAATTCAAAGAGCATTTTAAATATGTATTTACACTGTTTTCAACGCAAATACTGCCATATCAATGTTACAATAGTGTGGAAAAGATGCCCAAACCTCTGTTTGATTACATATTATTCTCAACCAAGATAATCTCAGGGATTCGTCAATGCTGACGATATGTCCTGATGATTATGGCATGGGGGCAATGGCCGTCACATCTTAAATGGTTGAAATGTGCAGCGATGCCTCAAACATGCACATTTAACATGTTCTGATTTTGATTTACGAACCCAGTGATAATACGTTTGTCAGTAATACCCCGTTCCCTCCAGTGTGACCAGGTGTAACTGGAAACTACGCATCACTGACTTCACAGCCACTATTCACTACATGCAGTGCATACATTTAATTCATGTACCAGTCCACCGGACGTCTGCCAGAGCCTGGTTGTTAAAACACCCAAAGATAACATGTTAAAAAAGACCAAGCACATTATTGACCCACGTAGCTTGCAAATCATAGCTACATGTACGTTTAGTTGTGAGATCAGGGACGTGTGTTTGCATCTATGTATCACTGTACATGGCAAAACCCGGGTCACTGATATGTAGATATACAAATAACAACTTTAAGTGATTCCTGAGAACAAGGGTTCACCATTCATAGACAGAGCGACATGCATACTGCATCCAAACACTGCAAACATGAGAGGGTCTTTGCCCTTCCGGATTCATGACTTACTGCAATAATAAATGTATGCCCTTTTCATTTATGTTAAGCGCCTAGTGTTTAAGGGCAAAGTTAATTACCTTATTAATTACCACATAGGTTGGTATTAGCCATATTTAGTAGACATTTTGAGTGAGGTTGCTTAAATGTCAATCGCCTTAGACAGAAAAACAGTGCATCAACGTTAAGTAGCCGTTAAAGTAGACAAAGTCAGTCACCTAGCATACAATATACAAGCCAGGTCATATGCTAATTGACTTAAGGCAGTCAGTGTTGTAGTGGGCAGGCATGGCTTCTACACACATACACACATACACACACACTGGCTACGCAGTTGGCTACTGTATGATATGCCCGGTTAGAATTGCGAATTGTAAATACAATATAAATGCACTGGTATACCTCGACCCTGTTATGAAGGAAGGAGGGAAGGTTTGGGGTTTTACGTCACTTTTAACAGCTTAGGTCATATCGCGATGAGATAGAAACCCGGAACTGGTAATATCGAGAACCGGTAAGAAATTACGTTTTCTTTACGAACAATTCCAATGGGTCTTTCATTTGCAGAGGGACCATAGACAGTCCTCCTCAACGCCACACATTTATAAAGAGACCCGGCTAACCCGCTATTTTGAAGACCCAGAGGAGACTCGAACCTGCGACCTCACCCTGTTATGCTGGTATTCGTAAAATTCTTTTGCATTTTTGCCGCATACTTTTAGATTATAACCGTTTAGGATATTTTTCAGCTTTTTTATCAGTTTGGTTTGGATTAAATCAGCCAGCAGCACACGGATTAACACTTCTCATAATTAAGGTTCTCGAAATTTACAAAAATCCATCATATTTGCTTTACAAAGTTAGTAAGATCCACCTGCATTAGGCCATACTGGATTTACGAATTGAATTATTGAGGTATGATGATCTCAGTGTATGTATGTATGTGTGTTCTTTATTGACTATAGTCGAAACTGTAATATACAATTCATACAACAATAGTATGCTGAAAAACCAGCAATATGATAAATACATAGAAAAATAACATATGTTACATAGAAAGGTGAAAAGGTACCTTTAATCATGTTTTGAAGCGGTCTTAAGGATGCGAGATGTGTTATGGGGGATTGTTAGAGAAGCATTACCCAATGCCTTGTCTGAGTTTCCATTCATACATACTTAGTATTAGAAATATGCCTCGCCGCTATTTTTCATTTGATTTCCATTTTTGTGGCATTGAGGGGCAAGCAGGGTTTATGCATTAGGATGAGAAAAGTGTTTCCCCAGGTTCAAAGAGAACATTGCCTGTATAGGCTTGTATCTGGTGCTGCAGGTAGATGTGTTGGATAACAGGTGGAAGCACACCTGGGATGAGACCAAGCCAGTGCACATGGGCCTGTTCCTGGTCATGACAGTTTATCTCCTGTTGCCTCAGTTTGCTGACTTGTGAGAACAATGCCACAGTGACGTCAAACGTAATCAGATATATAGCACATTAACCCTTTTCATTTTCATTTCTTATTCCAAATCATCTCATTACATGTTAAACAAACACACAAACAGTATCCCAATAACACCGCATAAGGAAATTATTTTCCATATTTTAGTAACGATTGACAAGGAAACACCAATGTCCTCTTCTCCATTAGTGTTCAAACTAAAAGTAATTATTGCGCAACCTAATTTTATCCTACAACAATAGTTGAATATAATAAACAATTGATACTACCGTTAATTGCACGGTATGGGCTGTATTTACTTAAAGGTAGATGAAAATTGAACTATTCTTAACTTGGTCTATCTGAGGGATAATCTCTTTCAAAACCGTTTATAATAAATGACCCATTTTGTCTATTACTGTGTGAGGTTAACCCAAGACCTTGTTAGAATTCCCATTTTACCTACATATGTGGGGTGAGAAGAATAAAGTGTCATATAAAGTTGTTTGCATTTGAGCATTCGATGGCTAGAGTTTCTCTCATAAATAAACACATGTAATACTTTTTACCATAGCTTAAAAATGATACATTTATTCACTATTGATTCTCAGGTAGAACTTGTTAAAACTATTTTGATTATTACCTACTTCCCTGTAAATACAGCCCATAACGTAAGCGTACGATTAGCGGATTATTCTAGAAAGAGAAGCTGTACATTGATTACTGAGGAACAGCCATCCTCCAAATATCTAACATATTATAATTAGTCTGGTCTGAGAGATATCTCTAAAACATCCAGTCTTTCTGGTGCTACAGCTTCAATTGGGTTTAACCCTTCCAATGCTGAGACGACCTTTTTCCAAAAGCACAAGAATGCGAAAACCTTTGAAAAACATCTAAACTCTGTCATGTTGGTATCCATTGGAAAGATCTAGCTGAGTTCTCTTAGATGAGTACCCATTTGCCAGGGTTTCAGTATTTTTTCAGATTTTTGCCCGATTAGCCACCAGCAGCACAAGGGTTAAGGCGGTAGGATGTTGTGGTCATCCTACACCACTAGGTAGCATTCATGTGTTAGGTGGTCCAAGGACGCGGCGACCTACGGGTCTAATTAGAGATGTATCTACAGTACAGATAGTTGATTACTGCACCGGTCGACCGGACGTCTGTCAGTGTCTGATCGTACACACATCTATGAATAACATGTCAAGGATATAAACCAAGCACAACAACGACACGCGTAGATTCCCAAATCAAAGCTATAGTCAAATGTAAGGTCATGCATCCATGTCCAGAAGACTGGGTGGAAATCAGGCGGGCGGTCGTGTATTATGACTGGGATGCCCAGGTATTTTGTGCAGGAATCAAATGTCGGCACTATAGGTGTTATGATTGAGATTAAAATACCCAGTTGTAATCACCTAATTCAGTGCGTGTTTATAGCCCTTTTTTGATATCAGCATACTTTTAAGTCACTGTAGGAAAATAGTCCATGTGAAACAGCCCACGCCTTTGACGCACGTCCTGTTTGTATGATATTGCACGGCGAGTAAGTGATAAGGTAAATATAACCTTATTTCGTGCATGCCGTGCAATATTACACACTATCACGCCATGGCGTATGATGCCAGTCACCTATACTGCGATGTGCACTAATAAAGGAAAGTTCGCAAAGCTTTGATTTTGGTCAGTAAATTGTGTGTTATGGCCAGATTCAAGGTCAACATATAATATAATTCTCCTGGTAGTGATATCATATATCGTTTTCAAGTTTCTATATAAGAATGGAAATAAAAGAAGTACGTTCAAAGAAAATGGTCTCCACTCATATGCGAAGACTACCCAGGCGTATGCACATGTAGCAAATGGGTGATATGGGCACTGTATAGTAATATAATGGTTTGGTCACAAAAATAACAATAACGTGTTGACTGTTTTCTCATACATGTATGTCAAAAGATGTATGAAACAAGGAGTGCCTCCACTTACATGTCTATGCTGTATCCGGTAAGTGAACCACATGTTCCACTGGTTGCTCGGTTACCCTATAGAGGGCGCGACAAAGTCAATACTGACCATGTTCTGGTGAATATCAGGAATTGCAATACTCAAAATGTATAAGAGGATTGTGCAATCCAGGGATGGTATTGGATAATCATTAAATTAATCAAGGCTTAAGATAAATCGGTATGACCACAGTCTGAAAAGGACTAATGCCTTTGCTTCATATAGATGTGAACATTTCGGTCGTATGACTCGAACTAACTCACATATAGATATTAATTTGTTTTGTATCTCATTTCATTTGTCTGGTTTTGTAATTGTGTGTTTCTGTTTGATGTACCTCTCATATTTTAAATATGTTTATAAAGATAAATACATGATATAACCTGTTAGCTATAGTATGTCAAAAATAAAATTCACTAAGTGTCAAGGTATTGCTAATGGCATCTTAGACCCTATGCCCTTATTGAGCTAGAAATAAGGGGGTGTTCCCTAGACTGACATCTATGTGCTGTGCTCCGAATCACTGGAAAGGAAGAAAAGGAGATTCTCAGGACTTAAACTGAATTTGAAATCAAAACGTACTCTGGCATTGTGTTGAACATTCAAAAGCCAACTAGCAGTCATCGCCCCTGTCCAATTAAGTATGGGTGTCACTATGTAATGAGATTAGGCATAGCCTTTATTGACATTTTCCTCTTAAAAACCCAAGTATACCTATATAAATCTGATTGGTATCTTACTTGCTACCAATTGTATTCTATTGTATGTTTATTCGCTGTAACAACCAGTTACAAAATAACACATATAAATATAACAACATAAAAGGAAATGAATATAATTACAAATAATAACAGTAACAGACTAAAGCTGCTCTCACACTGAGCACGAAGCCAACCAGACTGTACGCGAAGTGGCTAAACTCCAGTTCTTATTCACTTCGTGGACAATATGTAAATTTAGAAGGTAATCAACCATACCATACGAAGTCAACACGTACACAGCACGCATATGTACGAAGGAAGCCAGTAGATAACACAAAGTCTATGAGAAGTGTACATGATCTCTGCAGAAGCTAACAAGAAGGCAAAAACACCAACACGACTAAACACGAAGACAATGAGATGGTAATATGAACTTAATGTGTTGTCTTCGCGCTACTACGGGTTGTCTTCGCGGTCACTTCCTGGTCAATCGTGTTGGAAATTTGATGAAGAAGTCAACACGAAGTGAACCAGTAGAACGCGAAGTCAACCAGTAGAACGCGAAGTCAACCAGTAGTGTATACGTAGTGGACAAGAATGTATGTAGGTCAATCTTCGTGTTGAAATTTTTGGAATGTTCAAAAATTTCCGCGGCGGCCACGAAGTGACCACGTAGTATGGCGAAGTGGACACGCTTAAGTACGAAGACAACCAGAAGCTCCGCGAAGTTAACCAGTAGTGGAATTTGCATACTTCGCGTACAGTCTGGTTGGCTTCGTGCTCAGTGTGAGAGCAGCTTTAAGCAGGGCTCCCACATACACGACTTCCAACAAGACTTCAACAAGACTAAAACACATGCAGTGAAGTGTGAAGAACAAGTAGCTGTCTTGCGGTTAGAAATCACTGAACCCTATACGCGATTGCACTGAGAATGCAACACGATACCAACTTGATTATTTAGACTGCAACAAGAATGCAAAAATAAATTGAAATGGTCTTAACAAGACTGCATTATGATTCATTTTAAACAGAAATAACTGTAAAACGACACTTATGAGAAAACAAATAATACAACACGAGTGCTATATATATAAAGTTGTTTCTTACACGTGTTAAAAAACTGCTACTTGTAGTCAAACGATTGCTTTGAGACTGTAGGGCGTGTGCATTTTTGATGGAGCTGTAATGTTGGATTCAAGCGTTTGTGGAGTATTTTCACTTTATTCACATCCAGATGATGCATTCTTTTTCCAAGCAACCACAAAGCACATGTGCTATGTCTAGAAAATGCTTTACTCTATATCTGTGAAATGCTACTGAAAATGTTTAATGATACAAAACGTTCGTTCTGAAAATCATGTCCATAACATCTCTTATAGTATTTGAGCTTTGATTTTCACAACATTTTGAAATACAATATTGCAAAAGTTATTCATCAAATATTTCTGGGAAATATTTTTACATTATGATTAAAATATATTCATTAAGATTAAAAAGTTTGGCCCGATAATTATTACCATAACAATTCTTATAACATCTAAATTGTTATTTTCACAATACATAAGATATATATTTATACAAGGTTTCTTAGATTATTTATCAACTATTTTTATGAAACATTTTTATATTTTTGTTGCAAGATATTTATCCACATTTAAATGATTGGCCTGAAATATATCATGCCAACATTTTTGTAACATTTATCACAACATTATTTCAATATTTTTGAAATATTTATCTTTTCCAGGTAGGTGTGCCTTAAACCTTTTTTTAGAGAAAAAACATGTTATTCCCCATCTCCCATGGCAACCTCATTTTAAAGTATCTCAATAATAGTTCAATAAATGTTTAAAACATTTGTAATAAGCGGATGTAAAACATCAGCTATAAATGTTGATAAAATATGGTTTAGTGTTATCGAACAATCTCGTTAAAAAATATTCTATAATATGAGAAAATATTCATATATTCTCATCAATGTTTACTTATGTCATATTTGTATTGTATAACATTATCTATATTTATCATTTCACGACAGTTTTGAACTTTTCAAAGCTGTCGTGTTGGACACACGAATAAAAAAAACCTGAAATGACTAAACACGACTGTAACACAACTGCTACTTGTTTCATTACGACAAGGCAATCGTGTTACAGTCGTGTTCAGAAATCGTGTATGTGGGAGTGCTGCTTAAAGGTCTGATAAGTTTCAGAATATACATGATACATCCAAAAAGGTTCAACGTACCATCTCGTGGCTTAACGTAGAAAATACAGTGCTAACATTTAATTCCTGCTCTAGATGTGTGGGCAGACTGGGCATAACGCTCGACCGCACACCCGATTTCCTGTGCACTGCCTGGTCATACAAACACCCATGGATAACATATCAAGAACATGAGCCAAGTATATTAATGGGCCACGTTGCTTGCGAATCAAAGCTCCGTTCAGCCGTGAGGTCAATCATGCATCCATGCCCAGGAAACTAGGTGGCAATCGGGCATACGGTCGTGCATTATGCCCTGTGTGTCCGCGCACAAAGTGCAGGAATTAAATGTTGGCACTGTAGTTTATTGCCAGTTGCTCAGATATAAACTTCAGGCAAAAACGACATAGAGCAAAACGTGTATGTATATGATCTCAAAATACCTAATCATTCAGAACCAGTTGGTTAAAGTTTAATACTGTTACATACACATGGGTCTTGCAGTAAACTAGTATTATGAATGGCTAAGAAGTTATTGATAGACAATTGGAAATGATTAATTATGGACTCGTGAATGTTTGGCTAATTAATACATAAAAGTAAACTAGTACTATGAATGGCTAAGAAGTCATTAATATACAATAGGAAATGATTAATCATAAGCCTCAAATTCAATGAAATCCCTTGTTTTAATGAAACATGGAATTATAGACGGTGATTTCTCTCCTTGGTTGTTCTGGCATTGAAATAAACAATGGTAAATACAGTTTACATGCCTTCTGATAGTATGGATTTTCATGCAAGAAAAGTACAAATAAAAGTACAATAACTATTATTATTACTACTACTACTACTACTACTACTACTACTACTACTACTACTACAACTACAACTACTAGTAGTGGTACTACTACTTCTACTACTAAAAGTGCTGCTGCTGTTGTGGTGATGGTTAATACCCTGATTTACCCCCTGAAAGATAAAGGCATGAACTATGTCACATTATAAAGTATATTAGTAACTATCACATGGTTGTGTATTATAGTGCTGTTTAGAAGACCAGCTTACCGGTTTAGACTTACATACTCTAGTTGCTTCCTAGGGTGGTTAGTACGTATCATTATATAGTCAGAATACACCAGATGCTGTATGAGTCAAAGACTGACATTATAATGCAAAACGAAGTCATGTATAGCATTTCCACTGAAAACCTCCAATTATCATCAAGTCGGTTCCTCTTCCATTGCTATTTTGCCAAACAGCCTCAGCAACACATAGAAGAACTTAGACGATGAATGCAGTAAGATGGGGAAGATTCGTGAGAAATCAAAATTATCGTAACTTTTGCCTCATGCTTTTACATAAAGCCTCAACCATATGTTTGAAGAATTGTGAAGAAGAATGCAATAAGAGTTCTATTTGCCAAATTCTTCAGCTGGCTCACTGAATTCTAATTCTTCTTCTCGGTCATCCTGTAGTGTTTGCCAATACTTCATGGAGTCCTGTTTGGCCAATAAATTATCGAACATGTTCGAAAGATTAATTGGTGAGCCAAAATTGTCTTAGTGGCTTGATACCTCTAGCTAAATATCAATAGAGTATCGAATATGCCGTATGGCTGTCTACCGACATTTAATTATTGCACGAAATGCCTGGGTAACCCGGGCATAATGCACGACCGCATGTCCATTTCATTTGTCTTGATTTTGTAATTGTGTGTTTCTGTTTGATGTACCTCTCATATTTTGAATATGTTTATAAAGATCAATACATAATATAACATGTTAGCTGTAGTATGTCAAAAATAAAATTCACAAACTGTCAAGGTATTGCTAATGGCATCTTAGACCCTATGCCCTTATTGAGCTAGAAATAAGGGGGTGTTCCCTAGACTGACATCTATGTGCTGTGCCCAGAATCACTGGAAAAAAAGAAAAGGAAATTCGCAGGACTTAAACTGAATTTGAAAAAAAAACGTACTATGGCATTGTGTTGAACATTCAAAAGCCAACTAGCAGTCATCGCCCCTGTCCAATTGATTATGGTTGTCACTAAGTAATGAGATTAGGCTTAGCCTTTATTGACATTTTCCTCTTATAAACCCAAATATACCTATATAAATCTGATTGGTATCTAGCTCGCTACCAATTGTATTCTATTGTATGTTTATTCGCTGTAACAACCAGTTACAAAATAACACATATAAATATAACAACAGAAAAGGAAATGAATATGATTACAAATAATAACAGTAACAGACTAAAGGTCTGATAAGTTTCATAATATACATGATACATCCCAAAAGGTTCAACGTACCCTCTCGCGGCTTAAAGTAGAAACTACAGTGCTAACATTTAATTCCTGCTCTAGATGTGTGGGCAGACCGGGCATAACGCTCGACCGCACGCCCGACTGCCACCTAGTTTCCTGTGCACTGCCTGGTCGTACAAACACCCATGGATAACATATCAAGAACATGAGCCAAGTATATTAATGGCTTGCGAATCAAAGCTCCGTTCAGTCGTGAGGTCAATCATGCATCCATGCCTAGGAAACTAGGTGGCAGTCGGGCGTACGGTCGTGCATTATGCCCTGTGTGTCCGCGCACATAGTGCAGGAATTGAATGTTGGCACTGTAGTTTATTGCCAGTTGCTCAGATATAAACTTCAGGCAAAAACGACATAGAGCAAAACGTGTATGTATGATCTCAAAATACTTAATCATTCAACACTAGTTGGTTAAAGTTAGATACTGTTACATACACATGGGTCTTGCAGTAAACTAGTATTATGAATGGCTAAGAAGTTATTGATAGACAATTGGAAATGATTAATTATGGACTCGTGAATAGTAGTACGTTTATTTGCTGTAAATATCAAATTTACAAAGTCGCACATATACTTTACGCAAAAATTTACATAACAACATAGAAATTGAATACAAATATAATGGTAGAGTGTAACTCCACAAATAAACCCCAGAAAGTTGAACATATCCTATTTTCAGGATACCTAGTTCGCAAATTGACCACCAGGCTCCCCATAAGCATATTGTGCACTCCATCAATTATGCTTACACACAAATACAGGAATGGGTATATGAGATGCCTACTTAGCATTATCAATATACCACGCTAAGAACTAGAATCCCGACAAACGAGGTTTTAGAGGTATTAATGAGACAACCTTTACACCTGACCTCTTAAACTCACTTTAACCAAAAATAAACAATCCTGTATTCATGCTCATTAGTTTTGGCAAAAACACATTGAATAACACAGTTTACATGTCATTTTACCCCGTATACACGAAAATTTGCGATTAGTCATCCCCGCCCTACACTAGGGCAATCAGTACACAATAGTCAGTATTTCGATGCAGGCATATACGTCCTACACATTAGGCATCATCTCTCCTATCTTTAAGCACTTGCCAGTACATGCCTGCTATGTAACCACTTGATATTATCCAAATTTCGACCATATCCTGGATTGCAACATCCTGTATTGCGCCCCCAATTAGGATGCCAAAGGTGAACATGCCGGTACATTCAGGATATTGCTCCTGCAAATTCTCAAATAGGAGTGCTCTGGATGCGGTACGGGCAGGAGATTGCATAATTACATGCAGAGCATCCTCCTGTGATGCAAAGTCACAAGCCAAACACATTCTTGCTCCGAAGGGCTTATTCTTTAACCTACAATCATCACCTTTCAGTTTACTTGTATGGCATATTAACCTAACATTGTCTTATATATTGTCTTTTTGCATCTGATAGAGTCCACCATATGGAGTACCCTGGTACATCCATTACCATGTTAATTATGTCCAAATACCTATTTTCACCCTTTAACTCCATCCATTTTGTATTTTCCCGCTCCCAGGCTTTTCTCCAAACCAGGCCGCTCCAACCCCCTTTACTGAGAAACCTTCCGTTTGCCATACCCCTTACTTCATCCATAATCCCCCAGTCAGATACATACCCTAAGATTTGCAATACAGAACTGTCAAAAACATTCAGGTCACCTTCTACAAAATCATTTACTCTTTCTGTTAAGATTCTTCTAATCGGTAGGTACTCATTTATTACAAATATCGATCTTAGAAAAATTATCTTTCGAGCAATGATATATGTGATAATGTCCATCCATCCTAAACATACTAGACTTGTTATATTCAATGATCTAGAGAAAAACCTTTGCAGCCTTCTTGCTGCGTACCTCTGGAATGCTTGTAATTGCTCAATGTCTTTACGTTTTAACACCCAAATTTCACATCCGAAACATAGAGTTGGCATGACCACCGTCCAGTAAATTAGGTTGCACGTGCTCATATTTAGCCCTCCCTGCTTTATACCTAGGGCTGTTGACATATTCAAGACCTTTCTGGCCTTTATTACCTTCTCATCTGTTCTATAGTGAGTATCCCCTAGTACACAAGTTTTAACCCCCACATGGTCGTAATGCAAACGTTCCTTTACCTTTTCTTTCCCTAATTTGAACACTCTATTTTCGGTGCCTAACCGTCTTTCCCTTTGAGTTTCACCAAAAATTAACACCGCACTTTTACCCGCGTTAAATGAATATCTCCAAGTACAGCTGTGAGAGTACACATTATCCATTACCCTATCCATCTTTCTTTTGGAAAGAGTACAAGCGGCAATATCGTTCGCGTATCCTACTGGCGACGTACTAACATTATAGATTGAACAACAAAGCCGAGACTGTTCTAATTCACTCAGTAACGAATTAATAAATGCTGTATACTTAATCATAGAAAGAAAACCTCCCTGGTGTATTCCACACTCCATTGGGTACCAAGTTGAACTATCATCGCCTATTCTGACACAACAGAAAAAATTCTGATAAGTTTTATACAGGATCCTCCATAATGAACCTTTGATCCCTAACTTATGCAGCTGAAAGAACAGCCCATCTATCCATACACTATCTTACGCCTTTGACACGTCATAGTACGCTACGAAGACGTTACGATTTCTCTCACGCTCCTTAGCAATGGTTTCTTGTAGCGTGAGAGCAGTATGAATACATGAGCTGCCCTTTCTACCCGCCCCTTGCAAGTCTGATACCACCCTCTCATCGAACCACCAAGTACCGATTCTCCCCCATATCACCACTTCAAAAAGTTTGTTAAATGAGGATAACAAAGTTATACCTCTATAGTTGTCTGGATTGAGGGAGCATGTGTTTTTTCCTTTATATAAGGGTACCTGGATACCCTTCCTAAAGTTTACTGGCACATACTCCCTCACTATGCATGCATTAAATAGGGAGCACAACACCCTCACCATACCAAACCCTGCAAACCGGATGTGCTCAGCCGTTATCCCATCAAACCCCAGAGCCTTCCCCTGATTTAATTTTTGTATAGCCGAAGCCAGCTCCCTATCCATGAAGGGTTGTTCCAGAAATTCATTACCCTCATTACCCCTGATCCAACGATTGACCTCCATTTTAACCGTCCTTAAGTGCACATCATCAAATCTTTCCTCGAATTTAGGTGTGCTTAGAGAATCGAAGTGGTCTCTCCACACCCCTAAAACCTCTTTTATTTCATACACCACCACACCATCTGCGTTTTTTATAGCATGAACACATGTTTCCCCATTATTTTTAGTTCTCTTAAAGAGCTTCCAAAAACCATCTCTATCTATTTCCGCAGAGTCAGCTGCTTTGGCGATTTTGTCCTGCTCATACTTTCTACTAATTGCCCTTAACCTCTTTAGGAAAGCCTTTTTTGAAACCTTCATCATGATTCTAACATGATTGTTTGGATCATCCGTCCGTCCTTCCCTTTTCCATCGTTTAAACCAGAACATTTTATCCTTTTTAAGGTTATTCAACTCCACGCACCAGTAAGGTTTTAAGTTCTTTTTGAAAAGTGATCTTGGCACTGCCCTTGCTGCCTCGTGAAGAATATCTACCAGGCTGTTAAAAAACCCATCTATGTCTTCCTCAGTTTTCCTAGAATGTTCTATTTCCATTAACAAATCATATAAAGGAGCAGAAAGGGGTACTTGGTAATGTCAAACAAGCTTCTGCTCGTCCCATTTATCCCATCTGATTTTGTCTTTTCCCTTGACATTAAAGGTTATCCTGGGTAACAGTTTTATGTCTAACACCGCCGAGACAGGGAGGTGGTCCGAGGTATTAATCGCTTCATAACCCCCTATGCTACATCTCTTTATGCAACCCTGCATGTGCTCGGGGATCATAATATAGTCTAGAGTCGACCTAACATTGTGACATTCGAAAGTATAAGCGTCCCCAGTTGTAAGACCTTTTTGATTTATAGCTACCAGGTGTTGTCGGTGCATAAACTTCAAGACTAACCTCCCTGCCTTTGTAGGTGCCCTCAACCCTCTACTACCTCCCTCTGCTCCTATGTCCCCATTAAAATCACCGCATACAATTGGAATAACACCATCCTCCAAAGATTCAAGTATACCTTCCAACTCTTCTAAGGCAATATACAAGTTGTCCCTCGACCCTCTAGCGGGCATATAGACCGAGATTATAGCTAGGATTGAACCCCCACCACTCTGTACCAGGATTCCACAAATACGATCGTGCTTAATTGTGTCAAGACGGGACACACCTGCGAGGTTCTTTTTCCAGAACAAGGCCACCCCACCCTGTCCCCTTTTCATACCATACACCTCCTCGCCTGCATAAGAACTGGCTCTACCCATGCAAAAGAAATCGTCACTGACTTCTTCCAAACAAGATAACCTATTGTTATGTAACCAATGCTCACATACCGCTACTATGTCATTGTGTTTTTATCAACTCTCTTAAGCATGGAATAGCCGCATTCAAGCCCATACTATTCCAGCATGTTATATTCAATGTGTTTTTGCCAATTACCATGAACGGGGAGTTAGTATAATTGTACACCAACGTAACCCTCACACCTTTCGATACATATATCAATTAACTCTATAAGTACCGCATCTGAGAAGCAGGATGCACTATATAACACAAACCTCTTTACAATACACACATCATCCATAAACAATAAGATCAGCCTGGATGGTCAAACATGACATCCACAAATGGTACCCAGCGCTCCGGAACCTGCCCGATCCGATTCAGGGAAGGTTTCAATTTCCTCCCACGGGAGTCCATAGTCTATGTTTGCATTGTACCATTTGCTTGACGACGTCTTGTTTTCCGAGTATGAGCGGTTGTGCTGTTTTCCATAGCGGCATCCCTTTCTTCTCGCGGACGCTTGCAGTAGTAATATTTTATCCACCCAGTATCTGATATAAATAAAAGTAGCATTAGTACATAACAAAAACTTTAGTGCATCGACATCGTAACATGTTACTGCGCCAATATCCATTTCCACTGTGCGTTTATATCTATAGAAAAAACATCTCTCCACTTTATCTAGTATCAATTCGCCAACCAGTATACATACACGTTTATTGTCTATCCCACACAGGTTTGTATTATCATGCAATACTACGCATCTCAACAGTATCCGAATCTCACGACAAATAATACACCTCGCAAACATTTTATCAGGCCCCGCCCTGCCACCGGTGGAGCACCGCATACGCCTGCATCGTACCACAAGCACGTCCGAGTCCACCCTGTTCTTACTGTTCCTATTCACCAAAAGGATGCCCCAATCGGTAACCACCGTGCTCCCTGTATGGTTTCTTGCATACTGTGCAGTGCTCCACCCTTGGCACCAAGTATCTTGAAAAGAGATGAGAGACAACATTGTTATACATTTTCCAGCATACAATAGTTCTCGCACCATACCACAGACACATAACTCACTGAGTTTACATACCCATACCATATGCAGATGCTGCTCTTGGCCAGCAGGGGGTCTCCACCTAGTTCCAACATCATTTGTTCCCGGAACACATAGTCCCACCACATATAGCTGACATGCTGCGGAGTCCCCCTGCTGTCCTCGAACATCTTGCACTGCACTCTCCACATCTCCTCTCTTCTGCAAAATAGTTACAAGACAGAAATTGTGCACAGAGATTAGTATAATACACAACAACAAGAACTTAACAAACCACGTCCCGCACATACCCCTATGGGCAGGCATCATACACACTTTCCTCCCGAACGTTCCTTCTCTAACCTGTATATGATTATTACCCGCGAAGGTGACTACCGGTACTCGTCATTATCGGATGACTGTCCGTCATCCTCTACCTCAGCCCCTTTGTCCTCTCTCGGCCTGGGGGTCCAGTCCCTTGTCCTGATGTTCTGCGGCCAAAAACTATTTAGTATAACCCTTTCATAGTCCTCCTCCACAATAGTTAACCTACACCCCGTCCTGGTGCAGTCAAACTTTACCGGAATGCTTCTGATGAACACAGGGGTGATTCCCCGATCAAGGCAATACGCTCTGACGCTTTCCATGACCTCCTCCTCACTTTCACCATTTCTTATGCGAAAGCCCTGCAAGCAAACATCCCTATTTACAGTGCTAGGGATCCCCGTAAGGGGGAAAGCAGCTTTCAGGCTTACCTTCTCATACTTCCTCTTTTTGGACTGAACTGTTGTCCATCCATTGCGGGTAACTACCTTCTTTACACTTGCACCGTTCTTACCGCCATTACCGTTTGCACCCTTCTTCCCTTCCTTATTCTCACTATTTTTACTATACTGCCCTCGCATATTGTTATTTACAGTGAATGTTTGGCTAATTAATACATAAAAGTAAACTAGTACTATGAATGGCTAAGAAGTCATTAATATACAATAGGAAATAATTAATCATAAGTCTCAAATTCAATGAAATCCCTTTTTTAATGAAACAAGGAATTATAGATGGTAATTTCTCTCCTTGGTTGTTCTGGCATTGAAATAAACAATGGTAAATACAGTTTACATGCCTTCTGATAGTATGGATTATCATGCAAGAAAAGTACAAATAAAAGTATAATAACTACTATTATTACTACTACTACTACTACTACTACTACTACTACTACTACTACTACTACTACTACTACTAGTGGTACTGCTACTTCTACTACTAAAACTGCTACTGCTGTTTTGGTGATGGCTAATGCCCTGATTTACCCCCTAAAAGATAAAGACATGAACTATGTCACATTATACAGTATATTAGTAACTATCACATAGTTGTGTATTATAGTGTAGTTTAGAAGACCAGCTTACCGGTTTAGACTTACTTACTCTAGTTGCTTCCTGGGGTGGTTAGTACGTATTATTATAGTCAGATTACATTAAGGTTACACCATATGCTGTATCAGTTAAAGACTGACATCATAATACAAGACGAAGTCATTTGTAGCATTTCCACTAAAAACCTCCAAATATCATCACGTCGGTTCCTCTTCCATTGCTATTTTGCCAAACAGCCTCAGCAACACATAGAAGAACTTTGACGATGAATGCAGTAAGATGGTAAAGATTCGTGAGAAATCAAAATTAACGTTACTTTTGGCTCATGGTTTTACATAAAGCCTCAACCATATTTTTGAAGAATTGTGAAGAAGAATGCAATAAGAGTTCTATTTGCCAAATTCTTCAGCTGGCTCACTGCATTCTGATTCTTCTTCTCGGTCAACATGTAGTGTTTTCTAATAATTCATGGAGTCCTGTTTGACCAGGAAATTATCGAACATGTTCGAAAGATTACTGGGCGAGCCAAAATTGTCTTAGTGGCATGATACCTCTAGCTAAATATCAATAGAGTATCGAATATGTCATATGGCTGTCTTAGTCATCCTCAGGGCTCTATACAGTACCGACATTAAATTATTGCACGAAATGCCTGGGTAATCCGGGCATAATACACGACCGCACGTCCGATTGCCACACAGTTTCCTGGTCACGGATGCATGGATGATCTCACAACTGGGCGTAGCTTTAATTCGCAAGCTACGCGGGTCATTGGTGTGCTTTTTTTTGACAAGTTATCCATGTTTTTGTACAACCAGTCACTGGCAGACGTCCGGACGACTGGTACAGGAATTAAATGTCTGTACTATAGTTCAAGTCTGTGTCATTCGTGTTTGATTAAAAATCATGAACTTGAAGGGGACACACATAAGACTGCAGTGAAAAAATAGCAAGTTTCCATGAATTATCATACAGTATGCATTAAACTTGTTTCCTAAGGCTGTTGTATCAAAATAAGCAAGGCTCCTCTCGAAGTAACGTCAGATTTTTACCACGAAATTTCATTTCTTTGCAGAATATGATGTTCCTTTAGTCTACATTCAACTAATTATTTAGGCGAATCTTGATGGCCAAAGAATAGATGCCAAATTAGCCTAAGGCCATACCCAAACTGTGCACAGCATTGTACTGATGTCTCAATGAAGCATCACTTTTTCGTGGGACGTTTTGATGTTTTAGTGCAATCTCACCACTATCTTGTCTATTCGTTTTTCACGTAGGGCTATTCTTATAATGTGGCATGCCCTTCGCACATTTGTTCCAAGATATGCAAGAAAGAACCAAATAGGTGGCTGGAGTACCAAGATGGTGAGAAAGAGGACCAAGATTCAGAGATTGAGAGACAAGATGACGGAGAGAGAGGTAATATTTCGAAAAGGAAACCAAGATGCTGATAATGATAAGTGAAATATATATTCTTGAGTCCATGTAGGTAACACGGATGACGTCATCACACAACAGAAGTAGTATGTGCGTGAGATGTGCCTTGACCTTACACATAATGCCTCAATGAAATTGTGATTGTTAAGCTACAGTACCAACATTTACTTCCTACACTCTTCGACCGGATGTCTGCCAGTGCCTGGTTGTAAAACACCCATGGATAACACGTAAAAAATTATTCAAGCATATCCATGACCTACTTAGTTTGCTAATCAAAGCTAGGTTCAGTTGTAAAGTAATCCATGCATCCAAGCCCATGAAACTGGCTGTCGATCAGGTGCACGGTCGTGTATTATGCTGGGCTGCCCACATATTTAGTGCAGGAATTAAATGTCAGCACCGTAGCAGTAGCAGTCCTGTACAATAGTTAGATGCCGGATTAACAACGATTGAAACCGCATTTTAAAAATCGTATGATATATCTTGTTGATCCTGTGACTTTGCTATCTTGAAATGTTGAAACTACAATCTGATGTTGTTGGCACAAATACAATTTCATCAATAAAGTTTTTCAAAGCAATGCACTTTTCTTTGGATATTCGAATTCTTTGAAAAGTATGAAGTGCCGACGCAGCCACAGGCGTTTAAGTATTTATATAGACCTATCAACCGCGTTATCACTTCTAATGCTGAGGCTCCTTTCGTCCAAAGCACAAATACGCAAAGATTTTTGAAATCCATCTAAACCTTGTCATGTGTGTATTCATTGGATAGCTCTGCTTAGTACTCTAAGATGATTACCCATTTGCCTGGCTTTTAGTCATTTTTCAGTTTTTTTGCATCAGCTTGTATTAGCCAAATTAGCCAGCAGCAGCGTAAGGGTTGAATTCTTATTGTAATCAAATAATGCCTGGATATGAGACGTACAACAAGAAAGGCAGGACACTGCCAGTTTGAACCAAAATCAAGGATCAGGCTGATTTGGTATAAGAGCGCTTAGTCTTGAATATCCTGGAATATCCCCCATGGGATTGAAATGGTTTCCATGTGTACAGGCCTGCTAGGGGAGGAAGGTCGTGTGAACATTTCGGTGGAAACAAGACTACAAACCGAATACCTTTAAGGCCCAGTCACACTAGGGTCCGACTATCGCACGATTTTAAAAATCGGCAGGTCTGATTCCATTGTTTCACCTATCGGCTCCGTCTAAAACGTCGGTACTGGGTTAAGATCGTATATGCCGACTTTTTAGACGGAGCCGATAGGTGAAAAAATCGAATCCGGCCTGCCGATTTTAAAGATCGTGCGATAGTCGGACCCTAGTGTGACTGGGCCTTTACCTTTACCTTTAGGCTAATGTCAACGTATACTTAGCTGATGGCCGATGGCTTGGCAGACTTCGCATCATCCTAATTGGCCGTATCAAATGGGGACTTTAATGGAACTACTTGAAGAGTAGGCACGTTCATGACTTCGTGCAGCCACCATAAGGAATACGGAAGCTGCTCGCACAAAAAACAGGAGGTGGCCTCCGATTTGCCGAATGATAACAGTCGGGCAACTTCAAAATGGCTCCACTTTTCTCATTTTCTACCAGAGCCCTAAAAATTAGTTACTAGTATACAGCTTGAACAGGGCAAAAACTGGAAAGAAATAAAACATGCTTATCTATGTAGTGGTCTTTCCTCTACATGAATGTTCCGAAACTGCATGATATGCACTCCGTGGTTGTGTACAATAACCCCGAATAAAACACTACGTGCATATATGGTTTTATTTTTCAGGTCTTTATCCTCAAATCTTACAAACTGCTCTGAGAGTAATTTTCTGGTGCTCAATGTAATGTATATATATATACTTCATTGACTGTAGAATGACTACAAAACACATATATATTTCAATAATACAAAATAACATATCAAGGAGAACAACGAAAATGTTAATGTAAATGTTAATTCCCACATATAATGATGCCAAAAATACATCAAAAACGTGACGTCATAGCATCAATACAAGGATACTCCAGTGGGGAAACCTTTGTTCGAAAAGAGTGATTGTCGCCAGAGATTGCCTAGAGTAACTAGACCAGATCAGCCAATACCTTCGTTACGTTGGATTACCAACTTATACATCGTCAGAAGACCTTTCATGCAATATATATCTTGAACGGGCTGAATGGTCAAAGAATAGCATGGAATAGAAAAACCTAACTGAAATATTTTGGTTGAGATGCCATACGTGTATGTATGTGCAAAAAGGTTTGACCCTGAACTAAAGAGCGGAAAATAAATGACCCCGAAGAACTAATTGATTATTTTTTGTATATTCAACTCTAAATATGGAAACATATCGCTTTCTGATATAATAATACGATGAAAGATACATTATGGCAATCTCAAATGATGCATTTAGTTTAATAGTGTTATGATGTATTCAATCATTTGATATATCAAAGGCACAGCCGAGTCCAATATGTGTAGGTCACATTTGTGAAGCTGGCCGGTTGGAGATCCATTACATGGAATGTGATTAATCCTTCTTAAAGTTAACTTCTTCATTGACAGATAAATCACTCAGATATTGCTATTTAAGACAAAAGGTACGCAACGTTAGTTCGATTCAGATAGAAAACGAATATTGCTATTCGGTAAATAGTAATAACGTGTGGTGAAACGTACATATATTGAATTCTTTGAGGGGAGTCCCACATGTAAATGCCATTCCCTACTCGCAAAGAAAAACGTGTTCAATACAATACAATGCAATGTATGCATTGTGTTTGAACCCTTCCAATTCTGAGGCTACTTGCGTGCAAAGCTCAATAATTTGAAAAACCATCTAAAACCTCATTTTGTAGGGTTTTTGCAACATTTTGTATTGGCCAGTAGTAGTCACTAGTATCATGAGGGTTAAAGGTACTAAGAGGTGCTGAACATATGCCTTTTTAACAGACACCTACCGAATGAGAACGGTCACATCTCGTGGGAAATCTCGCAGATACGCCGTCGAGTTGGCTGGCGACACTCCGACCAACAGGGAGAGCAATAATTTTACAGACCTGGCCGGCGAAAGTGCTTTATTACATTAGTTATCCAACAATCCACTTTTCTATGCGCGGCTTCTAGATGAGAGCACTAGGTACTTATTAAGTACAGGAAGCTGATCACCGCAGGGAGTTTTGCCAGGACACCTTGCACTTATGAAAAAATGAAAAACAGTTTATCATACTATTCATCTAGGAATTGCATTAGTAGGGGAGTCATATCTTTTCGAACACAATGCATACTTTTACTCAGACATAATATTTCGGAAATCTCCTATCTTTGCTTGGGACATTCTTCGCTGGGGACATTTACATGTACTGTCAACCGGTTATGATTGTATATTTATATATATACACACACAAACACATATAAATACTAGTATATATATATATATATATATATATATATATATATATATATATATATATATATATATATATATATATATATATATATATATATATATATATATATATATACATATATATATATATATATATATATATATATGTATATATATATATATATATATATATATATATATATATATATATACATATATATATATATATATATATATATATATATATATATATATATATATATATATATATATGTATATATATATATATATATATATATATACATATATATATATATATATATATATATACATATATATATATATATATATATATATATATATATATATATATATATATATATATATATATATATATATATATATATATATATATATATATATATATATATATATATATATATATATATATATATATATATATATATATAAATATATATATATATATATATATATATATATATATATATATATATATATATATATATATATATATATATATATATATATATATATATATATATATATATATATATATATATATATATATATAATATATATATATATAATATATATATATATATATATATATATATATATATATATATATAAATATATATATATATATATATATATATATATAATATATATATATATATATATATATATATATATATATATATAAATATATATATATATGTATGTATGTATGTATGTATGTATGTATGTATGTGTGTGTGTGTGTGTGTGTGTGTGTGTGTTAGAGTGTGTGAGTCAGGCCGAGTCAATCAAGAAGGCATCGTGGGTAATGACAGTATGAGACTGGCGTTTCAAAGAGTACGAACTAGATAACCTTTAGCTATGTCTGATAATGATTACCGCCCACTAGACGTGCATGAATCATGACGTTGTTGCATGCCTAAACTTCGTTGATATTTTTCATTAGATAAGTTAGAAGTGCCAATGTTGGTATTCAAATACTATACATTTGCAACATATGTGAAATAAGAACGTGTAATTACCACTCTCATCGTGACGAAGTGCAATGCCATACCGTATGGCAGTGGAGGGAGGACAATCACGAGCAAGTGAGGTTAACACGTGGAGTAATGGTGGCGGCAGTAGTAGAAGCACCTCGATCAGTAGTAGTAGTAGTAGTAGTAGTAGTAGTAGTAGTAGTAGTAGTAGTAGTAGTAGTAGTAGTAGTAGTAGTAGTAGGAGGAGGAGGAGGAACAGGAGTAGGAGGAGGGGGAGGAGGAAGAGGAGCAGCAGCAACAGTGGCAGTGGCAGTGGCAGTGGCAGTGGCGGTGCGGTTGTGATGGTGGCGGTGGTGGTGTTATTAGTTCTACCAAGATAAGCAGTAGTAGTATTTGTAGTAGTAGTAGTAGTAGTAGTAGTAGTAATAGTAGTAGTAGTAGTAGTAGTAGTAGTAGTAGTAGTAGTAGTAGTAGTAGTAGCAGCAGCAGCAGCAGCAGTTGTTGTAGTAGTAGTAGTAGTAGTAGTAGTAGTAGTAGTAGTAGTAGTACTGTAGTAGTAGTAGTAGTAGTAGTAGTAGTAGTAGTAGTAGTAGTAGTAGTAGTAGTAGTTGTCAGGAATTAATCTCTTAGGTTTCAGGACTTTACAATGATGCCCAACATGTTCACAGTGACTTTTTAACTAATTTGAACCAATAATCAACGAGGTAGCGAGGGGGAGTCATCATTCGACGTACAAGGCCTACGCAAATTACTCATATTTGCTTCTACAACAGAGAAAACAAACTACAGGTGAATTTGGATATGACGGACCACTGTACGACGGATTGTTGCATATGACGGACGAGATGCTTGGTACCAGTCCGATGCATATCAAGTATTCGTCATATGTATACGACGGATTTTTCATATGGCGGACCAATATTCCTGGTCCCATTGAGTCCGTCATATCCAAGTTCACCTGTATATAACTATATAACCTTACAATAACCATAGGCTGATTATCAAATAGTCTGACCCATTCTTCAACGACCTTCAACGACAAATTATTTTGTCAAATAACAGTAGCGTGTTGATCTTATAATAGGCTCTACGAGTTAATGAGGAAATCAGAATAGCAGTGATTTTAAGTAACCACAGAAACATGAAAGTCGCCAGAGGTCCTAATGTGCATTGATGGGGCAATGCATTTCTCACAACAACGTTTTAATACGATAAGATGTACAGGCAATTAAGGGTCGGGCGAAAAGGTGATGGTAATCAATTTAGTATAACTTACAATGAACTGATATCAACCAGCGATATCGTTTGAAGTATCCTTTGATTTAATAAAAGAGCATCCTAATGACTTTAATCGATACACGTCAAGAATCTACAATCCTCAAGTAAGTCCAATCAAGCAACTTCAATGGGATCTTAGGTAAACGAATTATCTATCCTCTATCATTACTCCATTTGGCCATTAGTTTATCCTATCACACGTTATCCCTATAGATGTGGTATTCCTATACACAGTTTGGAATATTCCTGTCTGTTTTGTGTAAGGCTGAACATAACGTACCATCTAGAGAGTGGTCTGAAAAGAGCACACGCATTTGTCCAATAAACGTATCTAGTGGGATATGTATTCCGTTTATCATCACCGTTACTGCAATATTTCCTATTCTCCAGATGCGTGTTATTCAGGCAGGAGATGAGCACTATGGAATGTAAAATAAGGCCGTGAAATATATCCCTATAAGTTGTCTTAAATTCGGGAAGAATTTTCGTCACATCTCAATGGACAAATCATTTCGATTTCCACCGCATAATGAAACGATCATTCAGTTTAATATATATATATATATATATATATATATATATATATATATATATATATATATATATATATATATATATATATATATATGCATATATATATATATATATATATATATATATATATATATATATATATATATATATATATATTTATATATTTATATATTTATATATATATATATATATATATATATATATATATATATATATATATATATATATATATATATATATATATATATATATAACTGCATGCATTTGTCTGGGTTAACCCAAACAGACTATAGTGGACTGTTCGCAATAGTGTTAGGATATTAACTATAGTCAATTCGAAGCTGCCTGTTGATGTTGTTAGAATGCAACTCCTAGAAACACTAAGGGCATTATTAGATTGGCTGGTGTACGCATGATGAAAACAAGATTCTTTGCGCTAAATGAATGTGTCTCATTTCCCTTTGGTTAGTTAAACATCTCTAGTGCACATTCTGAAAACCGCACCTAATCCATTCTCATGCCACAGTTCCCTGCTTCACACGGGCCGCTCAGCGAGACTTGCCTTTTCCCAGCAGTCCCTAACGGACTATCCTAAATTTCATTGACCGATATTCGTATAAACCTTAATGGAATTTATATTTACATGCATATAGTCACCATTGTAGACCTGCTCTAAAGGTCAACTTTTAAATAAGTGCTGCAGAGTTATTTTGTACTCGTATCAGAGGCGTCCCATTAGGGACCCACATCGGCACATAGCAGTTACCATTATGAGTAAGCAAAGCTTTTACTCAATCAACTCTAGGAAGGTCGCCCGTCCTCCATGAATATCACAACAACAAAACTGACCTCCTACTTGGGGAGAGTACACCGAGCTCTCAATTGCAGGAGTCTATACGTCATGTAATCCACATGCAGTGCATGTGGAAGAGCAATCAATATACTATCACAACGTGTTATCGCATATAATGGTGTTGAATTTTCTCTTTTACGTCAGCCACCTCCTTCGACTTGCTTACGTGAATTTGTTCACAGTGTGTTTTGTTCACCTAACCACAGTCGTGGTTTGTTTAGACAGTTAAAATTCCCTTGTTGGTTGTAAAACCAGTTTATTATCTTTCTTGCTTTTTTGATTGGTGTGTCGGCCGGCCATGGGTGGGAGATGGTATCGTATAAGTGGTGTGCGGACCACGAGAGTGTTTGGGTCATGATCCATTGTATTGAAATGTTCATTGTATTTGGATTGATTTGTGTTTTTTTGTATGTTGCTAGTTGTAATACTATAGAAATGTGTTTGTTTATGTGGTTGAAGAGGGGGTGTCATCGGCTAAACAAGGTAAATACATGGAAGAAAAGTTGAGAATAGAATCACTAAATGGTAGAGGGTTGAGAGACAGAACTAAAAGAAGTGACATTTTTGATAGAGCCAGGATGAGACATACTGACATACTACTCCTACAAGAAACACACTGGACAGAAACAGATTACACTGATATTAAAGAAGACTGGCACATAGAACTTATTATCTCTGGAAATTCAACTGCAGCTAGAGGAACAGCAATCTTACTAAATAAGACATTTAAATATAAAATTCATAATACAATAATTGACAAAAATGGTAGATATACAATAATAGATATTGAGATAACATTAATAGGAAGAATAACAATAAGTAGTATATATGCACCAAATGAACAAATAAATATTTATAGATGAGATATTTGAAAAAATAAATACTATAAATAATGTATTCCATATTATAGGAGGGGACTGGAACATGATCCAAGACTTTAACCTAGACACATATAACTATGAAAAATGGAATAATAAAAGGGCAAGTAAAAAGTTAGAAGATAAAAAAACAGAATTTGACTTAATTGATATATGGAGAACTAAAAACCTAAATATTAAAAGGTTTAGCTGGTGGAAAAAAACACCTAGGAAAGCAGGGAGATTAATAATAAGCGAAGAAAAAAGAGGACCAGGATCATGGAAACTAAATACAGACCTACTAAAAGACAAGGATCTACAAACAAAAATTAGAGAAGAATTAAAACTAATTAAGAGAACCTATGCATTAACACCATATGAGCAAAATAACTTAGAAGTAAATGAAATAAACATAGAATATAATATAAAAGCAGATGTAATGTGGGAAGTTATGTTAGTACAAATAAGAGGAATTATAATTAATTTTGCAAAACAAAAGAAAAAAAGAGAAATGCGACGGGAAAAAGAATTGATTAAACAAATAGATAAACTGGAGGAAAATATGCAATTAAACTTAGAACAACTAGAAGTATTAAATATAGAGTTAGCAATACTAAGGGAAGATAGAATAAAAGGAGCTAAAGTGAGAGCAAGATCACTTAAACTAAATGAAGGAGAAAGACCAAGCTCAGCTATGAATTTTTTAAGATATTCTAGGAAGACATAAAATATTTAATGTTAAATACCTTTAAAGAATACTTAGACACCCAAAGACTGACTGATCAACAAAATTTAGGAATAATTACTTGTCTACCAAAACAGGGAAAGGACCGAAGATATATGATAAATTGGAGACCTATTACATTACTAAATTCGACATATAAAATTTTCAGTGTTTTGTTAGCAGAGAGAATCAAAACAACATTAACAGAAATAGTACATAATGACCAGAAAGGTTTTGTACAGAACAGATTTATTTGAGCGAATATCCGTTTAATACATGATATCATGACAGAATGTGAAACAGAAAATATACAAGGAATCTTGATACTGGTCGATTTTGAGAAAGCTTTCGACACTTTAGACTGGAATTTTATACAGAAAATGTTTGAACTAAGTAACTATGGAGACAAAATTCTAAATTGGATAAAGATATTACAGACAGGCTCAAAATCAATAGTCTCTCAAAATGGATTCTTTTCAGACCAAATAAAATTGGAAAGAGGGTGTAGACAGGGTGACCCTGTCTCCCCTTACATTTTTGTAATATGCGCCGAAATATTAGGGATGGCCATAAGAGAAAATAAAAGAATAGAAGGAATTAAAATTTTCGGATGTGAACATAAAATAACACAATACGCCGATGACACCACCCTGTTAACTAAGAACTGTAAAAACAATATAAACAGGGTACTAGATACCCTGAAGTTTTTCCACAAAGTCTCAGGCCTGGAGGTTAATATAGAAAAGACTAAAGTAGTGCAGCTCGGAAGGGTAGGGGATGGCAGGATGATACATTTAAAGAAGGAAAAACTAGAGTTAACAGATGAGTTTGTGCTATTAGGCATACATTTCAATAGAAAGGAGCTTTATAAAATTACAGAATATAACTGTAGACTGAAGTTTCCAAAAATGAAAAAAGTCCTAAGACAATGGAAAAGAAGAAGATTAACTATAAGTGGCAAAATATCAGTCTATAAAAGCCTAGCCTCTGGCATGCTGACTCACATCCTGCTGTCCCTACCTAACCCATCTCAAGAACTCTTGGAAGAATATGACAAAATGACAGTAAACTTTTTGTGGGGGGGGGGAAAACCACCAAAATTTAGGAAAGAAATCTTAGAGTATCCATACGACTTGGGTGGTTTACAACTGCATAATCTACTTAGATTCTCTACTTCACTTAAAACAACTTGGCTGAGAAGAATAATGGCAACAGATAGTGGCTGGACAACTTTTGCATTGGCCTATGAAATTGATAAATGTTGGACTTTTGGTAATGACTTTGCAGAACAAAAGAAAAATACAATAGTAAATACCTTTTGGAAAGATGTAATAATATCGATAATAGACTTTAGAAAGGAATTGAGGCCACTGACAGACTTAGATTATTTGTGCTGGCCACTATGGTATGACCACGTAATAAGATTACCAATAATTAAAAAACTACAGAGGAATAACGTATGTATGGTGTCAGACCTATTAGAGATAGATTGGGAAATCATGTCAAAAGAAAAAATTGAAAGAACAAAAGGAGTGACCCTAAATATTTTAGAATACATGTCTATCAATCGAAGTATTAAAAGGTTTATAAGTAATGCAGAAAAAATAGAGTAAATATAGGACCCTATAGACCTTATCTACTAAATATAGTATTCTCCAAAAAAAAAAGGATGTCAAGATATTTATAGAAAAACAGGACAATACGGAAATAAATTATTGGAAGAAGTGGCTCATAAATGGGAAAGAGACCTTGAATTGAACATTGAACCCGAAGAAGTGCAACAGTCAATTAAACTATTTAAGAAAACCACTAGAAATATGTATTTATGGGATATACAATATAAGATATGGTATGAAAGAGTTGCAACAAATTCAAAGCTATATCAAATGAATATTAAAGATACAGAACTCTGTGAATACTGTCATGAAAGGGAAACAAATGTACATGCTTTTGTGCTATGTGAAAGAACTCAAAACTTTTGGTCAGATATTACACTCTTTTTGATAAGATTGGGTTATAGGAACTTTAGGTTGGAACACAGTATACTTATATTTGGAGATAAAGAAATGGACTCCTTGTTCAATTTAATTATTACAATAGCTAAGAAGGTAATTTACCAAAATAGAGAGAAAAGAAATGTATATCCTATGAGACACTTCGATATTTTATTAGAAATAGAGAGAGAATCGGAGGGAATATATGCAATAAACCGAGACTCTATGGAGCTGTATGAGAAAAAGTGGGATAAATTTATAAATGCACAATGAACAAGGCATAGAAAGTAAGTAGCACTAAGCTTCTAACATAAGATAAAACACTAGCATACATTGTTATGTCACTATTTTTTATTTTTTAAGTCCTCCAATACTGTTATTGTATGTAAAATAGGAGGCATATATCGAATGTACAAAGACATAGTTAAGATTGGATATTTATGTAAGATACTGTATATTTGAGAATTATGTTTGTAACCTGTTAAATTTTTATTTATGTTTATATATTTGGAAATGAAAATAAATGAACTCTGGGTTATCCAAAGTTCTTCAAAAACAAAAGAAACTTTTAAATAAGTGATGCAGAGTTATTTTGTACTCGTATCAGAGGCGTCCCATTAGGGACCCACATCGGCACATAGCAGTTACCATTATGAGTAAGCAAAGCTTTTACCCAATCAACTCTATGAAGGTCGCCCGTCCTCCATGAATATCACAACAACAAAACTGACCTCCTACTTGGGGAGAGTACACCGAGCTCTCAATTGCAGGAGTCTATACGTCATGTAATCCACATGCAGTGCATGTGGAAGAGCAATCAGTATACTATCACAACGTGTTATCGCATATAATGGTGTTGAATTTTCTCTTTTACGTCAGCCACCTCCTTCGACTTGCTTACGTGAATTTGTTCACAGTGTGTTTTGTTCACCTAACCACAGTCGTAGCTCCGAGTCTTCTCCTGTAAATATCTATCTACATTTTCCAAATGGATATTGAGATATGGTGATGTTTTTTCAATTGGAAATGCGAAAAAAGTGGTGTCGTTCTTGTTGGCCAATTTTCAAATCGGAAAAAAATGTGATACCTTTAATTTCCCCTTGAATTACTCTGAGCTATGACTATGCTAAAATTCAAACATATATCTTATTATTTGATACCCAAAATGCTTGTTTGGAGCAACTGTGTTGTAGCGAAATTCGATATAAAAGGACGAAAAGATATTTCCTGCTTGTATGCAAGCCTATGGAATCCTCATTGTTTTAAAGAAAAGATTAAACGACCATCATTATTCATTTCAGGAAGGCAACAGTTTGTAATGTTAGGGTGGGTGGATCGACTGCCTTGAACGCCGTCTGTGTTTGCAACTGAATATGAGATCTGGCTATTATCATGTAGACTTTCTAGGGTGAACATATACTGTTCACTTTCTCGTGAATTTCTTTAATTTCTCATTAATGGCACAAGCTACTATAATTGTGTCCTGGACCAGCTCGAAATAGACATGATATAACAGGTGCGAGTTGGGGGCAATCTGGTTCTTAATTTACAATAAAACCTTATATAAAGGATTGGGCCAAAATATTATAGCCATTATTAAGAGTAAAGAGGCGTTTGATTTGGCAGGGTACATTGCTTGTATGTGAATACTGTTATTTATGTGTCGAAGAGCTGGCATTATCTTCCTGCACTGAGTCAGACTGAATGTCCCTGCATGCCCAGTCGCTTCCAGCCTATATCTATATTCCCCAGCCATGCTCATTCAATTATCCTCTATCCTAAAATATGCATGTTGGCATTATGCCAAGTATTTGCTAATTTTATGTTATTTTTGTATACAAAGGGGCTTCCTTCTTTTGCCGTTAGGGTGGATTTGGGTGGTCGCTTTGAAATATTCACTACCGACAAGCGATACTAGTATGTATAGGGCTACAGTCCTGACTAACATGGTGTGAGTATGTAAGCCCAGTGCTTTAGACGACAGTTTATGCGGAGATTTAATCCAAATAAACATCCGGTTGACTAAGGAGGGCTTATAACAGTTTGCCAATATTCTCATAAAAGAATTTTCATTAACCTTGGAAGCTATTCAAAAATTCAGAGGAACATACATGTAAAACTCTCTTGATTGGAATTGTATGTTTAATGTCCGGTACGTGGAAATTCTAGAGTTAAGAAGGTGAAAAGGGCTTTTTGCCCTTTATATGTGTGGCATAATCTGCCCTAGGCCAGGTTCTGAATGGGAATCTTATGGCAAAAAGTGTCCTTCAGTCTGTTTTGGTGAAATTAACACTTAAACCTGTCACGATTTTTGAAAATCCTGATGGTCATAAAGTAAAGGTGTCTAATGGGGTTAACATTTTAATATAGGGTTATTTTGAGATTGTTTTACCTATATTAACATATATACCCTTTCCCTTATAATCAGATCAACTGTGAATGCCTAGACCATCCCTGGGCACAGTACAAGATCAATTATTACCAAAAGAACCCATAAGCTTGCATGCAAGCACGAGATTTATACCTTTATTGAATTTAACCACATTAGAGTTCCTCCAAAGAGGCGTTTTGGGTATCAAATATTAGATCTAGTTAACATATTTGCTTGCGATGTTGCATGGTCTTATTTCAAAGTAATATAGGGTAAGAGCTATCACATTTTCGGCGATATGAAATTTTGGAGGCTATGGAATCTCATAATTGCACTTCTGTTTCATTTTCAACATAAATTCTGAAATAAATGGTCGTATGCTTTGAAGTGTAAAAGTGGTAAAAGTTGATATTTGAAGGTGCCTTGTTTACAGTTGTGGATAGGAGCTCTGTTTGAAAACAATATGCATGTTATTGTTGTTTGTTTGTTTTTACCCACCAGAATACAACACCTTGTTGTGAGGGTACCCTTGTGTGAAAAAATTAACCCTGTCAGATCTCTTAAATATTTGGCATTGTCCTCATGACTGCATATTAGGCGGTTTGTTTCACTGATTCGAAAAGTCTGGAACATTTCAATATGGGTCCTACAAAGGCATATGTTCAAATATGTCCGAATATGTTCAAATGGTGCCTGTGCTAGACTTTATTTGCATATGATGGTGATAGCCATATTGAAATTTTAGGTCCTCAGCAAACCCTTGCGTTGGTAGTTAAAAGTTCACTCTTATCTTTTCGAAGAAGAACAAGAACGTATGAAAACAGTTTTTGACACAAACTTACTCGACATATACCCAACATACATATCTCAGTTGAGAAATAGAGATCCTCCACTTTGATACAACCTGAAAGTTTCGAATTGAGCACGATTCTTAGAGGCAGAATAGTATAGGAACAGTTTTTAAGAATTATTTCATCACCATATTAGTCACCCAGAGTTGACATCCAACCTTATTTGTCCTGCGTGACATTTATGCTTGTTCTTCAGTTGCATGTTATTTGACAGAAAATTACACAAAGCACAAACATGTATTTATTAAGTTTAACAATATCCTTTCGAAAATTGGATACTTTTCCTATTAAGAGATTTGATAACAAAATATCAGTAAAGTGGGTTTGGGATTTCCCTTGTTGTAGCCCCTTCTGCCATATATTATATGCGTTGTTACAAAACCGTTGGGTTAATATTTATATTTGGTTACAAAAAGGCATTTGGTTTGATTTTGAATTTACCCAAAATCACTAGACTCTCTTGGCAACAAAGTTTTAAATTGGGTCAAATCCTTCCAATCCAACGCGTATTCCATATTTATGATAGTAAAAAACACGTCAGACTTTATTCGATGATTTGCATGTCATAGACAAGGGAACTGCTCTTCATTGTTGTTTTTTATAATTTATTGTTCCAGTAAACATAGGTAAATAAACGGTACATTGTATAAATAAAGAAAGTAATAAGTATAGTTGTATGCTTTGGCAGTTTATCGTATCACATATGTATCAAACAATCATAAATAAATTTGTACAGTGATCAATTCAGGTAAATAATATATTAATGATGTGCAATATACAATAAATATAATAGATAATATGTGTGCAGTTTTGCAGAGTCTATTTTCAAACCTGATTGTCTTGGTCCCTAATAAGTTGGCAAAAAAAGAAGGTATATATAACTGTGTAACTGCACTTCATTGTTCAAGCTGTGGATAATTTAGCGAAGGTAATAAGAATGAATAAGGAAGTCAATGATACGCAGATTTGATGTCAAGTATTCTGTAATTTACAGTTTGCTCATAGTCAGCCCACATATCAATCATTGTTCGAGACAAAGGCATTATTTGACAATTTCAAAATAATTCATTTGATACATATTGAGGAAACTACTTTTGCCAAAATTGGAGCTTGGAGAAACAGTTGAATATTTTTTTCTAGAATTATATCTGGAAATTAAACTCGAAATTGAATTTATGGAATTTAGCTTTGATATTTGAGACATTACAAAGAATGTAGAAATGAATTCAGGGTGAAAAATTCAAGAAGTTAAATGGTTATTAAAATTTTAGAATTTTATTATGTTTAGGAAGAACATTCTTATCTATACGGTCAGCCTCATCTTGCTTTCTCTCCCAACTCCCGAGAAGAAAAGCCTCACACGATTTCATTACCATTTTGCATGGTAGTAAGGGTGATACACATCCAAAGAATAGCGAGACATATTACAATTAAGGCACTTACTAGGTGGTGGGTTGAGATATCCATTCTACGCGTACAATCAATAACCCTCACTATGCGTAGATTGTAAATGTTAATGCTATTCATACTTAAATAATGATAGAATTTCTTGTATGAAGAAGAATGGCTGGCACATCATTTTTAGTGTAAAAACTCCCCTACCATTTAAAGAGGTATGGAACCTTGGTTGAGGTTTCACCTGAACCGACGTATATACATTATTGATGGCAGTATAACATGTGGTATTTTCAAGAGTGACGTAATACTAAATACAATAATCCTGGTGACCTACGAGTTAATGTTCCAAGTGGACATATGAGCCAGTGCCTTGAATGCATTACAGATTAAAAAAAAGGTTACGTCATTAACCCCTTTGCTGCTGATGGCCAATTCGGTCAAAACAAGATTATGCAAATAAAGCTGAAAATAAATGAAACCCTGACACGTTGGTACTCATCTGATAGTACTCAGAAAGAGCTGACCTTCACAATGAATACCGAAATGGGATGCTTTAAATTTTTAAGTGTTTTAAATTTTAGTTTTTGAGGTCTTGTTTCTTGTACAAGCAGACAATGATAAAGGGCAAGCATGGCGATAGCACTAAACCTGGTCTGGCATCGTAATTTCGCCACGAAACCGCAATCCTTGAAGGCTGCAACGTTGACCAAAGTTGTGATGTCTAGGGGTCTAATGTCTAACGCCTATGTGCAGCATATCTCTTTGTAAATGTGCATGTAGTTATACTTAAAGCAGCCTTCAACATGCAGAAAATGGTATGAAAATTCAAAGGCGCAGCTGAAATCTTTGTTCAGAAAAGAGGTGAAAATTGAGTTACTCATTGCGAAAGAATGTCTCATCAGTAATACAAGAGAGTGTCACAGTAGTTTGCACTTCACTATCCCACTATTTGGATAATAGAAAAACTCCTACCACTTTGTCATTAAACCAATCAAGGTTATCTTTAGGGACACCATTGCTCGCTTGTGGATAGATGGGTTATGTTAGGAGAAAGTCCGCACTTCCTATTCCATTAATCATATCGGGAAGGTGTTGATTTCCATCACATGATTCCAACCAACGAAATTCATCCCTACATGTTCTTGAATTACTGGAAGGAAGGAAGGGTTGCTTTACGTTGCTTTCAACAGCGAAGCTCATATCGCAATGCAGTGGAAACCAAGCATCATGAAGAAATTCCATACTCTTTACGAATACTTCCAATGGGTGTTTTAGTTGAGGAACCAACATACAGTAGAGAGCTCCACAACGCCGGGCATCGATATACCGACCAGGCGTACCTTCTAATGGAGATCCATCGGATAATCGAATCAGCAACCTTTTATTATAACTACTACTGCGGATCTATCTAAAATAATAGAGGAGGTATAATGGTTGTAAAGAATTTGGTTTCAAATATAAAAGAATGTGTTTTACAATTGTTGAAGAATGTGTCCTAAACCATGCCTGTCCTAAGTTGTGTGGCTTTAACGGACTTTCACAATATGAAATGAGGCCGTTGCCAGTGACATTGGGTAATCCTCATTTCTCCACCACTTACAACTGACTAGTCAAAATTTTTCAAAATAAAGATGGCATCTCACTACTACTGCCAACTAGATTGCACTAGTAGTGTGTCAAGTAAGAATGATATCAGCAGTATGAAAATGAATTTGTTAAGGTGAAAATATAAGATTATTCACTTATCTTAATAATGTTGATTGTCCTATATTTTCGTTATCTTATAACAAAACTAAGAGTTTACATATCTATCCTAGACAACTGTAATTGATAGCTAGTTTCAAATGTTGGATATTGTTTTTTCCTTTGTGTACTCAGCAACTGCACCAGGTCCTATATTTTCCTTCCTAAATGACACCGTAATTGTTCTATCAAATGTGTTGACGTTGTGCCCTTGGTACATGCAAAAACCTGTTTTGATTATTTGTGTTCATTATGAATTAGGCTATGTACATTGCGCTTTCGTGAGTAGTCACTGGATCCGACCTGTTATCAAAACTAGATTAAGGGTAACAACAGGTATAATGTATTTTATTGATTTAGTTCTTTTTTGTGTTATTTCATTAATTTTTGTTCAACCTTAATCGTTGGTTTTCTACTCCCATCCCCATTTCTAGTATCATCACACTACCGTCATTCCTGCTACAAATTGCCGATAAGCACGTACAGTACAGACATTTAATTCCTGTACCAGTCGTCCGGACGTCTACCAGTGCCTGGTTGTACATAAACATGGATAACCTGTCAAAGAAATAAACCAAGCACACCAATGACCCACGTACCTTGCGAATCAAATCTACGTCCATTTGTGAGATCATCCATGCATCCATGACCATGAAACTGGGTGGCAATCGGGCGTGCGGTCGTGTATTGTGCCCAGGTTGCCCAGAAATTTAGTGCAAGAATTAAATGTCGGCACTGTATATAAGAGTTATTGCAACGTGTTTTTTTTATTTCATCTCCATCGCTAACTGCACATCTCTACTCATTGTTCCAGGTTTGGTTTGACTTAATCTATTCATCTATTCCTTTCTTCTTCTCCCTGCTAACATTAGATCAAATTTTCTCATCGTCAAGCCGAGATTCATTTTAACCATTGTACAACCTCCATAAACAATGCTTTCCTTGGTAGACAATACTTTTTGGATTTTGAATCGGATAATAAACAGGCTATACTAAATACAACAAAGTGTGATAAATTACATAACCGATCGTATCTTCATATACAGTCCGCCATATGTAGTTCCTTATGACTGTACTTGCCTTGATAGACAATACTTTGTTGATTTTGAATTGGCTAATAAACTGGCTGTACTAGATATGAGAAAGTGTGATAAATTTCATAACCGATTGTATCTTCATATACAATCCGCCATATGCAGTACCTAATAATAGTACTTGGCTTGAAAGACAAAACTTTGTTGACTTTGAATCAACTAATAAACAGGCTGTACTAGATATGATAAAGTGTGACAAACTGCATAACCGATCGTATCGTCATATACAATCCGCCATATGTAGTACCTAATAATAGTACTTGGCTTAGAAACAATACTTTGTTGACTTTGAATCAACTAATAAACAGGCTGTACTAGATATGATAAAGTGTGATAAACTGCATAACCGATCGTACCTTCATACACAATCCGCCATAAGTAGTACCTAATCACCGCATCTCGTATCCTTATGATACATAAACACCGGCTTCATTTACTAGAAAGCTATTAATTTTATTATTATCGTCATATAATAGACATCATCAAAGAAATACCTTTAGGATGAATATGCCATATATCAAATGATGCTGTTTTATGTTTACCTGCCCTCATTTAAGTCAGTGTGATGGTATTGGCATATTGCTAATAGTCTTGACATTAGGCACTGCTAGTTGCCGCCAGCACTTAGCAAACTAATAGTAATAAGATTCCATCAATAAAGAGTAGTGATAAAGTGAGCTTATTTCGTTGAAAAGCAAGAACAAAACGATATGTTTTCTAACATATTGAAAGTTTCATTTCCACTTGTAGTGAATTGGTCATTATATCTCATACATTGGCAGATAGATACACGTGTAATATGACACGTGTTCTTCAACAAATGCATATGAATAAGAGAGGTTTTCATAAGGATATTCTAATGATTTATTATACAGTTCAGACGGTTTTGAATGATGTCTAGTCGAAAATCAACAAATCGATTTTATCTGGTACATCAAACAAAGCTGTTACGTGTAGGCTTCATTAAGTCAATACATCTGCAGAACATCGACAATGGCTGCGCATGTTAACATCGGCAACCCCAATTGAAATTTTCATGCAAGAAATTTTCATGCCACGATTTTTTCATCAATGAAACTTTATTACGTCATCCACGTTGGCAAATGATCGCTGACGACGAGTAGTAATAACAAAGTGCGCTGCATGTGAGACGTCTACAAGAAGAAAGACAGCTGCTTGGTAGCCCAGTCTGGTTGGTCAATTTTGCGCGAATCACAGCTTTTCCTCATGAGGTATTGCAAAATTGTGCTACTGAATTCATATCAGAAATATCATTTGCAGCCTAAGTACAACCATTCGATTTAACGTAAAAATCTAAAGCTGTCCCTCGGCTTTACTCCCTACGAGTTAAAAATTCATGATATGATAAAGAACAACTTTACATAATCCTTGTAGTGTGATTCAGTGTGTGGTGGCAGATATGCAATACAGGTAGACCGATTTGATGGCCAATCTAGTAGGACATAGAACGTTAATGCCAAGGTGCGGAGCCAAGATCCATTAAGGTTTAAAATATGGTTTTAGTGCCACATGATCAGCTTAGCTCTTACTATCAGTGATGAGATAGGACGGCATTGGCCCATAACACTTGCTTCCGCACATTGGACAATACATTAAGGTTACATTCCGTAGTTATTAATGTAACTGTAGCCTCCTCTTTTAGATGAAACAGATTGTTTTCATTTTCGTAAAAGGAAAAGTGATATATGCCTAATATCAGAATGTGTTGTTGTCTTAGGTGAAGAGAACATAGATATGTCAAAACCAGACCAATTACTATACGGCCCATCGCAAAGCCCTAGAACCACCTAATCTCGTGTGACATCACTAGCAGACAGACGAATGAGGGCTGTCGTACGTATTCGTTTACATTATAGAGGAAGTTGCCCATGAACATGCGCAGAACAAACCTATTGAATGGTTCTCGTCAATGCCAGGGTTAGTCGTCGTGCTGAGGCTGTTTAGCGAGATGAGCTTGTTGCGTATCCTGTGGTCGACATTCGTGGTTGATATAAATATCTTCTCTTGCTCGATATTCACGCTTAGAACAAATAGAGTAGTCTAAATGCATTTATATAATGTATTTGTACTGATGTATATGTTCAGGGAAAACTATGCACACTGTTTATTTAAAATACATATACTGGTTATTAATATTAGTAGTATTAGCAGTGTTAGTAATATTAGTAGTAGTAGTAGTAGTAGTAGTAGTGGTAGTAGCAGCAGCAGCAGCGGCAGCAGCAGCAGCAGCGGCAGCAGCAGCAGCAGCAGCAGCAGCAGCAGCAGTAGTAGTAGTTGTTGTTGTAGTAGTAGTAGTCGTAGTAGTAGTAGAAGTAGTAGTAGTAGTAGTAGTAGTAGTAGTAGTAGTAGTAGTAGTAATAGTAGTAGTAGTAGTAGTAGTAGTAGTAGTAGTAGTAGTAGTAGTAGTAGTAGTAGTAGTAGTAGTAATAGTAGTAGCAGAAGTAGTAAATGTAGTGGTGGTAGTGTTTGTGGTAGAAAATGGAAATATATTGAAAAAAATAACGATGATGATGATGATGATGATTTTATTGATGATGGTGACGACGGCGATAGTAATTATAATGATGATGGTGATGATAATTATAATGATGATGGCGACGATGATGATAATGATAGAGACGGCGAATACGTTCTTCATAATCATGACGATGACGTTCTTTGTGGAATCATCACATTTCCCCAATTGTACCCATAATAGCAAATAAGCTGTGTTACCGGAGCATCTAATAGCCATTAAAGTCTGCTTACGTGTTTTTTGATTAGCACTTATATACTGCATATCACCATTAGGTTTACATTAGTCAGCGCGCAGTGAACGTTTAAAGTGATATACTGGGTACAAGTCGCAAATATGCTCTCGTTTTTCATGACTTTATTGGTCTATGATTTTCTAATTGAAACTCTTACACACGTCTATACTGAATTCATTAGTAAATGGAACCTACTTACCCGAATGATTGCCTTTATCGTGCACTAACCTGTACCAAGACTAATACACAGGAGTAGTCCTCATAAGAGATAACAGATGCTTAATTGAGGGGGAAACCTACTAAATCACCTTTAAAGATTAACCATAATGTGTGTATTTGATGATAGCTTAACAAACAGAATGGTTAGATGTATAGCATTTTAGCAAGCTACAGTATTTACATGATCTTAATATTCAAATGAAAGTCTACACGATCACCCTCATAACTAGACCAACTATAACTATAAAGGGCATCACTGAGCAAAGTAAGAGACCGAATATCTCATAACCTCACATAGGCATGCATACAGACAGGAGTTTTGGCTTGTTTTACCGTTCTGAATTTCAGGTCGCTTTTGACAAGCAATATCCAAACTCCAACGAATTTGCTTGAAAGTTGGTGTATGAAATTGCTAACAGTATTTCGGAGGGAATTCTATTACTGTTTTTTGTTTTCTTTTCAGTTATGGAATTTAGGAGTTAGAAAATACACAGTTTTCGTAATATTTACATTTAATTCTTGCACCAGTCGCCTGGACGTCTACCAGTACCTGGTTGTTTAAAGATTACCTGATTTTTGAACATGATATTCCAATAGTGAAGTTATATTCAGCTATAGCAATCTCTTACGCTTGTGGGACAAAGTAACTCAGTTGGTTAGGTGTCGGACCGGTAATCAGTAGGTTGCTGGTTCAATTCCCGGCCGAGTCACTTTGGTCTGTCCTTGGGCAAGACATAGAGGTTCCATCACTCATGGATGGAAAGAGGAGGAATCTTGCACTCGTGAGTGATGTTGTGTCTTGGGACGAGGCTTCCGGAGTCCCAAGACACAAAATCACTCACGAGTGCAAGATTCCTCCTCTTTCCATCCACGAGTGATAACACCTGTTTCTCCCACGATCTAAAAGCAATTTAAATGCTGATTTTACCTTCTGAAGTGATTAGACTGGCCGGGGACCTGACCGTGGGTTGATCACTCTATGTGAAATTGATATGACTACGTGCATAGATGCGCACCGGATTACCACTAACGACGTGTTATGGGGCCAGAAAATAATCACACTAGACAATTAAAATAATATTGTATTTGTGTTTATTTCATCATAACATGATAAAAATTGAACAAATTTACATGTGAAAATGTACATATCATATGAACTGTGAGAAATTAGTTAAAGCTTAACACTAGTTTACAAAGTTCTAATAACGTGACACTTCTGCTTGTCAGGCTTGATAGCGATCGATCAGTCAAGCTCAAAATTCACTGTTCGCAGCGTAAGCAGTGTGGAAAAATGTTAACAAGGTAAATGGCTTTTTTATTACCAATAAAATCCTAGATATCGTCAAGCCAACCACATGCTGGTGGTCTAGGGTTACAAGACCAATTAAAGGGTCAACAGGGCAATTAAAAGTTATGACCAGCTGGAGTACATCTAAGTTAATTTGCAGCATTTCCAGCAGGCATGTTTGAAGAAACACTGGTCTCGCTGGACATGAAATTCATATTCACCATTGCAGTGAACGTGTTGCTATATAATAAACCACCAAGCCTGCTTGGTTTTCTCCATTTCTGGTTTTGGTTTGCCTCTCATTGTATTCAAGTCATTGGGCGCCAGTTTCAGCATCAGTATGTAGGGACACATCACCCCAGGTTATGGCATGATGTTCAGTTACTGATCTAAGACCAAAGTGTACCGTGTTATTCAACCAGAGAGTGTTCAGTACTGAGGCCGGGTTATGCTTACCAAGCTGCCTCACTTCATACAGATGATCAATTTTGTCATCAGTTAGGCTGTTGGCCCTTTTGGGTAGGTTCCCCTAGCCCATTTTTTTAAGTTGGACTTGTTTACTTTGCAGATCCTTACACGCAGTAGCAAATTCAGGGCTGTTATTTATAGAATACTGATAGTTCTTATTCCTGAGGTGCCTATCAAAGCTATTCATCATTCCCTTCAAATAAGACGGTTCATATTCTTTCCCAGATTTCTGTCTTACACTGACAATATACTATGCCAGAAGTTTGTTCAGTTCTGTAGCATTAATAAATTAGAGCTTGTGTGCTTTATGCTGCCAGCTGCACTGGAATATCCCTAGGGGCATTGAAATGGTTTCCGTGCATACAGTGCCTGCTAGGGAAGGAATGCCGTGTGAACATTTCGGTGGATACAAGACTGTAAACCGAATACCTTTACCTTTACGCTGAGAACATAGGCAATGATTGCCTTCATGTAGAACTAGGTTCCCTTGTGCACAGTAAAACCTAAATGAACGGATGGTGCGAGTACCATTTTAGGGTTATGCAAAAGATATAACTGGTAAATTGGCCAAGTTTATGCTGGTGTACTATGCTGCTGTACAACCTTTGTACCCGTTTGTGTAAACTACATTCAACAGCCGTTTATATACGTTAAACCTCACTCAAATATACACAAACTTTGAAAGGAAATGCCGTAGAACAATGTCAAATCAACATTCTTGCTCATTCTTGCAGATATTCTTACTGTTGCCAACTGGGAGACTACAGAGTGACAGCAGTAAACCAATCCGGAGAAAGCATTTAGTCCTTAACAAGTACATGTAACTTTCAAGATTCTGTCAAGACAGCAGCGAGAATGTGCCCAATAAAAATGAGGGATATACATGTAGAATCTAAGGAGACTGAAAATATAGAACAGTGAGATTATTTCTTGCAAATATGTTTGTTTCAATTTCAAGTATTAGTCACAAACATACTCAAAAATTATTGTTTAGTGAGAAGCTCTGATTTTGAGTTTTTAATAAACAAAAAGGTTGGGATTCCATTTATAAATATATTGTTTGTTTTGGTTTGATGGACATCATCTTTAATCTTTTATTTTCACCACATCAATACACATTTAGTTTGCAGGCCACCATTTCTTAATATTCTGAAGATCATTTTCTAATCATGATTCAACAGTTGAAAGGTTGTGGACCCATATGCAAAAGGTCAACCTACTTTTTATAACAAAAATTGTCATTTATGAAGATAACAAACAAAAGCTTCCATTGATTGACCCTTTTGGTACTACATAGGTGTGCTGTGAACCTGACGAATATGCAAAATAGAAAGCTTTTGATGAACGTCTGATAGATTGGAAGAAATATACTTAAGTGAATAAGAGTCACTATCATACTAGCTGCATCTCTTTAGGTAGGAGGAGCAGAATATTTAAGCAGCAGCAGTACTACTTCAGGGGTGATTTCTTGCCTTTCAGATGACATTTATTTGAGCCTTTTCCTGGTCATTGGGTCTGGTCACATGACTCAAATAGTGATACTTGGCTTTGCAGGTGATACCTTGGTACAGCCTTGTTGCATACATTTGCATTTTTGTCTGTGTCTCATTGACTTTGCACTTTGCACAATGATCTCACAATTCAATTGACTTTGCACTTTCCTGACTGGGTATTTGAGCAAGAATGAGGAAGCATTTAACCCGTCCAATGCTAAGGCTACTTTCGTCTGAAGCGCAATAACACAGATTTTTGGAATCTGTCTAAACCCTGTCATGTTGGTAATTATTGGATAGCTCTCACTGAGTACTCTCGGATGAGAACCCATTTTCTAAGATTTCAGTAGTCTTTCAGGTTTTTTTCACCCTTTTGTATTTTCCAAATTAGCCATCAGCAGCATAAGGGTTAACAAGACAGCAATGTGAATAAACAATCAAGCTTTTGAGACATTTGTAGGAGCTAGGAAGACCGTTCAATCCTCACAAGACTGAGTTTCTGGCCAAAAAATTCTTGAACATGTTTGAACAAATTCTGTGTCGAGCAAGACTGTAGTAAGAAGGCGCGGATCAACACAGAATGTAAAGAACTACACCGAGAATGTAGTGAGACCGATAAAGAATCTTGGGAAATGATCATTCTTACTACGTTTTTGAGACAGAGACTTGACTCTGGTTTGTTCAAGTGGGGTAATCATCATTATCTTTGACTTTATGCAATGTTAATTGTTGTTTAAAGGGCCAATTTAAACATAGCAGATAAGAAGTGATCTTTAAAGGTACTCACATGATCATGCAAATTAATAAGAGAGTGCGCAATACGCTTCACTAATGAGAAATTCCATCCTATTTTCCCATTTCATGAAAACGTGCATAGGTCTTTCAACGACTCACTAAATTACTTTATTGTGGACTGTAATATGAATAAGATGGTTTTTCATCCGGGCTGATACCAAAGGGTACTATGGGGATAGGTGGTAAGACATCTTCAAAACGTTATCCAAAGAAAAACTTTCACATTGCCACACATTCGTATAGCAACCAGGACAAGCGAGTGTAATTGGCCTGTGCAACGTAAGCCTGGTAATTGAACACGTTGAACCTGGTGTCACACAACTCCCTCCCTCCCCCTTTGGCAAGGTGGATCTCGTAGACACGTTGACCTTTCGTAATAGGAAATGGATGGGAAAAGTAAAGCCAAGTCTTCCATCCACGAGGGCATTCACCATAACACGACTTGGCGCAGTGACATTTCGTAATCCACATATGACTGCGATTATGACGCTTTTAGATCAAAGTCCTGGGGACATGGCGAATGATTCAATGTCATCAATAATTCAGTCTGACTCTTTAGAACTGAGTCTGAGACAGCCCTTCAGGTACTTCACATATAATGTAATCAGCAAAGTAATGGTGAACGCATCAATGGTAGCAAGAGGAGGGGTAGGGTTATAAAACCATACCTCTCTGGAACTGCTGGCAGAGGCGACTTGAGATATTGGCTGAACGGTTGGTAAATACAATGTAGCATATTTCTTTAAGGTTGTCAACGACTTCTTAATTTCTCATCTAAAAACAACAATACATAAAGGTTACATTCTAGCATATACCTCAGAAGACAATGCCATTAAGCCTTAGTCATACATGTACATTTAAGCATTCTGAACATGAATGCAGTAATAATGATGTATTGTCAAGATTATTTACTTGTTTCACTGAATTCTTGGTTTCGTATTCTTGGTCACTCTGTGATGACTTACCCCTTCTTACTGGAGTCTTGCTCGACCAAGATTATTTCAAATCTGTTCAGAACATCCTTGGTCAAGTGAGAACAGTCATGACGGCCTTGAAAGGTCTTATGCATGATAAGATGCCAGCCTATTCAGAACTGTGTCAGTATGATCTGTGACATATTACATGTAGGAATGTCGATAATCAAAAACCATTTGAAACGTATATCTTAATTTCATTTTGACATTTTAATAAATCAGGCATTCTATAACCTATTCCAGGCGCATATTATTCTATCCAGAATTATTGACTGTTGATTCAAAATAGACAATTATTGATTAGCATGTGCTGAAAGATTGTAAGGCATGTTTATATTCTTTAGATTGTATACTAGTACTATCTATCTGTATAACCTTTCTCAGCTGTATCATTTACTCTATTACTCATCTACCGTAGTGTTGATACGTGAGAAAGCTGCCAGCAATTAAGCCAGCTTTTCCCGGATTAACCCCATTCCACCCTGTGGTGTTCCGTTAGTATTAACTAAGGTATGCAGGTGCAAGGGTAACCTCTCTGGTTGCCTTTTGCTCAACTTTGGACCAAACGAGAATCGAAAAAAGCCATTGCACAAAACACCTTAAACAAAATCATCAAAGAGTAAATCACATTATTCAGATACGTGCTCTTGTTAACATTGATGGGGTTCTAAGTGTTGAAACAGCTCCTAATATTGCCGTGGAAGTAGGATGGATGGGGTGACGCCAGGTCTAATCCTCAGGAATTACCCCTGTGCCTCTAGCTCTCGAGTGTTAAGTCAACTATAGTCCAACGCTAACCCGTCATCAGGGCCTCCCCAAGGACCCCCCTCACACAGACTAAGCCCGTGTTGTTTTTAGGGCAACGTGATAAAGAAGAGCCCCTTGCATAAGTATACACATTTTGTAGACGTTGATGCGTACATGTATGTGTAATCGCAATAACTTTATATTCGCACATAAAGAAGTATTAGTAATATCTAATATCTATGTGCATTAAGGTGGACGTGTAGCACTACATCAACAGGGTATAACAGGGTTTATTCGCCATAATAATGTTTTAATGTGGTACCAACCGTCTTTACATATTATGTTCGAAATAATCGAAAGATTAGTATAATCCAAATTAAAGCATATTCTGCTGTCTCTTCCAAACATTCATATAGCAACCTTGAAGTGCAACTTGGAATGGCGTGTATCTGGGTCAATGGTGTAGTGCTGTATGGCAGAAATTAAAATACCCACTCACAAATCCCCAAGTTCCCCAAAACATGATCAACCATTCCATGTTGCGACCATTTGCATCCCACAATTCACCATTTACACTGATACAGAGCAGTTGGAAACCTGACTTGCAGTAGCAGACTCAACGCACGGTGTTATGCTCCTGCACACTCCATAGTGGAATTTCATGAATCGTGGTGGTGTGTGCAGTACATGGGTGTAGGAAATATTAAAAGGTACAGAACACTATAGCCAACTGGTAAGAGGGAACACTTTTTTTGACATCAGACCTTTCTCATCGTTCTCCTGCAAGAACAAATAAACTAGCAGTCAATATTTTGCTTCCTATAAAAGAGGATGTCGAGGCGTCCTGCTAATTTTTTAATAAACCATAAATTTCTTCTTAGCATGATTTGTTGGTTGTTGGGAGAGACAGCGTTATGTGGGTAAATTATTAAATTAGCAAACTCTTTATAAGATTGATCCTTCCAAGCAAAGTTAAACATCTGGGAGTCCAACTCATAATTCGTTGTTTTATTTCTTTAGCGCATGTGTGACATGTCCAGGATATCAAAGATTATTCGTAATGATTCAGATTTATGGGTCCAGTCTAACCTCAGCTTAGGACAAAGTATCGTACTGCTGTCTCTCCAGGCTCCAATTTGTCAACACATTTGTTTCTCTATGTTTATCGTTAGACCAGAAACTAGGGTGCATACAAATAGTTCGTATCAGGTTGTAGATTTGCCTTTTAGGAAATAGGAAAAAAATCCAAATGATTTATGAAATCTTTCTTTTTCAATTTACATATTCACATATTTCTAGGCTTTCAAGGTAATTCGTTCCATCACATTTATGCCAGTATACTAGGAAACGGCTTGCATATATTGCGACACATTATATGTACACGATTCTCACTATATGGTTATGTGATATGCTGAGCGATCCAACAAGAAAATAAAAAACAAACATCTGTTTACAAAGAATTAAAAAGAAGTCAGAATGAAAGATTGATGATTGAAGCAGTTGGCAAGGAAAATTGGTTTGAACAGTAAATATTCATTTGTGTTCAAACGTTATTCCATAACCAATCAATTAAAGTATCTAGTGGCAAAGAAATAACTTCTCTTGTGCACAGCTTTTGTACACAAGCTGTCTTTTTTACCTGATAGTGTGAGTGGATCAATGAATGGGGGATGAAAACCTCTTTCAATGTGATACTCAAACCAAACCATTTTCAAAGATGTGCATTTGGCTGTTCTACTTAGAACAGATGTCTTGATAGCAGGAAGTAGGGGAATACACATACCAGGTCTCTTTAAGACTTCATTCCCAAAGTGCCTGCTAATCACAGACATAGCAATTTGAATATCACAGCCTTATTTCATATCCATTAAAAGATAATGGTTTCTGGCCAACAAAATAAATCGAATGTACCGGTAGTTCAAGCCACGTGAAGGCAGCTCTACTTAAATAATGTCTTAATGAAGGTATAAGGTAAACAGCCTTTCTGTGTAATTTGATCATTATCTTCCTGGCGTGCCTGGGAATTCTCACTGAACTTTGAATGCCTCTCAAGAGTGTCCAGACATGCATGTGCATCAACGTATGATCTCCTTTGTTAGAGGCATCAGACACGAAGTGGAAGAATTGATTGCATTCGACTAAGTTTTGTTTCCAAGTGAAATTATTGAAAAGAATACACTTCAATTTATTATCTTCAATTTACACAAAATTACCTTGGTATTGAGGTAGTGTTTGCAATGATACCGGCATGACATTGTTCAGGTCGAGTTATCTAGATACACGTACTAGGCAAATTGTGATTAAGATGTTTTTTGTGAAACCTGCTTAGACAATGAAGGTAATTGCTAAACCATCTTATAAAGTGGTCTGATTTAGTTTAGAATCTCGCTTGGTCCCTAGAGGTTCGGCTATGGCTTAGTAATGACATTTTACGTAGGAGATCGTTGTTTAAGTTGGACTGTGTGGGAGATCCCATTACCTTTAAGGTAAAAAACCTCAGATAAGAAGTTTGTGCGAGATTCTCGTCACAAGTGTTACTGGTTTAAGCCTCCTTGTGTCTGAAGACCTTAACCTTAAGGGTAAACCAGACTTAGTAAAATTCTGCTCTAATTGTGATTTGGGCATTGTTGGATGTGCTCGACACATCATTCTGCAGGGCCCTTTAGATAATACAGAAATTATTGATATGTTCAATGCTCTAGAAAATCTAGAAGGTGGTGCATGGCACATCCCGCCTCAGAAAGTGACGCTGATTTGATTGGCGTAATACTGGGCTGCGAAATACCAGCACTTAATACTGAACAGTTAATGGAAATTATAGTGATTACCTCAAGAATGGTCTGTAACAAACATCAGAGGGTCATCAGATTAAGTAAAGGTATCGGTTGAATAGATGATGTTTTTTGAATACTTTTGAGCTCTGGAATTCTCTTACATTCCTTTTTGTATAACAGCCATTCTCCCTTATGGGTCCACATTGGGGCTGGATCGAAGTTGGTCACGAGGGTTTGTGTCACAGATCTTTCTGAGACTATTTTTTTCTGAAACTAGTATATCTCAAGGGCAAAAGCCCAAAAAATCTGCCTACAAAGTCTTCAGACAAATTTTTTACAGCAGTTTGAAGTTGAGGCTATCCAAATTTAAGAGGACCACTCAAAATATGACCTTTATTTGATTTCAGGCTTGTAATAATGTATTGAAAAGGCTAATACCCCATTGTATGCTATTTTTATGAAGTAAACTGTATGATGGTTCAAATAAATACAGCTTTTGCATATATTTCACTTGTTTTTTCATCATTTTGCCACTGTTTTGTGAAGTATAGTTTCAAAACTGCAATGAAGTCCTGAAAGTATTGTATAACTTTAGCTGTAAAAGTGAGAGATCTTTCTGAAAAATAGTCTAACCTATCTCAGGGAAAGGACAAATTAGTGCTCTGGGACTGGCCCAAAAGATGTAGAGCATAGGTGAAAGCATCACTGGTTAATAGCGCATTGAAAAACGTTTCGTAAGTTGCGATATTTCATGTAGAAATATGAAATTTTTCAAAATTAATATTAATGTTCCGAAATCATCTTAATAGGCCTAAAGACACCTAATTAACTTAATTTGTTAATTTGGACTTCATTGCAGTTGGCGATTAGGCTATTATTTTTTTCGTTTGTAGGTTGCAGAAAATGGTAAAATGGAAAACACATGAATACAGTCTAAAAATCAAAAGGTTTATTGAAGAAACCTGTCAAATACGAAATTAAAATATACATAGATATCACATGCACCTATCCCAACAATCGTTAGCAAGGCTGAGCCACTTTGGTATGTTAAATTTCACCCAGAAGGCACTTCAAGGTATAAAAGTATAAAATGAATTAAAATGAGGTATATCTTCTCTCTTGGCAACACCTTTCTAAGGCTATAATGGTGAATTATAATGTACTACTCATAGTTATTTGACCTTTTCATAATGATGGAAACAATTTCCAACTGCATGAAGCTAGTTTGGACAACATCTCTTCACACTGACCTGCATTGAAGTTTTGACTAAAATAGTTTGTAGGTTTCAGGTCTGCTACCATAAGTTGTATCTCAATGTGAAGGTTTAAAACTAGGTAGGTAAGCATCTAATGTCCATTCTTACCATATATATAGGAAAGTTATACATTGTGCTATTGAAATCACATCAAAATTATTGCTTTGGCACAGCATCAGTACAAAATATCTGTTTTTTTCATGACACAGATATGGAATTATCACTTTTATGATGACATAATGGCACAATGGCACCCTTAAATACTTAAATGTCCACTCATAAAAATAGAATGACACAAACAAAATAAATAATGCAAGTTTCCCAGCACTTTTACACTACTACTGAACTTCAAAATGGAGTGTTTGAGTAAGTTATGTAAGCTGCGCAGATCTTATCCAAAATGATTAGACCTTTGAACATCATTAAAGGAAGTAAGTAATGACTAGATTGGAGTAATACTTGCAAACTAAAATCGAACACAACTGTAACATTGAATAAATCACATATATGGAATGTTATTGGAGATAAAACATCTTCACAATGTTATTTGTGACTCATTTTGAGAAACATACAATATAAAAATGGTTTAATCACTTTAAACCAGCATCCCTAATACTTTTTAACAGATGTAATGATTATGCATAGAAGTTATGAAACCTTTACATTTAAACGTGCAACAGAACATTTGAAATAACTTAGGAAATGAAGTGTGAATACACTTAGTTTGTACGTTGCCTAAACAGTTATTCACTTCCCATCGGTCTGCTGGATTGCCAGAAATTTATCCAGAGAGGTAGCATTGAGAGTGAAGAACCTTCTAGCAGCTTCAGGCTCATCTACAATTGCCAGCACAGCGTATTTGATCACCCAGACCTTGTCTTCATGTTTAGGCCACTTGAACTTCTGAGCCTGACCCCTGCCATGAGTGGTCATGAAGGTGACTTCAATTTCATCTTCTTCAACATCTGTCACCTTACCTATGTAAGATATGTCATCATACTTAGTGATCACAAACACACCTGCTTGCAACTGATCTGTGTCTACTACTTCAATGTAATCCATATCAGCCTGAGATTCCTTTTCACTGTTATCAAGTTGCACTGGGGTTTCAGTTTGAGATTCATTGGCATTCTGACTATCCTCCTGTACAGTTTCACCTTCACCATTTGTATCCTGTACAGTCACACCCTGGTCACCATCATGTACAGTTTCACCTCCACCACTTGTATCCTGTAGAGTTGCACCCTGGCCATCCTCATGTACAGTTTCACCTCCACCACTTGTATCCTGTACAGTTGCACCCTGGCCATCCTCATGTACAGTTTCACCTCCACCATCCTGTTCAGTTGCACCCTGGTCAACTGCAGTAGTAGGAGTAGGGTCAGTGGTGCTTGACTCTTCCTGTACCAAAACTAGAACTGGACCATTGGGACAGAAGCAGAGCCAATTACACTGAAGACATGGGGTGAATTTGTTGAGTTTGCCTTTTGCCTTAGGAGGAAGGAGACTACATTCCTCCCACTTGCATTCACTGCCACACTCTGGAATGCAATTACAAGAAGTATCCCTCCATAAAACATGGTGTGCATCACATCCACTCCTCACTGCATGGAGCTTGCCAGTGCCCTTCACAGCTGCAATCTGGGCTTGAAGCATGTTCACCTCTTTCTGGGCTAAATCATACTCCTCTTGGCCAATCCAAGTGTAGTTTACAACTCCACCAGTTTCAGATGCCCATTTGAAGAAGTCATCTGCATCAGCCATAGGTGTCCCACCTTGCCTCGATGCCAAAAAGGTCTTTGTGATTAGCAACAGCAGCGAACATCACCCTATTGCGATATTGTGAGTAGGGGCTATCTGTAATATAATGGACCATTTCGATTCCCCTTTCACTGATCAGAGCTTGAAGGTCCTTCTTTATGAGTGCTTTCAGAATAGCGATCACCATACTGGAGTTGTGATGATTCAAATGAGATACATAAACATAGCTTGTATGTTTCAACTGTTCTCCCTCTTTGTAGTACACTACACAGGGGTGTAATGTAACAGTAGCCTGGTTCCAATATGCACTCTGGACAGCATCAGTAGAGGCACACGTGAAGTTTTCTGCAAAATCCATCTGGATTATGATGCGGTTAGCTGGCAGGTTCTCTTTCAGCTGGCGTAGCTGTGTGTACTGAGTTTTAGCTCTGGCATTGTGCTCTGAAAATTTGTCAAAGTCTTGCACAAACTTGTCCTTGAATTCTGACAGTGGCATGTCGGTACTGACAACCTTGACTCTGCGTTTGCCATCTCTCGCATCTAGAACTCTCTGCCACTGCTGGACAGTAACCTCAGTGGCTGTGACTTTATCCACCAACCCCTTAACTGCCTCTTCGGTCTGGTAAGATTTCACAAAGACATCAGGACTTGGAGTGAGGGGTTCTGTCAGTACCTTCTTCAGGGATCTGAGAAGCAAGGTGGAGTTTTCATGCTTCTGGCACAAGCAGTTGTTCGGCTTCAAGCAATTGGAATGTCTGATGTGCTTGGGTCGCAGCTTGTAGAAAGATGACTTGCTGATCTTCACTTGAGGATTTTCAGCAAGGAACTTCTCATATAAGATGTAGAGGTAGTCATTGAGGATCCTTGTTTGGACCTTCTCTTCATCAACTGTCAAGCAGTCCTGCTTGCCAGGGTTCATCCTAGAGTTGTCGTCTCTCTCTAGGAAAGACCTAACCTGTCTCTCGAGCTCTTTCTGTTTGGCAAGTAGCCGCCTTCTCTCTAGACACTTGAGAGACTTGTCCTTCCTTTTGCGAAGGAACTTCTCTGAGACATTTAACTGTCGGCTGAGTTGCTTTTTCAGTCTGTATCTCTTGAGCTGTTTGCCTTTGAGAAGTGATACCACGACCTCCTTGTGTTGGTCACTTTTCTTTGCTGCAGTTTGTAGTTCATCCTCCACCACATTCGCATAGATCAGTTTCTTCTTGATGACAGCTGGGACTTTCCTTGTGGTAAGGCCACTGTTTCGAATGAGCTGGTTGGTCTTGCTAAGTGGTGTCTGAGCAGTGATGCCTTGCTCAGCTTGCATAGCTTCCAGTGGTTCTAGTACTACCACTGGAACTGGATGAACCACTGGAGACCACCTATCCAAAACTGAAGTCCCCTGGCTTGGAGATGTGACAGTGCTAGTACTACAAATACTTGAAATGTCACTTGATCCTTTCTTCTCCATCATTTCCTCCAGCTTCTTGCATTTCCTTTGGAATTTCTGTTTCTGAGCTTTGAGATTCTTGATCTGTTCCTCATGCTTTGTAAGCTGTCGGTTCAATTTTGAAACAGCTTTTGCGACACGTCTTTTCTTCCTCTTTGGAGAACTTGTAGACTTTGGACCAGTACCAACTCGGGCGACATGTTTCTTTCTCTTCTTTCGAGGAGACTTTGTAGTGGGTACAGCTGCAGCTTGTCTTCTCCTCTTCCTCAGGGGGAATTTCACAATCAGTGTACCTGAAAGTAGACAATTAAACAAATGTATGAATAAGAGGAAGAAAGTGTGTCACGAAAGCTGTTTCAAAGTTTAACTTAGACAAATATCAGGTAGGTATGTGGTTATAATAAATTTGCAATTGTAATCATTAACAGATCAATAAATATCAGCATCACTTCAGAACATTTCTACTTCTAAGCAGATTCAAGACAAATATCAGGTAGGTATATATAGTAAATGATTAGCACCAGTTCAGAACATTTCTACTTCTAAGCAGATGCAAGACAAATATCAGGTAGGTACATACATGTACAGTAAATTATGATTAGCACCAGTTCAGAACAGTACATACATTCAAAAGTAAATCAGCAGGTAAACAGGAATATAAAACAGTAACCTTATTATTCACAGCAAGAACATCTAAGTGCAGGAATAAATAAATGAATAAATGTTGAAATACATACCTCTGAGTTCCTGTGCTCTATCACCACCATCACTGCTATCACCACCATCATCCGTCTCATCATCATTACTGATAGATCCATCACTTGACCAGTCCTCATCTTCCACCACATCAGCCTGAGCAGCCAGTTTCTCTTCCCGCTTCTTCTTACGGTGTCTCCTGACCCTTACATTTGTTAACCTCCTGTTCCTTGCCTTCTCTTCGTCGGTCATGTCTGCTACCTTCTTCTGATAAGCTTTGACCCTTTCACTTTCTCTTTTCAAGAAGGCATCACCCATTGCAGCAATTTTCCTCGCCCTATATCGCCGTTGCTGCTCTGCATTGCTTAGGGGAAGGGGTCTGAGCCGTGTAGAATACATTATCCAGCTGAAAAAGTAAAGAAAAGTGTCTAAATAAGCCATGTCCTCAAAAACGTAACGCACAAATGAAACAACACGTAACGAAAATGTCCTCAACTCAAATCGAGATGTAAATACCCCCCCGCCATGTTGTTTTGATTCAATTACGAGCAAAACATTTCAAAGTTGTCTAAACTTACGGCAAATTACGCACAGACATCTTAAAATTTATGTTAGCGGAGCTTCTATGCTAGCCTACCCCTAAAATGACACCGATTTTTCAAAGATCCCATGATTAGAAATCGAAAGATTTTATGAAAAAAACACTCACCGCTGATTCTGACGAGTCTGGCAGCATGGCCTAACATCCCCTCTTGACGTCAGAAATGAAAACGAGGCCATAACCTCATTATTTTAGTCTGTAGGCTTGTCGATAGATGGCAATGTCGGATTGCCTAGAAACTTACACAACGTTTGTATGTGACGGTTTTTCGAACTTATGCTTCCCTGCAGGCTTAGAAATAATTCTTTCTGGATTTGTTACAATCGTTATTTGTACTGTGCCTGAAGGTCTTTTAGATGCAAAAAGAAGATCTTCCACGAGTACATGTATAGGGAGGTATAATGCGATCGTAAGTTGCGCTTGTTATCGATACGCACCAACCTTACCCCATTTCGAGGTCTGTGGGCCTTTCTTAAAACTTGGTCTCAGACTTTTTGTTATTTTATCGAAAAGTTGAGATGTTTCCCCAGATGTAGAGACCAAAAAATCATTGAATACTATTTAATATGGTACATGTCCCGCATAAAATAGCTTGATGCGAAATGTACAAACAAAAATTGAAGACACGTGTACAGACCTACCTAAAGTATATTTCAAAATGAAATATTCTGTTTTTGTGTAAGAAATATCAAAATTCAAAATATTTCCAATAAATATAGATGAGGTTTTCCTAAAACAATCCGGTTTTTTAATCTTTTCACACAAAATCATATTTTAACCTTTGCTGAGGACACGTTAGTCCGTTTCGCCTTGTTGCTCTTCCGGCCTCAGAAAAAAAATTCTACTAGAGTTAGGACACAAGTTATGCATGACTCTGATGCACATTGATCCTAGCTACTGGCTGATACCAAGTAAGCCAGTATTCATGCAGTATTTTTCCCTAGGGGGTCGAGGGTCACGCAAATCTCGTTATGTGGACCCTTAAGGGAGAATGGCTGATAATGTATGCATAATATCTGGTAAACCGTATCTTTACTACATAACATTCGTGTATACTGACCTCCCTACTAGGTCTCTTGTATCTCTGATTAGTAGGAATATGGTACCTGCTGCTGCCTTAGCGTCAGAATATGTTAAGCATTTATACTACTTTTTTCTTTATCAACAAATATGTGTAACTGTTTATATCTTAATCAACCGTGAGTGTTTCTTTATTTTCTATTTTTGTTCCTATGTTGCATTTTGTTTGTTTATGTATATTTCGTATCACGTGGTGCAGTTAATGATGTAAACTATACTAAACTCTACTATTAGCTCCATCTATGTGTTATCTACAAATGATGTGCAAGCCTTTTTATCAAATAACTAAATGGATGTTTAAGCCAAATTATCATTAGAAAAAACTTCCATGTAATTAATTAGTAATGCATCTACTGTTTACTTGTCTTTGTTGGTCAAATGATACAGATAATAACCATGAATGATTACGTATGCAATACTTAATATGTAATATTAGTATTCGACTCAAATAAATGGAGACAAGAACAGCATCGAGGTAAATTAAAAAGTATGTTTGACTTTATTTTTAATACTTTTAAAAGTCCACCATCTATTCATTTAAGAAACTTCTGATTCAAAACGAAAATGAAATCAATTATGTTTGAAAATGAAGATGCTTTTTATCTTGTCACTTGCTTAACCATAAGGCAGCAACCTTACCCTCGCAAACACTGTCATGTCTACATATGTTGATAAAACGGTTCATCTCTTCAAATATGGCACTGTCTTTATTGTATTATTGAATATCATATTTTTTGATTGGATAAAAAAATCCAGGCATACACACAGTAATACATCTAAAGTGATAATGATTATTTCAAGAGAGTTGCATTTACTTTATCCTTTATCTATGACGTACGCCTTAAAAGAGTTAGGCTATGCCTTCATAGGATCTATCAGCCCAGTCGTTTTTCAATTGTTTAAGATCTAGAAGAACGCGTCTTTTGACAGTTGCATAAACGTCGTCACATTTTATGGTTATGCTTCCGACATTTGTTCAGAAAAAACGATTGTGTGTTTGTTTTGTTTTATTTCACATTAAGCAAATTCCTGTGGGAGATTAAATCACGTGCAGTAGTGTGTAGCAGGAAAATTAGACACAGACATCTCACAGCATAGAGGCCTACATCATTGCCTACATACATTCCATATCTACAAAACCAAGGTCGTACTGCTACAAATGGTAATGTTCTTATACTCCTTATAGTAGGTATCATAACAGACATATTTTACATGTATTTGAGTCTATTGACTGGTGAAAGGCAGCTGATTTGCTACAAAACAACATAGCATGTATTTGATGCATGCATCAAACTAGCTCCTACTTGATCTTACGTTCGTATACACTCATAAGTGCTGTGGTTTTGACACACTAAAGAATGTGCATGTTATACATCATGACCGCTCTCAGTGAAGAATTAAATGAAGTGAACATACGCAGGACCCTGTACCTACTTCAGGTGTTAAAGGTAGGTACTATATTAACATGCTCGTAAAACCTGGCGTCTAATGTTACAGGTATATGGCATAATCCCAACTCTCTTTGATGATGTAGTAGTGGTGTTGTTACATTATTAAAATAAAACGTGCATCACATTCAGATGAGGCATGCCATTGTATACGGAGAAGAAATATGGAGACCGACACATGTAGGTAAATTTTCTGCTGAAATATCAAGAATCAGAAAATGTGCAAATACATTGCCAGATACATTGCTATCAACGTTTATGGAAATCTTTCTTATGCTAAATAGAAATTGACCCTGTCGACAAAAGGCTTCTGTCATTTTCCTTGTTTTGCCAAACTACTTCTAGAATGTCTATTAGAATTCCAACAAAGGCTCTTGAAATGTCCCGCTTATTTAGTTTTATTCTTTTTAAAGTTAGAAACCAAAATGCATATAACTATATGGAGGGAAATCCAATGCTGGCTTAGGACGAAACCCTGATGATGGCTGAATGACTGTTACTACTACTACTACTACTACTACTACTACTACTACTACTACTACTACTACTACTACTACTACTACTACTACTACTACTACTACTACTACCTCTACTACTGCTACTACTACTACTACTACTCTACATTACTACTACTACTACTACTACTACTACTACTACTACTACTACTACTACTGCTGCTGCTGCTGCTGCTGCTAATAACAATAATAATAATAATAATAATAATAATAATAATAATAATAATAATAATAATAATGATAAAAATAATGATAACAATAATAATAATACTAACATAATAATAATAATAAGGATAAGAATAATAATAGTGATAATAATAATAATAATAATAATAAGAAGAAGAAGAAGAATGATAAAAAATGATTGAAGTAATATTCGTAGTAGTAGTACAAGCAGTAGCAGAAGTATTAATAATAATAATATTAATAATATTAATAATAATAATAATAATAATAATAATAATAATAATGATAATAATAATAATAATAATAGTAATAATAATAACAAAAATGATAATGACAGCAATTATAATAATAATAATAATAATAATAATAATAATAATAATAATAATAATAATAGTAACAATAATGATAATAATGATGATAATGATAAACAACAACAACCACCAACACAACAACAACGACAAGAAAGAATATCATTGGATATCATAGCCAGTGTGTTTCTCGCAATACAATAGTCCCTAATACTTTATCTTTACCGCTTCTGGTTAGCATTGTAAAAAGGGCCCATGAAACGGGTAGGAGACATGAGCTCGAGTTGTGTCCAGGCTGACCTGTGATGAGGAATTACGTCATGTGGTTGTTATGCAACAAGCTGTGCAGGTCACCATGACTAGTAACATCTGCCAGTCACCTGTAGATGATTAATGTATATTGTATTGTCAACATCTTGGTACTAAGACAAATTTCTCAGTTCTCATCTCGATTCTGTGTACCTAGGAGTGGCCTCAACAAGGGCCAATTAATCCTGATGCTGCTGGTGGCTTAATTGGTCAATAAGAATTGATGTGAATAAAGCTGGAAAATGACAAAACTCTGGCAAATGGGTACTGGTAGTACTCAGCGAGAGCTTTCTAATGAATACCAACTTTATAGAGTTTATATGGTTTTAAAAAAATCTCTGCGTCCTTGTGCTTTGGACGAAGGTAGCCTTAGCATTGGAAGGGTTAGTGTGTGTTCATACTTGAAAGGATATTGGAGTATTATTATATACCAAATGCCTCCCACGGGCCGTGCCGTCAGAACGCAGGTATTTCCTCTTCCTTTCATAGATCATTAGTCCGCATGTTCGCAGTCAAGTCTATGTGTTTAGTTTACTTGGGTCTATAAAGTAAAAGGTTACAGCAACTTAGATATTTAAGTAAACAGGAGCCCTTCTTGATCATTGCTTTGGTCAGGTACAACATATTGGGTATAATCTTTTTAGCTCATAGTTTTAAATAATAGTATAGTATAGTATGCTTTATTGGCTGCATTTTCACGCAAAATCATAACATCTTAACACGCTCGTTTATACATTATACATTTTTTGACACATAGCTCCAGTTTGATAAAAAAAAACTTTTAATTATTAATTAACTTTTAACTGTATTCACCCGCGCTTAGTTGTATGCAGGGTTTGTCTAAGTAAAGAGAAAACTAACCTACATGAAAATGGAGTACTTACAAACAGAAATCTTGAATATCAATGTCTCAAGTCCTTACCTGTATCATCGTAAATAACATTACAATTTCATATACAATGTATAGTAAAAACATGATATCACCTCCATTGTTATAACAATGCCATACAATCTATTGAAAAATGCACCTTACTTTGTCTTCTTTTTCACAATAGTATTATGCACATATAAATGTAATCTACACGTGTAGGCCTGTGTGTGTTTCTTTTTATTTATTATCTAAAATAAAACGTGCTTTCTATATTTTGTCTAATGCGATGGTCGAAGCTGACATGCACGAAACAGAAATAAAAAAAGTGTTTTGTTTTAGTACACATAGGCCATGGTCAGTTCCGTTGCTTGCCAGTGCGGAGTAATATCAACAGTCGGTTTTCCCTCTGGGCAATGCACTTAAAAGCTAGTAATTCCTCCGCAGCATAGGCATGGTCACTTGAGCACCAGCAGCCCGTGACACAACACTTCACCGCCTCAATAGCCGAGTCGTATGTAACTAACTGAAAAAATGAACTGATGTGAGATTGTTTACCATTCCATCTATAGCGGTACATCAGCTTTGCTAATGACCCAAAGTCAAACAAATTTAGTTTGACATGTATCAGAAAGATTCCAAATGGTCATGAATACTTTGATACCGACACGTAAGTAAAATATCGGCAGAACAACAACTCGTATAGAAAGGATAAAATAACATATTCCTAACGACGTTTCACTGATTGTACTGTATGGTCCTAGGCATGGACGTTAAGTATCAGCTGAACAACAACACGGATAGAGAAATTATGTCAGAAAAATAATCATTCTTTTATAACAATGATGAAAGAATATCTTCTCGACGAGATTTCACTAATGGTGTTTTCGCTAGCCTACTGTCACACACAGATTCCATATCCATACATGGCTACAGCTCCAATATTACTTGGCATTATAACAAACAATTGGCATTAATAACAAATAACATGCAACTAAATGTGTCTCCAGTTGTCTGTTATCGTGGCTAATAGAGCTACGATCATCTGGGAAGTAACGCCGGTAATACATGTCCACGTATTTAATGTGTTTTGATGGACTGCACTTCTTATATCATCCAATATATAACATATATAACATATATAACACATATAACATTTTCCACAAAACATCATGATGATAGAACAATGGCTAATTTGGCAAATACGAAAGGATGCAAAAAACCTGAAAATTACTGAAACCCTGGCAAATGGGTAATCATCTGAGAGTACTCAGTGAGAGCTATCCAATGAATACCACCATGACAGGATTTAGATGATTTTCAAAAATCGTTGTGTCCTTGTACTTTGGACGAAAGTAGCCTTGGCATTGGAAGGTTTAAAACCCGTTACGATATGCTCACTTGCATTTAGTTTAATTATTATATATATTCCTTATATATTTATAGACTTATTTGTTTAAATGATGCTTAATGATTAACTATCCGTTATCACATCATTTGTCTAGAATGGCCTGTCATTCTGGGGCATTGGGAGAGGGGAAGAGCACTCGCACACGTTCAGGTATCGCCACCTGTCACTCAGGGTAAACGGACCAATGGTAGCAGGCCGGACGCGCGAGCGAGCTGCAGTGCAGAAGGCGTGGGAGTGGCTGGTTAGCACAGCAGCCTATCAGAGTGGCGCAACGCGCGAGCGCGGTGGCGGGGCGAAGGGGAGCCCGGAGTGTGCCTGCACTTTAATTAGCCCTTCACTTTTAAACAAACTTTCGTACAGCACACGCGTAGGCAATCAGTACGGCCTGAGCGAAGTGGAGGACCCGTTCCCTGAAATATTTCGTAGTTTTTCGAGTTTTCGAGCTGCGAAATGGGTCGACAGTATAAATGCAGGAGTTGTGGGGTCGTGCATGACCCGCCTACCGGTAAACATTGTGCCAACGCGGCCAGAGAAGACAGGGAAGGCCGGAATAGAGACAATGCAGGGCGAAGGCAGGCTTCCCCAGAACATTCTCCGGCCCGAGATGAGGGTCAGGGGGAACAGGGGCAGGTTTTGGCTTTGCTGCTGGATTTGCAGGCGAAGATGTCCGAGATGGGGAGAGAGGTGGCAGCTAATACGGCCCAGAGAGAGGCAACCGTGGATGCACCGGCAGTTAGTGAGACAGCGAGCTCAACGGACGGTGCGGAGGGTGGTCAAGCGGTCGAGGTAGGACAGGCGTCCCCAGAGACCATCCGCGGCGACAGGGAACTCATGAGAGCGGCCACCCACAGGCTAGCTACTCTACGACAGGACGAATGGGAGGATGAGGATGGACCCAGCGAATTGATAGGAGTGCGGCTAGCGGGTAAGCGTTCCGGGGCGGTAATGACAGCGTCCGATGTGGTGGTTAGACGAATCGACTGGCCACATTTCTATATTCAGAGGCTGAGCGGGACCAGCAGGAAGGGCATTCGCTTTAACGAACTGAACATAGACGAATTCGTTTACGGTTTTGTCTGTATGTTGAATGCCCCGCAGTGCCAACTGGATAGGGACCGGATGATTCGTTTGTTGGGGGAAGTTATGCAGGACTCCGTAGACTTTTCCTGGGAGAACGCCAGGAACTTTTATGAGATGGCCAGTTTGGCAGTGGAGAAGGGGAGGCTGAACTGGGCCGACGAGGCCGTGGTCAACCAGATGCGCATGACATACTCCCGAACCAACGTCCAGCAGAAACGGGAGCAGCGAGAAGCAGCTCCTGCCCCTGCCCAGCGGCAGCCATTACAGGCGGCTCCAGCGGGCATGAAGTGTTGTGCGACGTATCAGCGACGCGAGTGTGAGAATTCAAGGGATCATCACCCTTTTACTCATGCCTGCGCCTATTGCTTCAAGGCCAAGACAGCTCTGTGCCGTCATCCAGAGCAGGATTGTTATCGAAAGGTGACCGACGCAAAAAACGGCAAACAGGGGGAGTAGTGTCGCTCCCTCGGGTAAAAAACGGTCCGCAGATCGAGACACACGACATTGAGGGGAGGAGGGAGGAGATGGAGGTCATAGAGGGGAAACAGGTGCAGAGAGTAGACATTGTAGCAGTGCATCCCCCGGCCGTGGGGGACGCTGCTCCTGGCCCAATTCAGGGCCCATCAGGTCAAGGACGCGACCTCAACGATCAGTGCAAACGGATTTACGACATTGTAGCAGCCACGGGTACGTACAATTTTATGGGGGCACGGTGCCCAGTGCCCAGTGCTTTTGATATCCCAGCGTGGCGTAGGCGCTTGGCGGGGTACAGGGACGCAGGGATACTACAGTACCTGCAGTATGGGTGGCCTATTAACTTTAACAGGTTTTCCCCTCTGTGCCCCACTGACCGCAATCATCCGTCAGCGGTAAACTATCAGGAGGACATTGAACATTATTTACGCACGGAAAGGGGGCATGGAGCCCTGTTGGGTCCTTTCGCTGGTCAACCGGTGGAACATGCACATTCGAGTCCACTCATGACCCGGCCGAAGAAGGACGCTAGGTACCGGAGAGTGATAGTGGATCTCTCCTGGCCTCAGGGCGCTTCCATCAACGACGGGGTGGATCAGGTGCACTATTTGGACGGGCCAGCGACCGTCAAGCTGCCCACGGCCGAATATATGGTCCAGCGGATACTTCAGTTGGGGACAGGTGCCTGGCTTTACAAAACGGACCTTGCCAGGGGGTACAGACAACTCCGTGTCGACCCCCTGGACTGGCCATTCCTGGGCTTCCGACATGGGGGGAGCTGGTATCTGGACGCTTGCCCACCGTTCGGCCTCAGATCAGCAGCTATGTGCATGCAGAGAACTTCGGAAGCTATCTGTTACATGCACGAGAAGGAGGGCTTCCTGTCGAGGCCTTATCTCGACGACTTCGGGGGGGCCGAGGCCGGAGAGCAACGGGCACTTCGGGCACTCAGGACGCTTCAGGCCATCATGCGGGAGCTGGGGGTGGCCGAGGCGGAGCACAAGGTGCATTTACCAGCACAACGGATGGTATGGCTTGGCATCATATACGACACGGTGGACATGCGGATGTCCATCCCTCAGGACAAGATGGCCGAGATCATGGAGGTCTTGCAGCAGTGGGATGGTCGGACGATGACCACCCAGAGGGAACTACAGGCACTCATAGGCTTGTTACAATTCGTAGCAAGCGTGTCGCCTCCGGTGCGGATTTTTACGAATCGCATGTTGCAGTGTTTGCGCGACACACCTACCAGGGGGAGGCACGGTCTCTCCTTGGGGTTTCGACAGGATCTGCGCTTCTTCCTAGACTTGTTACCCATGTACAACGGGGTAAGGATCATGGACAAGAAGGACTTGCCATACCAGGGTGAGTTAGAACTGGACGCTTGCCTCACAGGGTGCGGGGCTACCATAGGCAAGCAGTACTATTCTGAGGCTTTTCCACCGGACGTGGTGGCGGAGGGTCACATTATCGCTCACTTGGAAACATTGAATGTGGTAGTTGCATTAAAAGTGTGGGGGAGAAGGTGGTCGGGGAAGCGAGTTAGGGTCAATTGCGACAACACTAATGCGTGTCTGGCAATCCAGTCAGGGAGGTCCAGAGACCCGTTCTTGCAGCACTGTGTACGGGAGATATTTTTGTATTCAGCGGCCCTGGACGTCGAACTAATGGCAGTGCACAAGGCTGGGGTTTTGTTAGTGCGAGCGGACGCGTTGTCCAGGGCTCCCACTAGTGCTGTACACAGGGACTTGGTGGAGAGAGACGAGGTATTGAGGAGGGCTGTGAGGGTGAGAGTGCCTCGTGAGATGTTTGTACTTAAGTCAGAATTGTAATGGGGAGTTTTCCATTTCTTGCAGACAGACGGCGGTTGCAGCGAACAGCTTTCAGGAGGGGCAAGATGGCGTTCAGACCCGGGACGAGGGCCAATCATGATTCTATTGCGGTTCTTTATTTGGCTTTTGCCCATTATTTTCAGTTGGTGGACTTGCCAGCGCACGAGCGGACGCTCCTTTGTTTTGCCGAGTTTTTGTTGCGATCGTTTTCGGCCACTAAGTCAGTGACAAATGCGCTTTCGGCGGTTAAACGGTTGCACTTGGATCTAGGTTTCCCGGTGGAAGCCTTTGAGACGACGGCGGTCGCGCGGTGGAGGAGGGCCTTGCCCTTGACGGTGCGAGCAGGGGTGCAGCGAGCACACCCTCTCAGTTGGGAGGCCTTGGAGAGGCTTTGCCAGGCGGCTAGTAGGGTTCACAGTTTCGGGAGCACCCTGGTGGCGTTACTCAGTCTCCTGTTCCACTCTATGGCACGAGTTTCTTCGCTCTTGCCGGGTGCAGGGGTGCAGTTCGACGTCACCAGGCATGCGACTCGTAGGGATTGTCAGAAACAGGGGAAGGGTTACAAATTCCAAGTTAAATGGGCTAAGACGCATCAACACACCGATCAGGCCTTCTGGGTGCCAATTCTGCCCAGGCACGGTTCCCCTGCCTGCCCGGTCGCGGCCCTGGATCTTTTATTAAGGGGGGACGGGGGCGGGGGGTCCTGCCCACTCTTCAGGGTGGATGGCAGGCCTCTGGCGGTGCCCTTGGCCAGAGGCTGGTTGAGGGCGCTGCTGGTTTCGGTGGGGTTGCAGGCCAATGCGTTCACCTTTCACTCTTTTCGGCGCGGTTCCTGCACGTTGGCATTTGCGAGGGGGGCGCACATAGACGACCTGAAGGCTTTGGGGGGTTGGCGCAGCGATTCGGTGGCTTTGTATCGCTCGGCGGCCGACGCCCGGCTGAGGGCAGCCAATGCTTTGGTGGGGTAATTGGCCGCTTGCCTTTTCCCCCACCCTCGCTTTAACGGTAACGATTTGGAGCATTAACGTTTGGCGCGGGAAATTAACCAAGAAAAGGTGCAAAGTGTGGTAAAGTGACTCAGGTTTTTCCCCTGCGTGGGTTAATACCAGTCTTAAGTGGTGTACGGAAGGTTGGTGGATACTTTGTTGCAATCTCAGTGGGTCAGGTCTTATTAGAGTGTAAACATTACGGTTTGATACTTTGTTGCTAGTTACACGCAGTGCTTTGGAGGAGTGTGACCTGATTCGATACATTGTATCTATTGATTTCTTCCGAATGTAGATATGTTCGTGTTCTGTGCTACCATACAATGTTAACGTTCTTCGATACAATGTTGCAATTTTATAGAATAAGTAAAGTGTTTTGTACTGGCAATGCTCGGCTTCTGTTGTGTCTCTTCCTCCCCTCTACTCCTAATGTGTCTAGAATGGCCTGTCATTCTGGGGCATTGGGAGAGGGGAAGAGCACTCGCACACGTTCAGGTATCGCCACCTGTCACTCAGGGTAAACGGACCAATGGTAGCAGGCCGGACGCGCGAGCGAGCTGCAGTGCAGAAGGCGTGGGAGTGGCTGGTTAGCACAGCAGCCTATCAGAGTGGCGCAACGCGCGAGCGCGGTGGCGGGGCGAAGGGGAGCCCGGAGTGTGCCTGCACTTTAATTAGCCCTTCACTTTTAAACAAACTTTCGTACAGCACACGCGTAGGCAATCAGTACGGCCTGAGCGAAGTGGAGGACCCGTTCCCTGAAATATTTCGTAGTTTCCCACCCACCCACCCTGGTGTCTGACATGGGGGGGCGACAGCTGAGGGGTTTGTGTATGGGGCAGACTACGGGCTCCGGGCCGCGCGCGCGGGAAATTAACCAAGAAAAGGTGCAAAGTGTGGTAAAGTGACTCAGGTTTTTCCCCTGCGTGGGTTAATACCAGTCTTAAGTGGTGTACGGAAGGTTGGTGGATACTTTGTTGCAATCTCAGTGGGTCAGGTCTTATTAGAGTGTAAACATTACGGTTTGATACTTTGTTGCTAGTTACACGCAGTGCTTTGGAGGAGTGTGACCTGATTCGATACATTGTATCTATTGATTTCTTCCGAATGTAGATATGTTCGTGTTCTGTGCTACCATACAATGTTAACGTTCTTCGATACAATGTTGCAATTTTATAGAATAAGTAAAGTGTTTTGTACTGGCAATGCTCGGCTTCTGTTGTGTCTCTTCCTCCCCTCTACTCCTAATGCCATTCATATTGCTATTTATTCCTATACATCATTTAGTACACTTGTTTTAGAAAACCTGGATAGACATTTTACGTGCACTCACGTGCTCATATCATACAGGGAAGCACTCTCCATTTCACACTTAGATTTTGACACGAAACACCCCAAATTTCGTCATACAGGTGGTCGACATCGAGCTTGCAACACGTAAAGATCGATGACGTCACAGCACTTTCCGATGACGCGTTCTGTTTCTCGATGCAGTAACAGAGATAGAAGTACATTCTCCATTGTTTGGAACACAGCTCCCGGTCTTTGTGACGGACACATTCCTTTTAGTTAGACACAGAACGTTTTCCTTTTCCGTATATGAAAAAGAGTTTATGCTATGTAGGAGGTCGATAGATTTTATGATTTTGGTAGCCATAAACATCTAAAGTATAATTTGAAAAATCCTCGAATTTAGAAATAACACATAATTAAGTACCAAACAATGTTGGAATTGCCACATACGTATACGATATGAAAGCTATATATATAAGAGAGAAACTTGCTGATATTGACAAAGAATGGAAAAATATATAAGAAAGTATTAACAATACATGATTTCCGTATTGTGTGAACAACAAATGCTGTTAACTGATCATGTATGGGGACTGAAATTTGAACCAACCGTTCTGGAGAAACTAGATAAAGTGTAGGAGCTCAGGCAGCACTACAATCATCTCCCACCTCCCACCCTTATTTTAAGGAAATACTTAATAAACACCCCTTCTTTGATCAAAACACTGACATTGGATGAACGGGAACATGTATTTTAACTTAAGATTTTATAATCCTCTGCGTGTTTAGCGGCAGCAAGTGGCGGCAGCAAACTCGGAAGCCCAGTCACTTCGGGAGTCACTCGGCGTCAGAGCCGCGTATATTTTGTGGATTGTAAGGGGATTTTGACCCCCATACTTCGTACCTGGGTACAAAAAAGTACCCTTCTTTTACAAAATCGCGGACATGCGGAGGTCTTAAAAAATACCCCTTCTTCCGCGAAATACGTAACGCTGGTGCGGCCCCCCTCTGTACCTGAGTGCCCCCCGGGGCGTATTTAAGGCGCCAAAAGTAGAGATCCACCCCATGGAACAACGCATGGAAACACAAAATGTCGTTGAACTGGTACTTTAGTCCAGTATCCTATTATGAACCACTATGATATGAAATAAACGTGGTGAATCAGTCTTGCGGTTTGATATAGTGTTAAAAGAATATGCCTCAGGTCGTTTATGACCTTTTTACAGTGATAAGCTTTAAGGAGATTCCGAAGCCCCCTGAGTTCCCTGAAAGGTTCCATGGTGAACGTCAAGACTGCTTGTAATGTATTGGATTGTATCCACCATATATCATCCACTTCGATTCTTATTACTTTCAATGTAACACGTTCGTCTATGCCCAACATGGATACTGTTTACTTTAAAGCAAGCCTTTGATAGACATACAAGCAGGGGGCTGGGATGATTTTTTCGCCCCAGAAATGTTCATGGGTTATTGTGCTGAAGACAATTTCATGCATGGAATTCTCAACCATGAAAACTTTGAGGCATAATTTTCATTTTCATGCATGGAAAATTCGTTTTTACGCATGAGGTATTCATGCCACGATTTTTTCATGAATTGAACCTTTCGTACAGGTGGCATCAAATACGCAGAAAAAATGACAAGATAAGACCCTGGCCAATTCTACTCAACTTCTAGGCGTGTACGGCTTACACGTGCAAGCCTTTTAAACATCTATAAAAGAAATAAGTAAACCTGAGTCACAGGTTTATATAGAGTGTAGATAGCACCATTTGAATACAAATCCTGCATCTTCTAGAATAACTCAATAACTAGGTATTTTTTCTAGTAATCGCCAAACACGCTAGGGAGCGACACAATCCATGCAGGTGCTCAGCGCGCTCAGACTTCGTCATGGTGAACGATTTGAAGTATCAAACACACACACACACACAAATACACACACGTATGTATGTATGTATGTATGTATGTATGTATGTATGTATGCATAATTCAAATATATATATATATATATATATATATATATATATATATATATATATATATATATATATATATATATATATATATATATATATATATATATATATATATATATATATATATATATATATATATATATATATATATATATATATATATATATATATATATATATATATATATATATATATATATATATATGTATATATATATATATATATATATATATATATGTATATACATATATATATACATATATATATATATATATATATATATATATATATATATATATATATATATATATATATATATATATATATATATATATATATAGATAGATAGATAGATAGATAGATAGATAGATAGATAGATAGATAGATAGATAGATAGATAGATAGATAGATAGATATAGATATAGATATAGATATATATATATATATATATATATATATAAATATATATATATATATATATATATATATATAGATAGATAGATAGATAGATAGATAGATAGATAGATAGATAGATATAGATAGATATAGATATAGATATACACACACACATATATATATATATATATATATATATATATATATATATATATATATATATATATATATATATATATATATATATATATATATATATATATATATATATATATATATACATATATATATATATATATATATATATATATATATATATATATATATATATATATATATATATATATATATATATATATATATATATATATTTATATATATATATATATAATGTTTGAAAACAATACAGACCCTCTAGATTGAAACTAGGCATGACCGTCTTGTGTGAGGTTTTGTTATTTTATGCTAATCTTTTACGACCACCACCCACAGTTATAACAGTTGTTCCAATACATTGATGTTAATAGCGGTGCAGCATTTCATTTACAAATGTGACCCTGGCACGAAATGCTTGCCTACGTGACTATGAGACATAACTTATGCATCTTCTTTGATGTACGGTGGATGGCTGTGTTTTACGCTGACTTTGCCGCCTACAGTGTATGGGTATTCTCAAAACCACTCTTTGAATTGTCTATTTGGTCCTCGTAGCATAATCGAACCTACAAACGCAATGCAATACTTTATTCTATGCATGAATGTACGCATGTACGTATGTATGTATGTATGTATGTATGTATGTATGTATTTATGTATTTATGTATGTATGTATGTATGTATGTATGTATGTATTTTGTGTGTATGTATGTATGTATGTATGTATGTACTATGTACATGTATGTATGCATGCATGCTTGCACATACCTACATTGTACTTACGTACTTATTTATGTAAATATGTAAGTATGTATATATGTAAGTATGTATATATGTATGTTTGTATGTGTGTCACCATTATCAATGACAACTTTAAAATCGAAATCAATGCAAACCATGTAGTAACTATGTGGAAAAGTTGCCAATGACTTGTGGAACGCTGCTTACCCTGGTTTCTCTACAACTTAAAATTGGCTAGTCACGTTTTAGCTGCAGCATGGCAAAATGTTGCGATAAGCGAAATTCTAAATACAAAGTTAAAATCAAGCAACACGTACATGTACCTATGTCATTACTCACTGGTCGCTGCGGCTTGCATGGAACTGGATAGGCGTACATGTAGGTTAAAAAAGGATGGGAAGTTAGTATAATGCATATATTGGACTGACATGTATTTGTAGAGGGTCGATTTTGTAAGAAAGTGGTGTTTATGTGAAAACACTAAAACTCTATGTTTCCATTAAATGCAACATAAAGGGATATTATCTCGCGCTTGTTTTATTGGACAGACATCAACACTAACTCGATAAAATCTCTCGTGGATTATTGTTAGTTTTTTATTGTAAGTATAAGATTAAACCAGTGTGTGTTTAGACTTGCTCTAAACTGCCCTCACTGCTATATCATAACATGATTAGGTGATTTTTACGCAGTTTTGCTGTCGACACCGCCATTTCTTAACTACCGTTCCTGTGCTAGTCCGCTAGATGGGTCCTGCTTATTCGGTCTACTTGAGAGCCTTTGAATGCACAGAACACCACCTAATTGCATCAAAGACATAAGCCAAATTAGGTTTCTGCTAACGAATGGCATAATCCTGTTCCTTTATCGTGTTAGCTGAGTTTGGCGATGTGCAGTGTAATTCCTATCACCCTTTTGAGGTAATTAAAGGTGAAATTCCAGGGGAGTGTGAACTAGCCCACGCCCATCACACATTCTATTAGCGGCTTAATTACATCACGGAATACGGTTATCACCAATTTGGAAAACAACTTGATTTGGGAGGAACAACCGTGTTAGAAATAACATATAATACACTTTAGCCTTTTTAACCTTGGGGAATTAACGGACAAAACTTTCAATAAACAACCAAAACTTTTCTGTCGCAAGTGAGACGAGCCAGGTACCATGAGAAAACGTAACGCATTACCAAAAATGTTCGCACAAATCACCAACTGCCTTAGAAGTGATACTAGTACTTATTTTCAAGGTTTAGTTTACAACTGATATATGGCGCTTCACAAATTGAAATAAACTGAATGATTGTTTCAAATGGCGAGAAAAACTTTGATATAATTACCGAAAAAGCAAGATGGCGGCCTAATAGTTACGTCGGTCAATGGTTTCTATGTTAACATATAGATGGCGTTGTTCAGACTGCTCCAGACGCCATAATAAATACAGGGAAAATATCTTTTTGAAAAAAGCGCCAACTTAAGTACACGCCAAATTAACCAGTTATACAGTATGCATTTCTTGAACTGCAAAACGTTGAATAAGTTCAATCTCATTTGACGTAAGCTATGCGAATTTTGAACAATAACTTGGCAGATATGTCAACATCTGTAGCTGCTTATTGAGATGATTATCGTTGTCTTGTTGCTCGATCCAAATATTTGATAGAAATCATAACCTAATCTGTTTGTAAAAATGTCAACGTCACTCAAAAATGTTCTTCTATATGAACATTATGTAGGATTGCATTCATTATGTGTCCTGACTTGTCAGAGGTACATTTTGCAGAAGACAAGAGACAAATTTCGGATAGAAAATGCTTTGCAGCTATACGGTTGTGCCCGATTTTAAATTGCATCTTGTGTAAATACATACTATGCTATTTGTTGAGCGCTGATGTGGCGGGGAACAGTCGCTAATTGCACTGGATTACCACTGATCATGCTGTGACTTCTGCTCACCTATGTGCCACTTCACGGATTACATCGCCGTTGATCTATTTCTGGACTGGTCTCTAGACTGGTTATAGTCCCATCGCCACGTGCGTTGCTGCAATTAAGGCCCTGCACGTGCATGTACCCATCAATATTTACTCTCTGGTATACTAAAATTAAAGGTCTACATACAACGGGAAAATTAAAAACGGAGAAAAACATAAGTCCTCTTTTCGGAAATATGAGAAACGGAAACACCCAAAAATGAGAAATTAGGGAAAATTGTCACACGGAAAAATTAGCCATTCTACAGTATCTTAAGCCTTTTTGTAAGAGATTTTTTATTTATTTTCTAATACATTCCACTGGTATATAACCTTCCAAATGATCGAAAGACCTGGAAAAAGCACTATATTAATCATATAAAAAGGTAATTTTTTAGCCAATTACGCTTCGAAAAAATATCATGCTATAAGACATCAAATAGAAGAATAATTCCTTATAGTATGGGAATAGGTTTATGAAGAGTTGTTCTCAAGCTAAACCTTAAAAATATTAAAACCATAGTTTTCTTGAATACACATGGATTTACCTACAATACAGACAATTAATTAATGGCGTCTGCCAGTGCCCTGTTCTGCATACACCCATGGATAACATGTCAAAAGAAGTAAGCCAAGCACATCAATGACCCACGTAGTTAGCTTATCAAAACTACGTTCAATTGTGAGGTCATCCATACGTCCATGACCAGAAAACTGGTCGTATGTAATGCAAGAGCTGCCCACGCATTTAGTGCAGGAATTAAATGTCGTCACTGTAGACATGAGTACTTGGTTACGTGAAAATCAATTTGAAAAACCATCATCACACTATACACCATTGTATCTCAGCTTCTTATGTTATCAAGGACAACATATATAGGAAATAAAAATCAGCAGTTTGAGAAGTTAGTCCAGGAGAGACGAGAACGTGCTACTCATGGTATTGTAACCACTAGGGCCTGATAGATCCAGCAATTGCGCTGGTCCTGATCTTTGGTCGCGCGTTCTTTCCTCCCTTAGCTTCTAATCCCTCATCTTTTTAGGATTAATCAAGTCACTGGTGGTAGTTGAGTGGTTTAAATTAGACATGCCTGATAAATTATGAATTTCCAAGATAAGGTCTGTTTCCCTATAGTTAGATTATCACTTCTTTATTGCTGCTTGGGAAATCAAAATTGCTCTCAGTTGTGCCAGTATTACATGTCTCCCAGATTAATAATCCAGGTACGATTATATAGTGTATGTCGTCATTACCTTCATAATTGGTACTGTAGAGCAGCATGAATGGTCTTTATTTTGTGGACATCTTCTCTGAAGAGCGTTACAGCATTTGATCACTCAGAATACTAGTATTCAAATTCCATAGCTCTCTAACCAGTTTCTGTCATGACAAAAAGGGTTAATCTCTACGAATGTATGGTAATATTGCAGCATCTTTATAGAAGCAGTAATGCGCAGTAAATATGTGAGTCTTTTTCTTGGTACATGACATTCCAATCACCGACCAAAATCAAACTTAAATTTCCATATTCAGTCACTTTGGACTTAAGTGTTTCAAGAAGTTGGGTTATCCTTATTAGGTCATAAATGACACATAGTGTCAGTTTAGAATAAACAACAACAACACATCTGCCTTCTTAGTCTTTAAGACATTATGTATTTCCTATTTAGATATAGTGTTTATTATGTTGCAGGGCGGTTTGCTTTTGTTTTATTGCCAAACATTCCATTCATTCTGATTTTATTTAGGTAAATTGGGACCCATTGAGTTTCTTGTTGGCAATGTATTTATAATTTTCTTTCTATTGCCCAACCAGATACTTTATAACTGGTAAATTTACAGGCATTTATCTTTTTACTATTTTCGCTCTCCCAATGAAAGCGCCAAAATAACATCTTTCAAATAAATTTCTATATAGTAATAGATATATAGTGAAAGTGCTTGAATGCGCGAATTTAAAATACTACAAAAATACCCTCCAGCAGGGCTGTAAGGCGAAATATTTAGCACTTCAAACTAATGTCGTTTACGGAATATCAATAAGTTTAATAGGGTTATGAAAATCTCTATAATCAAGTGATTCTATTCTGAAATATGATAATTGAAGATAGGATCTTTTAGCTATTGCGTCATTTGTCCATGCTGAATATAGTAATGTGTATGATTTAGATGATAAAAAATAAAGTACATATTTAGACACGTGGGATGAGACCCAGCTATGGTTTTGGTAGTTATGCTGCGTGGGCTCACAACTTTTACCTTTAAGAAAGATTCATGATAGTAACAATGGAAACTTCTAGTCTTTCTTACGTTCTAGTACAGAACTAACTTCACTTATTATTGTTCCGGCTTTCTCATCCAATCAGAATGCTTTATATGTACCATGTGACCACATGTTATATGTTCATGGTGCTTGTTACTCAGTTTAAAGTGCCCCAGACTCGCTTGGCCATGTTAGCATTGTTATTTTCCTGAGCTGAAGAGTTGCCCAGTTAAATTTTATTTCATTGAAATCAATGATCATTTTAGACCCAGAGGTCTGTTTTTTTTAGGAGCAAAAATGCCTTATAGAATCTTCTCCATGGCATTATAAGGATTCGCTACAGGCCTTCAAGCTGCCCACCAGCCTTCAGGTCTGTGACAATTCCTCATAAGTCTATAATGTTATCTCTTCCTTCAGCATAAACTATTATGTTTTATAAACTGAGCATATCAATATACACCAATACCACTATCAGGTTTACAACAAATAAATAGAGATTGTTCGTGAATGTTATAGAATTCAAATTGAGTACACATACCACCATGTTCAAATATTCTATTGTCTGAGGACATCAATATGTTTAGTGTTTTCTGTTAACTTTGAGCGGACAGCGTCCATAGTGTTGGTACAACATACCCACACTTAAAGCAAACAAAGAGTATAACATTTAATGAGAAGCAACACTTTTAGATATCATTTGGGCATGCTTTTTAATTAACAGATTGTCTAACTAGACAACCAATATATTATTATTATTCATGGATTATGGCTAGATGACTGCGAGGAGCTGGCTGGTATCACACGAGGCCATCAGGTAGTGTGGAATACCCGCCTGTTGAAGGCAGGTATCTTGCCGTACATCATTTCCACCACAAGGGTAACAAATGTATCATCAGCTCCTCCCCCACGCCAACATAAACTTTGAATTACGATAAGTACAACAAGCTCTAAGTTCAAGGTTCTTGCGGCGGACATCCGGAAAAAAACAATTTCTAGTGGTGGTGTGAAGAGCAGTAGCCGTCATATTTGTTAATATCGGACAGCGACCTCTGTGACCTCAGTCGGGGGAGAATGTAGCCCGTCGGCATAGCAATGAGTGGTAATTTTGGATTACTAACAATGGTTGTGAACAGCATTGTTAGGATCCCAATAAAGGATTATATTGGCCTTCTAACATTGACAATTTCTAGAAGCAACGTTAGAAACCCAATATAGTACAGTACAATAAAGAAATTGACCAATCAGCTGCAAGTATCAGAGTGGGGCTGATGATAATGGACAGTGCCAGCCCTTGTTATATACAGTCGTTGTTTCATCGGAGCTCTACTTAAGTATCTATTCTCTAGTCTTACTAATGTGCATATTGTAGTTGTTACCACAGTTAATGGCCTCCTATAGAAGGAATGAGATGGTAGAGCAGGCATATTATTCCCTCTGACTGTCTTGAGCTCGTACATTAACTGGACTAAGACTATAATTGGAGATTGAGGGTTTTATGTCAGTCACATATAATAGATATTAGTGCAGGTGCCTCATTCCCCAGAATTGTCTAGAGGTAGTACCTGTGCCTGAAGGGATAAAAGGGCAACGACCGAAGGGGAAATGTAATGCCTTTACAACAGCCCCCAATGAGTGCCAATAAACCATTAGATGTCAGTACTTGGTTCACTTTTCCCAACATTGTCCTGAAGTACAGTTCCGCTAGACAGTTTGATTGAAATAAAGGGGAAGCCCTTGTGGAGCAATTTTTTGCCTTTGTATCAACACCATATAGCGTGTGTATAATGTATGATTTTAGTTCAAGGGGCACATTCCACAAGGTTGTCCTCTCCTGCACTTACAAAGTGAATATATTGCTGTACAATCAAGCAGCGCATTTTTCATTTAAAACAAACCACAGAAGGAGCATACGTATATCATATAATGTCGTTGCAGGAGCCACAATCCTCAGGATTGTCAGTGTCATAACTCTACTACACCAGAATATTTATGAATTAATTTTTAAAGAGAAGGTATTTACATCTAACCATATAAAAGCATGTCTGGATCATAGACTGTTGTGTGGGAGTCGCGTTGCTCAGATTGGTCAGGGGTAATGTTCTCCTCTCCTGCGCTACACTGTAAAAGAAGTAATTGCTAAGGAAAACTAACTTGACCTTTACAACGAAACTCATAACGATTACACATCGAATACATCAACACCTTGTTTATATCTATGTATCTATGTATCTATCTATCTATACATATATATGTATATAACTATATATATATATAAATATATATATATATATATATATATATATATATATATATATATATATATATATATATATATATATATATATATATATACCGTATATATATATATATATATATATATATATATATATATATATATATATATATATATATATATATATATATATATATATATATACATATATATATATATATATATATATATATATATATATATATATATATATATATATATATATATATATATATATATATATATATATATATATATATATATATATATATATATATATATATATATATATATATATATATATATATATATATATATATATATATATATATATATATATATATATTTACATACATATATATATATATATATATATATATGTATATATATATATATATATATATATATATATACATACAATATATATATAGTTATAGTTATATAGTTATATAGTTAAATAGTTATATATATATATATATATATATATATATATATATATATATATATATATATATATATATATATATATATATATATATATATATATATATATATATATATTTGTAACTGAAATGCTCCCAGGTAATGCCAATACTAAATCACGTGAATCAGTATCAATTCATATTGAACAAGAGGGGGTATCCCATTCAAGGGTTTTCTTGTATTCAAATAACTACCCGTTCTAACCAGTGACTGCCTGTTACTCTGGTGTCCTTCATCATGAACAACTGGTTGTCAGGATTTCGTCTTAACGTGGCAGAAAGATATCTACACAAAATATCTAAGATCATGATCATGTTTAAAAGATACAGTCGATTGATTTCGTGTATAAGCATTGTTTGGTCAGTGGTTTGGGGAGGAGGAGAGTTCTCCAAAACAACAAAAAACACTAGATGAAATCGCCTTAGGAAAACCACGAGCATCTGTCTTGCCACGCTTAATTCTTTATAAATGTGTCTTAGGAAGCATCACATGCCATTGGTGCTCCAAGAAAACTACTAGTGAGCCATTATTCCGTCTGAAAGGTGATGGGAACTAGAATATGACCTGTTTATAGCACTCCCTGGAGAATCCGCTCATCTCATCTCTCTAGCGTTATGACCGGTGATAAACGTTTGATGGAGATTCATTGACGAAAACCCCAAATGTCTATACTTTGAGATAGTGTTATAATCCGATGGTTCGTCTACCACAAGCTGAAATATTACGACCCAACGTCCCATTCATTTGTTTGCTTTAGATGCGATATGTGAATGAATTTATTGGATTAAATACATATCATTCATTATAAAAAAGCATATTGGTATGCCCGCACGATTCTTTCCTTGATCGTTGAGGTTTCCAATTGTTGCACATCTGAGAACAAGAACATGAGAAGTACTATAAGAGATATAAGACAATAATATGAGAAATCAAATATTGACACCAATAATATTACTAAAAAGGTATTGATAATAATCTCAACTCAAATATATGAGAAGCATCACCTTCTATACGGCAAGGTCGGTGCGTATGTATAGCAAACATTACATACAAACGTGATGTATCTGCAGTAAAGACAATTTGTGAATGTACCCATTCCAGGTATAGTTAGGTATTGTGTTTCGATAGAAAAAAATCCATAATGTGCTCCTAATTTTTGGCTAATAAGTTATATTTCCTGTATTCTCAACCAAGATAGCAGTAGTGTTAGATAGGGTGGTAGGGAATTTGAAACTAGTTGGATTTATAGTTGAGATTGTGTAGTCTTGTTCATTTTCGATTTAGTTTAGTTGTTTTCTTACTCTCAAGGAAATGATTTTTATAGTACATGTATCTATAAGTACCTATTTGTCATTGTATTGTATTTCAACCACATGTAAGCACATACTCCCCAAGGAATATATAAGATTTGATACAATAGAAAGGCAATATGAATCCTGACAGCTTGTGACAGTAAATAAAAAGGAAAATATTTCAGTATCCATTTTCAAAGTGCCTTAAAGAATCATATACTATATAGCACCTCTCATCGAATTGGGGCATGGTCATACTGAGATTAATTGCCTTGTGTTCATCAGCCTAATAAGTTGTTGATAAACATGGTATTTTACTAAGTTAACACGTATTTTTTCCAGTTTGTTTATCAAGGTATATTACTTTGTTGGTATTAAGAATAATAACATGTATTATAAAGGATAGCCAAACACTTTATCCCGGTCACATATTTTGTAATGAGGTTGAATATCTTTTCTCACCCATTTTTCAACATGACTCCATAGTTGAATACTCGAGGGGTAATAAAGTAAAGCATGCACTTGTGTATATTTTTCTTTATAGTATCGACAGGACTCAGATTCTGATTTGCCCATATTCTTCAATAAGGTCTGAGTGACTTACCTATTGTGCAGAATCTTAAACTGTATATGCCTCAAATAAGTACAATCTGCCGTCTTATTACAGGGTCTAAAGCATGTTTTCATGGGATTGAAATTGACTGTATCATTCATATTTCTTCCCATTTTGCTTTACTTTGAAATAGCATTTACGATTTAGCAATAGTGTGAAAAAAAAAGAAAATGGCGGATTTGTTTAATATCAGCACATTGATATCAGATGACAGTTGCATTATGTATTACTTTTTTGTGAACATGTACATGTACTTATCTGGGCTTTGTGATTTTCTTTCAGGTTGGCCATGTATTCCACCAGGCCTAGGCCCCTGCCATTTACCAATGTTGAACAACAGCAGCGGTTCAGACTAAAATAAGCTGAGGACTGAGGGCAAGCGCTTCTGGAGAAGTTATTGGAAAGAGTTAAGCAGTACTACATGTACAAGACATTGGGAGATATGACAACCATGGTGAAGATTGTCTTTCTCGTGACGACCAATGAAAGGGTGTGGGGGCTCAGGGCAAGGACAGCTAAGAGGGAGTTGGTACTTTGCAAAAGCTGAGGCAGCCATGGCCAAGGCTTTGCAACAAATACCCTCGGCAAGGCTATAAAATATGCACCAATGCTCAGTGGCGAATCTGCATGGCTATTATAGTGGGTTTGAGTGATAAAAAACTATCTTACAACTCTAATAGTGTGTTTTCCAAGCTCAGGTATTTTCATAGCAATGCGCTATAATTAGTAGTTACTGGCGTGTACCAGAATGTACAAGATGTCTACGTACTAATTAAACTTAGTATCGATAGGGACTGCCACATCTCTTTGTGTTGACTGTCAAGCTATCATGTCAGAGTGTTGAATAATACAAGCACAGGGATCGAATGTCCTGGTAATGGTGTGCTGTTTAATTAATGTGGACTCCAGGGGTGAGAAAAGTACGCACTAATTAAAGTGCAGTAACTATCTAGATGTATATAATATATTCACCTGACTAGTACGTACCAGGTTTTGCATTGTTAAGAATCAATTGTGCAGTGGCTAGATTGTAGGCCTGAGTGCTGGGAGGCATGGGGTACAGAGTTCAATCCCAGGCTGAGGCATGTAGGGGTCTGATTCCTCTATGATTTAGTGGGGCACCCACTGAAAGCCTTTATTTCTTACTCTTTATTGTCTGTCGCCCAATTATAGGAAGAGAGTTTAATATCCATTTCACACTATCGTTCATGCTACCTGTGTCATCTGCATATACAAAAACGTACTCCTTCTTATATGGCTGAGCCATATTTTCAAAAGGGGGTGGCAACCCCATTAGTAAAAAAGGTCATTTACTGTTAAAAAGGATTGTGTTATGAACTATTGATATATTTTACCCACCTGATGTGTATCTTTCTGGTCCTATCTTATTTACAGGGATTGTGCTATGTAGTTATATTTCACGTACAACCACATGGTGTATACCTACCTGGATCTATCTTGTTTGCATTACAAATGTGCACATATAGGTTCTACTACAAATCAAGATTTTAATAATGTTCATGCCTTTGTTCAATGTATCGAACTTGCATGGATTTTCCTCTAATGTATGGACAGGTATCTTCATCATTTGATTCCAGGTACTTGTTTATCTATTTTTTCACTTATTTACAGGTACATGTACCATTACAATGGAGTTCCTATGAATGCTGAGCAGGAAGAAATATGTGCCACAGGAACAGAGTAAAGAAAGGCTGCTGCTGACAAGAAAGAAGTAGTACGTTCGTTGCCAAAGCAGTTTCCTCACTGAATAGGAAACTTGTCTCAGCTGAGAATGAAAGACTTGCAGCCGCTCAGGAGGAGAAAGTACCAACAAAGATATAAGAAACTGGGGAACCACATGTACATTGTAGAAGTCTACTGGCAAGTCTTTCCTATGTTTGGCCAGCATATGCTTGAGTCTAGACATAAGTGACCTTCCCAGTTCATCTTGCAGTCAGACATCTCATGACATTCCACCTGAATCAAATTTGACCCAGTGGTGGATCTCTCTCAGAGCAAGTGAAGACACCTGAACAAAGACTAAGCAGGAAATAAAAGATAGTGTCAACAAATATGATTCTTCAAATGATGAAGAACCTCCACTTACGCATGAGGCTTTACCAGGTAATATATTAGAAACAGCTATATTCATAATGTATCCATTATACATTTTTCAAGATATACAAAGCGACGCAAATGGGTGTTTTCCAATACATCACATATATACAATCCATAATTCAAATAAAAGTCACATTTTGACTGTTCCACATCAATTTCGTGGGCCCTAACTTTAAATAGCTGTAACTTTTTTGGTGATGAGGGATTAGTTGTGAGTATTTAGGGGTTTTGTGCTTGAGAGTATAGTATGTTATAGTACTTGATAGTACTTTAAGAAAATAATAGGTGCCCAGAATATTCCCGCCACAAACCATGTGGACCAAAATTCACTGCAGATGCGGAGCTAGTGAGAAGCTGATTAAAAGTTTGCTATACTAACAAATGAATCAATAGTTAATGCTCTAGAGTTGTTTTACTGTAAACTTAAGACTAGCCTCCTAGATGTACATTGTATAGCAAATAAAGAAAAGGCTTAATGCTCACTTGTAATTGGATAGATATTTGACTCTGTGGAGTAGGAGCTTGACTGTATTTACAAAGAAATGGTAATGTATTGCTGAATATAAATGTACTCTCTCATATGAAATATGAGATGTTATAGACTAATTACAGCTGTAAGCAGCGTGTTGCGTGCACTGTAGTGGCTTATTGTATAAACCCTGTACTCCCACTGTGTATTCACAGCTAATGCAATATGGTGATATAATAGTTCTGTCAGTAAATGCTATATATGGTAACATATATTTCTTACTTATTTCTAAGATTTAGAAACTCCCCGAGCAGAGGAATAGCAGTACAACATGGTTACCTTTGATGTGCTTCATTATGGTAATAATTGCGTAAATACTATTGGAGATGAAATTAGCCTCTTAGAGATAACTATTTCAAATTTGCGTCTTGTTTCGGAATATGTGCATACATATACACACATATATACCTACCTACCTACATACATACACATATACATACATACATACAAACATACATATGCATGTGTGTATATGAGTGTGGGGTGTGTGCACATGTTTCTGTTAAAACTGGGTATGCATACATACATACATCCATACATAAATACTTACATACATGCGTATACATTCGTAAATAAGTACATACATACATAAATACAAGCAGACCGAAAGACAAGATAGATATATACATGTAGATAGACAGATACAGTGCCGACATTTAATTTCTGCACTAAATACGTGGGCATTCCGGGTATAGTAAACGACCGTATGCCCGATTGCTACCCAGTTTCCCTGTCTAGGATGCATGGATGACCTTATAACTTAACGTAGCTTTGATTCGCAAGCTACATGTGTCATTGATGTGTTTGGATTATTTTCTTGACATCTTAACATGGCTTATTATACAACCAGGCATTGGCAGACGTCCGGTCGACTGGTGCATAAATTAAATGTCTGTACTGTAGATACGTAGATAGATAAATAGAAAAATAGACAGGTAGATAGATACATATATCGATAGATAGATAAAAAGATAGGTAAGTAAATATACAGGTACATAAGCGGACTACGTATCGAAATCCATCGCCGTTCTCAGGTTAAACTGAAATCACAGTGAAGCGGTCTGCTCTCCAAGGATGTGTGCTACAGTGTATTCAGGTATTCACAGGTGGGCTGTGATGTAGGTGGGAGTTTCTTCAGCAGGCCAGCGGTGCCAGGTACAGTTTCATCCACTCGCCTCGTTAAAGTCAATGTTACTTCTGAAACATCTTGATGTGTCACCTTAGTGTGACTCTAAGTTGATATTTTGCACAAAACTTAGATTTATCTAACTTTACGTTAATGGATATATCTAGAAGCTCTCAGTGCACCCTTCTTTGGTCTCTCTCTCAGAATCTATAGCAAAGGTCTGACATAAAACTGTATTGGAAGCGCCAAGGTAAAAGGTATGTCATATACGCACTCAGCTTTCACGTATATATGTATTTATAGATCTGATACTTGTGTAATGTAATTATAGACCGTATGAAATTGTTACTTTATGTTTTTATTGGTGTCCATGAATGTGTCCGTAGGCTCTGTTTTAGTACCCAATGCACCTAAGATATAAAATGAAAATAGGTGTCATGCTTATATTCAGATTGCTTTTCTTAATATCAACTTATATCTATAGAACTATGATGATGAAAGCCCCACGGACAAAATAATTGAGATTTCGTCTTTTTAGTGTAATTTGATTTTGATAGTTTGAGATATATCTCGTTCGTGTCTAGAAGAGTCTGAACTGAACTAAATTCAAACTGCAATAACGTGTTTTTCTCTCCGTCTGATAACTCTAAAAATTGTCATCGCTGTGGTAAGAGGTAGGAAACAAGAAGGATTGAGATGGGGTGATTTAATTTTGTTTAATGACAGTTTGATTTTGGTGCACTGTAATATGGTAATATATGAGTGGATGCAAGACATATACATCAATGAGATCTGTGTTTCAATTCAATATGTAGTGATACAAAATATAATCAATATTAACGGATCGTATTATATAATATTAGCGAATCGGACCCACTCGTTAAAGCCACTAATATTACTTCCACGTTAATATTTCGAACTTTACAGTATTTGAACAGTTATGTAAGTAAAGATGTATTTCACTCACAGTGGCATTGGTCTGCATAACTTTATTCCATGCGTAGGTTTGACATTAAACTGTTATTTGGAGATATTTTCATCACATCATTCGTCAGTAACGCTATAACATTGCACTTTTACTTGCACACCATGCACGTATGTTATGCACTACAATAACTTGAATGAACTCGTTGGTTTAGTTTGAAATTCGCCTAGCCATAAAATGATACATATATAATGTCTGTTAATACGATGTCACATCGTGAACTTCCGAGTCGAAGAGCAAGAGATCCCCTGATGGATTTTTTTTCAATGTTTTCTTTTTATTTCATTTTTGTAAAATGGGTTTTGTAGGTACATTGTTAATAATTTTATCGATATCCTGTATAATGGCTATATTTTTCGTGAGTTTCATTTTCCCGTTTTGTCCTGAATGCTTTCAAACGGGAATTATTTTAAACAACACACTCAAGCAATACAGTACATGTCCGGACTTGATAAACACGGAGAAATCTTTGTCTTTACCATTTAATGTTTACCTTCGAAACGGAAGCACCCAAAAGTGAAAAACTAGGGAAAATTGTTACACTGAAAGGTCAGCCATTCTACATGTACAGTATCGGAAGATACGGTGAATTTAGCAATAATGATTTATTTCAGGTCATGCAGTACATTTGTTCATCATATACGGCAGGTGTAATGTTTACCTTAACACACATTTCACTTTTCAGCAATCCCTTGGTTACATAAATCCTGAAACAGGCAACAGCATTCTGCAGTGCACTGAGAACATAGTAATATGTCACATTCTTTCTTTGTTATATAAAGGGTTCGCCATCCCATTTTAAGGGATGGGTCAGGCATGTAGGGAGGAGAGCTTTATTGTTTATGCAGACAACACGGGTAGCATGAAAGATGATATGAAATGGATATGAAACTCTTCAAAGTAATCTCTCCCTTTTATTGGGCAATATGTCACACTTCTTAAAGAAGCAGTACGTTATGCCAAATCATTTAGCCATGCACTTGGGATTGAGCACTGTTTGATTATTACATGGCCTTTTACTCGCAATTTCCATGTCCATCCATTTTAGACTAGCAGCCAAAAGCACAAAATGGGAATTTTAATTACCCCATCGAGTAGCTCCTTTTTCTTTGGGTAGTCGCAATTCAGCTTTTAATGTAAGAGAAAACGATCACAAGAACAGACCTGGCCATTCGTCTAATGTATGCACGAATTGAAGGTAGTGCTTCGAAATTTTAATGCTATTGGTAATACACAAGGGAACTGTTACATGCGGCGAAATGTTGCCTGTATGACACATAAACATATACACATAAAAGGTAGGTGCGATAACCTTTCAATAAGTTTCAATTAATGGGAAAACCTACACAGGTGGTTAAATTATTATGCATGGAATAGTCGACACCTTTCTTCAATGCGCGAAGAAAATAGAACTAGAGTCCACTTTTCGACAAAAGCAGCAGTAAGCAATACCGACCGTATAGGTAACTTGATACTCTTAACTGAATACAGATACATTTAAAATTATGCGCATCCTTTTAACCCTTCAAATGCTGACTGAGGCTATTTTGGTCCAAAGCCCAAATACCCATGTACCAGGGATTCGGTCATTTTTTAGGTTTTTGCATCAATTTGTATTGGCCAAATTACCAACAGCAGCATAAAGGTTAAGGCTCTTTATAGTATAAGATAAGGCTAAACATGGTAGGTATTGATTTTATTTAGGGTGGCGTTTTAATGGTTCAAGTCGATTTTATCACCGGCTCTTGGCATTATATGGTTTTACATCATATGATATTGTGATATGTTCAGCTCACGTGTTTTATATTTCTGAGAACATCCTAAATCCAAAAACAGTACGTTTCATAAAGCATTATTTCCCTCTTCGTCGTTGGAGTGTTTTTGTATTTTAGATGTAACGGTGAGATATTTATGTGCGTGTATACTGGTCTCCCTCAGTCAGTAGAAGGCCTCTCAAAGGTCTTGTGTAGGTTAAAAACTGCTCCCAATTTTCTAACTTCAGTAAACGGAGGGCAAATCGGCTTTCGATACTGCTTCCCCTAGTCACTTACTTCAGTTAAACCTGATATCCTCTTAAACGCACCCAAACTAATGCATGTGACTTTTTCAGGTATTTATAGTATTTTGATTGCGATATTACTGAATTAACACAATAACCCAATGGTTTGTGGTAAAACCTGGAAATGGAAAAACATATCAATAATATTTACATTTTCATAATTCCTTAAATTAGTAATGCAGTAGGCATATAATAACACAAATATGGCACTTTGGTTTCGTGCAATATCATTTTTTATTGCACTCTGAAAATGATCATTTTCAGAGTGCAATAAAAACTGATATTG
>OZ012694.1:26869906-26905827 GCA_963942565.1 Maea johnstoni | reverse complement strand
GAGAGAGAGCGAGAGAGAGAGAGAGAGAGCGAGAGAGAGAGAGAGAGAGAGAGAGAGAGAGAGAGAGAGAGAGAGAGAGAGAGAGGGAGGGAGGGGGTGGCAGAGGGAGTGGAGAGGATGTGTAGAAATTGGGTTTGGATGGGTGCCGCTAAGGAGAGAGGTTGTCAAATGGACTGTTGATCAGACGATATTTGAGGGAAAAGGGGGGGGGGAAATGCGTTGAAATTGAAGTTTCAGTTAATCTCTATGTGTTATCATATCCTAACATATGTTTTGGCCCTTTTCTATATATCAAATTTCACCAAAACAATTGGTTGTTTTAAACATGCATTTTGGGCGATAAATGATAACGGATAAGGTCATTACAATCTTTTGTAATTTTGACTCTGAAAGATACGGGATCGTAAATTTTGAAAATATGTATTTTTCTTATTTTCAACAAAAAAATCATAAAAAAACGGTATCTAAACTTGAACAGAGTAAAAAATTAGAAAGGACTGCGATACCCTTTCCTCTGCATTAATATGTTCTTATCGTTGTGGAATATGCGGGTAAGAGCTGCTTTTTGAAAACACTATGCATGTTTTTTAGTTTTTTTACCCCAAATCTTACATCCCGCTGTGAGATACTTTTGTGATTCTTCATGTATTCCTCATTAAGAGACCATTTGGGCAATATACACTCTGTATAGACTAAATTGTCAAATAAAAGCAAGGCAGAGGAAATTCTAATCCAATAAATTAACCCCACAAGGTATCATATCTCTAATCTAATGGCATTGCGCAATAAGCAAAGTAAAATGACTTTTATGAAGGCTGCATTTTTCAATACCAAAGATGGCCGATGGGGTAACCCTAATTCAATATTTCACCCCGAGTAAGAAATGAAATTCATTGTCTCCAAATCTGGTCTCCCAAGTCTTGCCCTTCAATAATGAATACGAGACTCGGGCATTCTGTGACACAAGACGTATGCTTCCTTTTAGCAAAGATCAAGCTAATCTTGTTCCAGGCTAAGATTTCGCCGTTAAATTGACCTGGGACTGCATTTTTATCGAACCTCCTAGGAGGCATCCAGAGGACCCGGCATAATTGATATCCTTTGAGGCATTCTCGGGCGTGACTTCTCTGCAAAGGTGAAAGATGTAATTAATCATACACATATTAAAGAAAAGGAATTTATTCTAAAACCTATTCCTGAGATTTGACGTTGGAAGTGCTCGTTCCAAAGGTTGGCTCTGTCTGATTTTCGGATAAATCTTTTGATGAAAACGATAATAAAAAGCTGTTCGGCTATTGCAAATTTGGTGAAATGACCCTTTGGTGACATTAATTGCGTTTTAGAAAACCGCATGCATAAGGCAAAAGGAATATTAATATGTAACGCCTTTCCGGTCATAAATTCACTCCTATTTTGTTAACTAACTTGTATTTCAACATGCGTTAGATCGGTCCAACTTCCATTTTGAGATCATCTTTTTTCCGTAGCACATCTGTGGGAAAATCGGTTTATTCCAGCACAAGAGTACGAAACACGAGGTTTTTACGTTAGATTTGATAAACTTAACTTGTGTCGACCAACACCTAAACTAAACACTAACCCGTATCAATTGTTAAGGTTTAACCATGTATACTATGTTCCCATTATTAAACATATTGACATACATGTATATATTTGGTAATCCGTTGCAACACTGGCCCCGGAAATGTGATAACCGCATATTCAAGTTGTATGCGTTCTCTTTTTTATTAATTGTAAATAAAATACATGTATTCTAAAAGAAAAACTAAGCTTTAAATTGAAAAGGGAAAACTGGTGTTCTATAACCATTGTACTGTTTACATGACTGTTTGGCATATTTTGGAAGTGTACCATATTTGCATAGAAATAAAAAACACAAACTTATATACTCTGAAAACATGGAAAATAAACTTAACATATAAGCAAGGCCTGTTGCTAATACCGAGCACCTCATAAACACTTCTTATCTGGTATATTTCGAATGCATTGTAAAGAACTTGATAAAAGACACACATTTGTTAGATCACTTGCTTTTGATTCTCTTGATCGTTATACTGATTGACCAAGCAAATGTTTTTTTTAATTTCGGATTGGAATTTAGCACGATATCCCATATTTGACTATTGGTTTTACTATTTGTGCTACCTATTGCGAACTCTTTTTCAAAATGATAAGAAAGCCTTTCTAGATTGATATATTAATGTAAAACCCTTATTATTGATGAATATTTAACCAAGCGATTTATATTGATCCTTAAAATGTGATGAAACGTAGTGTAAATGGTGCATCGACACAACTTTTAAGTACCCTCAAACATGCCTTTTGTTTGACCAACATTTATTAAAGTAATTCTGCACTCCTCTGGTTCTTCATCTGTGTGTGACTTGTTAATGCATTAATTCCTGATCTAGGTTTTCCAACTTGACTGCTAATTTGCTGTCTACTCGCGCATAAAACTATGTTTATGTACTGAGTGATGTTGTATTTTCAGGTTCATTTTGCAACGGGATTTATCAGACCAAAGGACTTGTTTAACTATCCTTGTGGACCCAAGCTTAGATATGTCTAGATCACGCTCTGTTTCACTGCATTAACGTATCTTATTGAACAGCATGCATTAGCCTTGATACCAAGTAGATAACTCAGCACAAAATGAAAGTGTTAACATTTCAAAGCCTGACATATAAGAAATGTGCTATGAAGTACACATATCATTCATTAAATAGCAGATATATATATATATATATATATATATATATATATATATATATATATATATATATATATATATATATATATATATATATATATATATATATATATATATAATATAAATATATATATATATATATATATATATATATATATATATATATATATATATATATATATATATATATGTATATATATATGTATATATATGTATATATATATATATATATATATATATATATATATATATATATATATATATATATATGCATATATATATGTATATATATATGCATATATATATATATAATATATGTATATATATATATAGAGAGAGAGAGAGAGAGAGAGAGAGAGAGAGAGAGAGAGAGAGAGAGACAGACAGAGAGAGAGAGAATTTTATTCATTCTCTTGCAAAAAAAAGCGAAAATCAATAAACAGGAGAGAATGCATTTGTCAGTATGTCTGAGAGAGAGAGAGAGAGAGAGAGAGAGAGAGAGACGAGAGAGAGAGAGAGAGAGAGAGAGGGGGGGGTCGGCTATATTGCATATCTAAATGGGTTACTTGCGCTGATCGTATTGTCAATCAATTTGGATTCACATTGAAAATGATTGGATTCACATATTGGTGTTATGTCACCGCGCACAATGGTAGAACGCAATAACAAATTTCAATTTGAAGATGCATATACATGTTTGGTACGATTTTTATTGAACTCATAAATGTACTAGTAAAGACAAATTGCACTCTCCTGATTTCGAGACAATGTTTGCAGACTGCACTGGTCAACTAGGGAAATGTCATGTAATATATATCAGAATAGCAGGATACTGAGTAAGAGGAGACTAGTAATACTGATTAAATTGTGACGTCCTCGCGGTTATTAAGTGCATGCCATGGCAGTTTATATATATGTTGTTTGTGCCACCTGTCTGTACCTGATGACATGATTTAAACTCATAGTTTCAGAGGAATTCAGATATGTAATTCGCGAGTTAAGGTGAGGCATCCTTCTTGGGGGTCGCTCTGCCTGGTACAATGAAGACTGACCATCATTTGAGAGTCTTTCAACAGTAGAAATGGTCAAGATATAATACCATTTTCTCATTCTGCTGAAGCTAACAAGAATGCAAAAACACCAAACACGACTAAATAAGAAAAGAATGTGATGGTAATGGGAAATCTTCGCACTACTTCGTGTTCTCTTCACGGTCACTTCATGGTCAATCGTGTTCAAAACTTTTTCACGAAGTCAACATGGTGGTGAAATGGGCATGCATTTCGTATCATTACGTTTACAGCCCTTGACTCGAGTTGTTTACTTTGGCACGTGCATGACGTGTGTCTCGCGCTGATCGTTTATTGACCAATCACCACTGTCGTCTGTTGCGAACGCTCACTTCCACTGAGCTGTTGTTTGGTCTCCAGTATGTGCAGCGTCCAGTTACTACTACTACTCGTCCTACTCACACCAATAGAGTCAACTCTACTAGCAATGTGCGTGTCTGTTGGGGGATCCGCCGTGGCCTAGTGGTTACGATGCCTGGCTCCCAAGCGTGAGTTCGCTGGATCCTCAAGCGGGTTGGCATGGTCGCTATATAAATGTGCGGCGTTGATGGGGACTGTCTATGGTCCTTCTGCAACTGAAAGACCCCTTGGAACTATTCGTGAAGAGTAGGGAATTTCTTCCCGGTTCTGGGTTTCTATCTCGTCGCGATATGACCTAAGCTGTTGAAAGCGCCGTAAAACCCAATTCCTTCCTTCCTTGCGTGTCTGTTTCTTATATCAACAGGGTAATTGTGGTGAGCAGGACTCCCACAATGACCTACTTCATGCTTGTGCCCTTTTGTTTAAGGGTGACAGGCACTCTTTACATGCATAGTGAGAAAGAATGTCGCAGAAAAATGTATCAGCCAAAAAACTAAATCCAGGAGAGATCAAAACACTGCTCTCCCTCATCAAACTAATAGGTGTGTTGATAACAATCACTCTGTTTCTGGTGGTAGAGCCATGCCTGATGTTACTGGTGAACAAACATTTGATACTGATAGCCTAAATATGAACAGTGACATTGATTTTATTGCAAACTAAGGTCATGTGGACAGGTGCAGTAATGGACAAACTTTGGATGCAGATAACTTATAAATGGAAGGTGACAATTGTGTGACTAAAGCTTTGGGTAAGTGTGCTCCTTCGTCTGTTTGCTTGGAGTCTGTTGAATGTCAGAGTGTTGATAGTGTGGTAGATTTTTCACCCCCGGGGGTGCGTTGTTTATCTGATTGTTCTGGTGGTCCTGATTTGGTTTCTAGAGATGTAAAAGGTCATAGTCATATTGACAATTTGTCAAGTTCTTCGGCGTTTGGTGGGAGAGCAAGTGATCAGAGTGCATGCTTACAGGCTGTTTGTTTTGATTCAGGAAAAAAATTCAATGGAAGATATATCTGACACAAATTCAAAATAAAGGTTCAAATTAAAACAGATTCTATTTTGGACTATAGACTGCTTGAAAGCCAGGCTAAGAAAACTGATTTGCTTGATGTCGCAGACTATAATTAACACATGTTGGATATTTATAACCGAGTCTTGGCCACTGGTACCTACAATTATAGGGTAGCACGTTTGCCATTGCCTAGTGGTCTGAACGTGGAGTCTTGGAAACTTTATTTACAGGACTACCATGATGGGGAGATCGTGAATTTCTTGGAGTTTGGCTGGCCAAGTAATTTTCAGGTTGGAAGTCCACTCAAGTCTACTCTGACAAATCATGGTTCTGGTGTGAATTACAATAAACACATAGATTTTTATCTTGAGACAAGAAATTGGATTAAGTGCAATGTTAGGTCCCTTTTCTGTGCCACCAGTCGCTCCGGTTCACATTTCCCCTATTATGACTCGCCCTAAGAAAGGCAGTGAGATGCGTTGTGTGGTTGTTGACCTATCTTGGCCCAAGGGTATGTCAGTCAATGATGCAATTCCTGGGAATGAATATTTGGGTACGCCTATTAATTTGACTCTTCCAACAATTGACTTTATGGCAGACAGAGTATGCAAGCTAGGACAAGGTTGTTATATGTATAAACTGGACCTGTCCAAGGGATATCGTCAGCTTAGGCTGGATCCCCTGGATTGGCCAATAATGACAATTTCTCACTGTGGTGAATTTTTCAAGGATGTTTGTCCACCATTTGGTCTCCGCACTGCAGCTATGATGATGCAGCGCACATCTCTCGCTGCGTGTCATATCCACGGGAAGTGTGGTTTGTCCTCGAAACCATATATTGACGATTTTGGTGGTGCTCATTTATTATACGAGGAGTCCAGCCGTGCTCTGTCTGCCATGTCTGTTTTCAGGTGTGTGGGTCCGGATGAATCAGTTGAGAAGACATGGCAACCCACCATGATTATGCCTTGGTTAGGTGTGTTGGTTAATTCCTGGGACATGACTTTGTCCATCCCAGAGGAAAAACTGGATGAGGTGTTGCAATGTGTGAAGGGTTGGGAATGCAAAAAGGTGGCTACTAGGCGTGAGGTTCAATCGCTCGTTGGTCTTTTGAACTTTGTGGGAGGAGTTTCTCCTCCCACCAGAATATATACAAGTCGTATTTTGAATTTCTTGCGCGGGATGCCACAAGATGGCTATGTAGAGATAACACATGAGTTTCTGGAGGATGTGAGGTTTTACCAGCGCCTCATGCCACATTACAATGGTATTTCAGTGCTGGATAAGACATTAGTTATTTGCACGGATCAACTTGAGGTTGATGCCTGCTTGGAGGGATCTGGTGGTCTTTGTGGTGATCAATTTTACTCTAGACTTTTTCCGGATTTCATTATCCAAGAGATGCACTCTATAGCACATCTTGAGATGCTAAATATGGTGGTGGCCTTCAGACTTTGGTCTTCACATTGGGAACACCAAACGTTACAGGTTTACACAGATAATATGAAAAAGATAGCTTTATGCAGGCCTGTACACGCACCATTTTCCTGCTGTCAGCTGCCTATGACATTGAGCTGCTGGTTTGTCACACTCCTGGTACAACTCTGCAGTGTGCTGATGCACTGTCTAGATCTCACATTACCAGATATAGAGAAATGTTGAGAAAATCTGGTTGGTTGGAGGGTAGATGTGAGATTCAGGTTCCAGATGAGTATTACATGATAGAGACGTAACTAATTTTGCAATTGTCTTGGTGTATATGCACTCTTTTAACCAATTCAATTTTTTCCAATTTTAGGTTCTGGAGATCAGCTGACTTACCTGAGGGAATGCGCAGCCAGAAGAAGATTCTGCTTCTTACATCCTGGTACGCGATCTAATATTTTGTCCCAAATCAAAACTTATATTGCTTTCTGCTTTTATTTCAAGTTACAAGATGTTCCTGCTTCAGCTGATACTCTGTGCATGTATGCTGAGTTCCTGCTTAAATCATTACGCTCTCCTGCATCTGCACGTTCCTACCTTTCTGCAGTCTCCACCTTGCATGTTTGGTTGAGCCAAGACATTGGAGTTTTCTCTTCTGCACAATTGAGACAGTTTTGGAAGGGGGTTGATCTCACAGTACGCTATTTTCCAAATTCGAAATTACCACATACCTTACCACAGTTGAGAATTCTCTTGTCTGGCTCTTGCACTTTGGGCAAATTCGCTGTTGTGTTAAGGGCACTCTTGTCATAAACTCTTTTCACTATGGTAAGAATTTCAAGTTTCTTACCTTTGCACCCTAGGCAATTTGATTACACAAGACATCTAGCCTTATCTGATTTGTGTATCATTGACACTGGGTTTTCTGTTCGCATTAAGTGGGCTAAAAATCTCCAGAACTCAAGAGATCAATTTATGCTTCCAGTTCTACCAAATTGGGACTCAGTTATTTGTCCTGTTAAAAATCTATCAAATTATCTAGCTATTTTGTATCGTACAACACCGGGTTCTCCGTTGTTTGTGGTGCCTGGGGACAAATTAATTCCTTTATCTATTCCTTTGACTCGCTCTTGGTTCAGACGAGTGTGCGACACTACTTCCCTGGCGGGCACTGACCTTTCGTTTCATTCAGTGAGATGGGGTTCTTGTACGGCAGCATTCTCAGCAGGGGCTTCGTTACCGGAGCTTGTTTTTTTCGGAGGTTGGCATAGTTCGTCAATTTTCAATTATCTTAGTGCCCCATTGGCCCGGAAGAAGGTTGCTGGAATGTTGTCTAAACTGGATTAGTTAAATTTTCTGGTTCTGGTCTATGTATTATATATCAATATTTTTGCCCTTATAAATTTTGCCGCTAATTAACTTTTTTCAATATAGAGGGCATGTATCAATGAAATGTTACATTGTGTTTTCTACTATATCATTTAAATTTTACTACAAGGTACAATGAATTCCTAATCTACAACATTGTTGCATGTATTATGTTGATTTCGCCCGGCGCTCGGCAATCTTCCAATTAACCACTGCTTGCCTGCTCACTGCATTGAGATTGCTAGGCGCCGGGAAGAATTAACTGGCTTTTTAGATAAGACTGTTAATAAATTTTGGAGGGGCAGACTTGTGTTGTTGTGAATTAGTAATGGTGGTGAAATGGGCATGCATTTCGTATCATTACGTTTACAGCCCTTGATTCGAGTTGTTTACTTTGGCACGTGCATGACCTGTGCATGATCGTTTATTGACCAATCACCACTGTAGTCTGTTGCGAATGCTCACTTCCACTGAGCTGTTGTTTGACTTGACACCGAGTCAGGGAATTTTTAATTTCCGCCCGCCCGCCTATCTAGATATCTAGATTAGTGTTGGATTGCTTATCTCCGCTAATTAACTTTTTTCAATATAGAGGGCGTGTATCAATGAAATGGTACATTGTGTTTTCTACTATGTCATTTAAATTGGCAGACTTGTGTTGTTGTGAATTAGTAATGAAGGTCCGCGAAGTGAACCAGTAGAACCGCGAAGTTAGAACGTGGTGTATGAGTAGTGGACAAGATTTTTTTTAGGTCAAACTTCGCGGTGATTTTTTGGAATTTTTTAAAAATTTCCACGGCGGCCCCGAAGTGACCAGGTGTTATGCGGAGGTGGCCATGAACTGATTCCGGTTGATCGGGAAGCCAGGAAGAAGCTCCGCGATGTCAACAAGTACTGGATTTTGGCCACTACGCGTAAAAACATATTCACTTCGGCCTCTGTGTGAGACAGGCTTTAGAGAGTAAAGCAGCTAAAGGGACAAACGGGTTAAGATAAGACTACGGAACTACTGAATGCAATCATAGTATTTCACATCTATAGTCCATATCAATACCCAATGAAGATCCTTTTTATTCGATGCAGGGATTTGGGGACAACTCATTTATGACGGGGTTGTGAGGACGGCACTACACAGATAGAAAATGGCAACATTTCTAAATATTGTGCCTAAATGGGTACGCTAATATCTTATGATCAAGCTCCTCTGCGCTGCAAACTACAAAACCTTTTCCTAGATTATATCTTTAAAAGGCATTACCCTTACCTAGCACACCCTTGCCAAAGCACACAGCATCGTAAAAAATACTTTCATAAGAGACACATCCATCATTGCAAATAAAGATCCCCCCCCCCCCCCCCCCCACCAGTAAAGCAATGCACCCACGCAGACTCAAACTAATTGTAGGCAATGACAACAAACACTAGGTCCACCAGTCAGTACGTGCAGTCAGCGCACACTATGTAATGTTTGTCTAAAACAATTACTATCAGTAATCTGGTTCTATTAGGCTTTTTGAGTGTAAAAGGCACATTTGACTCGTGTGCAATACTTATAAAAACTCTGACTCACATGCTGAGTCATTTGTGATATTGTTCTAACTTACTCAAACTGTTCTCAAAACAATTGAACGATACCTGGGTGTCATATATTCAATTGCTTTGTGTTAGGAGAGGCAATATGTACATGTAGGATGGATCATTAAGATATGCGTTATTTCAGCATGTCATTGCCACGTGAATATACTTCTGTAAATGCAAAATGTAGATATGTAATACGACAAAAATCTAGAATCAAGCAAGTGTTGTAAACTGATTTAGGAAAGAATGTTTGATTGATGAAAAATAATGTACGGAATAACATTATCAGAACATTGACAATATGATAATTCGATAATGTAATCATACTATAATATCTGAAGTTATTCAAGAGTGAGTGGTCCATTAATGATCAAAATTGGCTTCAAATGGAGGTCAATTTTCAAATGTTTGGCATGAAGGATAATGTTTGGACATAAAATTACAAGGTTTGATTGATTTATAGCATACTCTGAAAAACTAAATCCTATGTTTCACATAGCCTAATATAAGGCATTTAGCCTATTGGTCTTGTCTCTGTTTATTTTCGATATGATATTGGATTATTACTGAGAACGTGTCATAAGGTTAACTAAAATGGATATCTACCTAATATACGATACACATCAAGAGTAATGGTTGTGTAGTGAATTAATATAGTTAATTTAGGGTTGAAAGATGCGGCAGTCCCAATCCTTATGATTACAAAACCTAATTTATAGTGGACACTGATCACAAGCGTAGTGAATAAAATATCACGATAAGGTAATAAACAAAGCTTTCATCGTATTTATGTCATTTTTGATAATTGGTTTTAGAACTTATTCAAAAATACAGTCAATATTATGTAGTTTAACGCATGAATAACATTTATCCATGAAAAGATATTTTTCTCTTAGTCGCCCTAGTAATATTTGCTGTTATCGATAGTAGTTTTAGAAAACCGTTTTTTTCTGCTGTTCCTCCATCAAAAAATACAGTAAGCATTGTGCAGGTGGACGTATCGATAATATTTGTGAAAACAAATTCTCGCAGTCGCTCTAGTGATATTTGCTGTTATCGATGGTAGTTTTAGGATACGGTGTTGTTTTGCAGTTACATGAGCTTCGTCCAAACGTACAGTAAACATTGTGTAGGTAGACGCATGAATAGTATTTATCCACAAACAAGAGCATTTCCTAGTAGTCGCCTTTGTAATGCTCTCTATAGTCTTGTTTTGCTGTCGTTCCTTTCATTGCTCACCCAGACAGGTGCCTAATATTTGTGAAAACAAATTCTCGCAGTCGCTCTAGTGATATTTGCTGTTATCGATGGTAGTTTTAGAATACGGTGTTGTTTTGCAGTTACATGAGCTTCGTCCAAACGTACAGTAAACATTGTGTAGGTAGACGCATGAATAGTATTTATCCACAAACAAGAGCATTTCCTAGTAGTTGCCTTTGTAATGCTCTCTATAGTCTTGTTTTGCTGTCGTTCCTTTCATTGCTCACCCAGACAGGTGCCTAATATTTGTGAAAACAAATTCTCGCAGTCGCTCTAGTGATATTTGCTGTTATCGATGGTAGTTTTAGAATACGGTGTTGTTTTGCAGTTACATGAGCTTCGTCCAAACGTACAGTAAACATTGTGTAGGTAGACGCATGAATAGTATTTATCCACAAACAAGAGCATTTCCTAGTAGTTGCCTTTGTAATGCTCTCTATAGTCTTGTTTTGCTGTCGTTCCTTTCATTGCTCACCCAGACAGGTGCCTAACGTGGATTGAGACAATGATGCTCTCATCCACGCATGATAGTGGACCATGGTTCTTCGTATAATAACTTACTCCAAAAGGCAGCGTCCATTGTTTCGATGGATAAAATGGTATCAGATTACTTTTTTTTCGTACAAAGGTTTCCTGTGTCTCATTGTAACCATGGCCACGTTGCCCTGCCCTTTGACAAAAATATTGCTTTCAACGTCGGCTGATATCATCTTCGCATGCATACTACATGTGACTTTAGGAATTACATACAACGGTTATTACGAGTTTATGTAAAGGAAGTACGTTTCAGAATCTACAAATATATCTCTTAAAGAACATTACCGACAGTACTCTCTAATACCTGTAGAGTTTTGAATTATCAAAATGAAATTGGGTTCCCTGTGCCTTATGAAAATTGCAGGAATGATAAAGAACTGATGGCCTTGCCCCTACGGAAAGCATCTTTACATGCTTATAGATATCTTTTATGAATTCCATGATCAGTAAAATCATCCACACTTAAACCTATACGTTGCTGGTGGCTAATGTGGCCAATAAAAAAGTATGCAATAAAGCTGACATATTGACTAAAAGTCTGTCACATAGGTACTTACCTGAGAGTACTCAGCGAGAGCTATCCAATGGACAGTGTTTAGAAGATTTTCAAAAATATTTTCGTCCTTGTGCTCTGGACGAAAGTACCTTAGCACTGGAAGCCTTAAGGGGTTAAGGCTCTCCACAATGGGATTTGGATTGGAACATCTGCTGGCTAGCACGTTCACTGAGTAAGTGTGTAAATGTGTCATTGTGGGTAATTATGGACGGCTAGGGCCTTCATAACTAAAGGATATCTTGGGATTGCTCGGGAAAGGAGTAGTCAGTGCTCCAAGTTTCCTCTCCTGAATTGAATGAAACAAAACGAAACAGACGAGCTAGCAGAACGACTGATAACCATTTTCGAAAACATGAATATCAATCAACACAATTAATTGATACATAAACATGTATGTCTTAAAAGGTGCGCTGACTATGAAACATATAGATCGGTTAAGTTAGGATATTGTTCTACATGTAAATGAACAACTGAAAAAAATGTGATCATATTACCTTCATCTTAAGGCTGAGTTGTGATTAGTGAGCTACAGTGCAGAAATGTAATTCTTGCACCAGTCGACCGTACGTCTGCCAGTGCCTGGTTGTAAAAACACTCGTAGACAACAATTTAAAAAAATAAGCGAAGCACGTCAATGACACACATAGCTTGTGGAACACAGCTGCGTTCAGTCGTTACGTCACACATGCATCCATCCCAGGAAACTGCGGCAATCGGGCGTGCGATTGTGAACTGTGCCCGGGCAGCCCGTTCATTTAGTACAGGAATTAAATGCCGGCACTGTACTGTCTATTCATATTTTCTCGGGTACCACATTCAATCTGTGGCGCAATGGAGACAGTTGATGCGTAAATGGCTCGTCCGTTCGGCATAAGGGGCAGTCCCTAGAATAGGAAGTGAAAACACAATTCAAGGAAACGGGATAGGCTTGTTTTGCAACCTTTCAGATTACGTAGATATCCCTTTAAGTTGCCATTCAAAATGCACTACAATCTTCTTCATAGAGGAACGGAATTGTGTGAAATGACTACAGTAGAGGCAGTTAAAAGTGACCGAATAACTGTGGAATGAATTAACATGTCAGCAGTACTGTCCTTATGTTACATTAATGTATTCCATGAGAGACAGTTGGTGTTGTTTCATCCGGCTACATAACTTAACTTGTCTGAACAGATCATCCTAATATCCTCTGATTCTCGGCACTGTCTGTAGCATGCATACGGTTCGTGGTCAGAATGACCGAAAAATGACCATTTTTGTGGCGTGCTTTAGTCTTCATTTGTGATAAACTTTTATTTATCATCTAGCTGACATTGAATTGTATACGACTTTCATTAAAACGTAATTTTTATGTTACGCATGATAAAACCGCAGCAATTGTGTATTAACTCGGCTGCATGTATCATGTAAAGAAAGGGTTTCTTGAATTACATAAGACTTTAAGTATACGCCACATTTGTAGTACAGTAGATTTATATAGACTGGGCCTTATCTATCATGTGATAGAAGTGTTGTTCGCCATTGGATATTTCTATGGAGAGTCAGAATTTGTGGCTTTAAATTGTGAAATAGTGGCCGATTTCGCTAAGTACATGTACGGGCATTTCCTGTGAAAGTCATTTACTGTTTTTGTTTTGAAGGTTTGATACGACTGTACTTGACGCTTAGTGCCTTTAAATACGGCTGCAAATACTACGCGGTCATCGACCGCGTAGTATTGGCGCCAAATCCAAATACTGTACCAAGCCTGTACACTCGTCTCGTAATTGCATGTACTTTATCCCGGAATCGTGCAGTCATGACACGCTACTGAATGCCTTTCACGGATGTGAAAAGTTGTAAATATTGAAATGACATAGAATATGGGCTGACTAAGGACGCTTGGTTATGATATTTTCTACCTGCTACCACTCAGGAGTTAAGATGGTGTTTCTTGAATTCCTGGTTTGAACCCCATGTGCTACTTTAATGGAAAAAAATCAGAATTACTGTAAGACATACAAAGTGATTTCAAACAGTTTACTTCCACAATTATGGAGTGTGCAACCAGTGATGCCCTGTATTTGGGCCTTGGATCCGTGCGCCGGCCATCAGTTTCGGCGCACGGATCCCACAACCACACTAAAACAAGCCCTATTTTTGCAACCGCGGGCGCCCCATGCAAAACAGCGCGATTTCCCTCCTGAACAGTTAATATAAACACCTATCTCACAACCTCTTGCATTGGGTTATTTCACTGGATCTCAATTTGTTGATATCAATAAATAGTTACCATATAGCTTCTATCTCTTGCAACCAATACTAGAGCGTACTGACTCATTTCCATGGTAGCAATTATAATTAGCTCAATCAGGATAGCAAGCCACATGCAGCTGAATGCAGGCTTATTTCTAACAGCTTTTAGGATCACAGTTCAATCTGTTTTTATGAATTACTCCTTCTCTTTTATAACTTTTTCTGTCTGAAGATTAATTGCGAGTTGTCTCCCTGTCAAACTGGAGATAGAAAAGGAGATATACTGCATAACATATTGCAGTTTATAGATGCAAATAATGGGATCATAAACTTGCCTACTTATTTTCTCCAATATAATGAGATGTTAGTGATTTTAAGGCCAAACCTAAAATTTGTTTCTCATTCGTTTTATAATCCACCAATGTTATTAACGTTACACAGACTACTTGAGCCTCATCACCTAATGAAATAAATAATTAATTTAAAAATAGTGTAAGTAGAAGACTTTTTCGAAATGCTCCATGCACTATGATGTTAAACTCCAATAGAGTAACCTGATCTCTCTCTCTCATTTCTCTCTCTCTCTCTCTCTCTCTCTCTCTCTCTCTCTCTCTCTCTCTCTCTCTCTCTCTCTATCTATCTCTCTCCCTCTCTCTCTCTCTCTCTCTCTCTCTCTCTCTCTCTCTCTCTCTCTCTCTCTCTCTCTCTCTCTCTCTCTCTATCACTCTCTCAGAAGAGCTCCTGGTCGTCGATTTACTCACTTTCATTCAACCAAGAAAACCTAGAAAATTGACACTTTCAATGATATCGAAATTGTTAATGACATATGCAGGAGTAAAACTAACTATAAAAAAGTTACTGTAGCAAAAGGGGCCATTGACCACTCCCTTTATATTAGATCTTATGATAAAACTACTGTAACTGACGAGAAAAGTGTGACAAATATGTATTTTATATTACATTTGAAAGGAATTCCATGCAAGGGAGATAAAATGGGCCCGTTGCAGAGAGGTACAAATCGGCGTCATTCTATCACCGTGTCTCACTCACTGCTAGGGCACAATAAACATCAGTTAGGATACAGACATGATTATCATAACAGCATACTGTGTTGCTCGGGAGAAGCGTTTGGCACTCTTGGGGCTAGAATTGCATTGGTATTGCCGAGGAAGATGTATTGTAATTTAATGAATACGAAATTGACGAAGAAGGACGAGCACTCATTTTGCCAAACGTGCTTTATCTGACCGTCTTATCGTATTACCAGATACACTTGATATCTTTTTAATGCTGATTTGTTTCCTGCGAGTTGCTACAATATACTATTTATCTCCCTAATTTTCGTCTCGAATAGTTGTGTAAGGTATATCCACGCTTGGGATGTACTAGAGTTGCTCCGGTACCTATTCTTTTGGGTTAATTTTCTATGCAGATTATGCCTTCCATCTAACCACTGCTACGAACTAGAAGGATAATTATCTTTTAGCCGTTCATAAATGAGTGGGATTTGCACTCGCCTTATGGTCGTATCGAAATTCAACCGTATGCACTATATGACACTAAACTCAACATGAAGTAACTCATGCCTATTAGGTGTTTCCACGTATATCCACGATCGTGAACAAAGGATGTCGCCACCTTCTTTATGCATACCATACATACTATCCAAACCGTTATCCTAGACATTTTCTATAGATTACATCTAGCACTAATGCTTAGGTATAGATATCGCCACTTACAGTCTTATCAAACAAATCCTACATCACGTTCTGTAACTGTAGTACCAAATATTTTCACTAGTTGTTGCCACCCATATCTTATCACTTTAAGTAGGTCGCAATCATTGCTCTTCCAATACTGAGGCTAACTTTTGTCCATAGCTCACTGATGCAAAGTTTTCTGAAAAACATCTAAACCATGTCATATTGGCATTGAATGTTTAGCTATCACGGAGTACTCTTAGTTGGGTACCCATATGTGCCAGGGTTTCAGCCATTTGTCAGGTTTTTTGCATCATTTTGTATTGGTTAAATTAGCCACCAGCAGGATAAGGGTTAATCTTTTTAAACTTTCAAATGACGACTTATTTTGAAAATAAAGTATAACTAATCGCCTTATCAACTACGAGTAAATTAATAAGTATTTCATTTCATTTACCAACACCAGAATTGATGGGCAAGTAATTGAGCTGAGTGCATATCATCTTCCGCTTGGAAAGACCTCTATAAACCTCTGCTAAGTGATTTCGTGTAGGTGTACAGTCCTGATATATAGATGTCGCCACTTTCCGTCCTCCTGCAAAACATGCGGTAGGTCTACGTCTAGCCCTTTCTTACGGATTTCACCTACTGATATTTTTTCGTTCGTTCATTTCTAGCAGTTATTACTTGATATCTATGACTTATTTCATAATGAGATAATCCCTAGGTGTACTTAGGTTAGAGGTCTACCTGACTTAAGTTCGTACGAGTATTCACATGATATCTTGGACATCACATGCTTACGGTTTCGTATGTTTAGCCCATCTCTACTTTCTCTAGCTTTATGCAAATAGAATCAACTTATTGGATCCAATGCTAGACAAAATACATTTTGCCGTAGTGATGATAAATACTTAATGTTATTATAGCACATATACATTCAACGAGCACACATGATCTGCCGATATTGTGCATAACTTATCACGTGACATTTACAGTACAGACATTTTATTCCTGTACCAGTCTACCGGACGTATGCCACTGCCTCAGGTCGTACATGTACACACACTCATGTAGTCCATGAGCCAATTCTGAAATAGGCCTTATTTTTGGAGTTTTGCGTGCGGAGAGGTGGAGGAATGTTTCTTGGTACCAAATGAAAGAGTAGAATCCCCCATTTCATTTTCCATTTCATTAATGACCCCTTGTTAGATTTGTCAGGAATCAGGCTTTTAAATGAAACCAAGAAATATTCAAAATCTGACCTTGAACTTGAGTTCAAGGTCAAAACAAGCACATTTTGAGGTCGATATGGATAACATATCAAGAGCATGAGCCAAGTATAATAATAGACCACGTTGCGTGCGAATCAAAGCTCCGTTCAGTCGTGAGGTCATTCATGTATCCATGCCCAGGAAACTAGGTGGCAATTGGGCGTGCAGTCGTGCGTTATGCCCGGTCTGCCCACGCATTTAGTGCAGGAATTAAACGTTAGCACTGTATAAACCTTTTTAAAGAAGGGATACAATACGAAATAGCAGCAACCATTAAATACTTTCGAAATATTTCTTTGTTATCAAGATATTGCAGCTCAGTCTGTGACAGACCAAGAGAACACTCAAAATATGAGTAGGCCAATCCATCGGGGCGAATCCAGCTGTCAAAATGTGTAAAAAGAAGTGATGTTGATTTGAATTTGATTTCTGCAATTAAATTTTGCTATAAATCAATTCTAATACAGACGGTATAATCCGGTTTGGTTTTATTGTGAACAAAGAATCATTTAAATATTGTCTCTAACGAACCGCATTGAGATCGCATGACAATATCAAATCCTTGTGAGTAATCAGATCTTCACATAAGATTTTCCGTAACTGAAAGTATACCTATTCTAATTTATCCATGTGTTATGACGCATTGTCTTAACGATGATTTCTCGTCCTGATTATTCTGTATAATTTAATTTCCTTTTCAAAAGACAAAGAATCAGTAGCTCACTATCTCCGATGAATAGCCCTACGATTGCGTGTTTACGTGCACGAATGCATCAAATCATTGTGAAGGATAAAAGCTTTTTTTGAAATTAGTTGGAACAAAAATGGTCAATGCCTCAATGGCGATTGCACTTGTTCAATATGACGTCTATTTGCTGGACAAATTCTTAGCACAACCAAAAGTGCGAATATCGTATGACATAGCCTTTTATTGAACCAAAGGAGACTTATGAATTCTTCATTTGTAACCAACCATGTTTTCATCTCACATGAAAGGATTGAGATTATTTTGCTGGATTCTCACGCAGTTGTGTAGGTTTTAAAACAAAATAATGAGAGTTATGATTAACCATCACTTCATCGAGTTGCATTAAACATAGGGTCCAGGCAAGACTCTCTTAAGCTCGTGCAATTATTGGACATTTGATCGAGTTTATCAGAAGCCCACATTAGGGGTACGCCAAGGAAAAATGAGTACTCCCATTTTTAAAATGCATTGATCAAATTAATCATTGAAAGACGATCGATGTTTACTCATCAGTGAACCACAACTATTTTTGGAACGATTGTTTTGTTTTTGGCAAATGTATATAATATAATGGCTATATAATGGCTCGTGTGTCTAGTCGGTAGTATTTCTTCTTCATATTCTAGCACATTTTCGAGAGAAGCTTGTAGTTCAGTGCATTTCATTTCCAGTCCTTTAAATGTTGCACTTGAATGAGACGATGCACATGCTTTAAATTTCTAAAACACTTCCTTAAAGGCATTGAACTATAAACAATTAGTATTTACTAATTTCAAAAAGAAAATACAGTTTATATACTAGTAACTATCTACATGCACCCATTTATTATATTATAGTATAGCCACCAAATCATTTACTGAAATGTGGCTCAACCGGAACTACTCTACAGTACAGGTATTGAACTCCTGCACCAGTCGTCCGGACGCCTTACAGTGCCTGTTTGTACACAGACTCATGGATAACATGTCAAAAAATAAGCTAAGCAAATCAAAGACTCAGCAAGGTTCAAATCAAAGCTACATTCAGTGGTGAGGTCATCCATGCATCCATACCCAGAAAACTGGGTGGCAATCAGGCATGCGGTCGTGTATTATGCCCGGGCTCCCCACGCATTTAGTGCAGGAATTAAATGTCGGCACTGTAGGTCCACAAATAACACGTCCGAAACCAAACACGGCAACTACCTTATACCATTCTCGACGACTGCGATGGTACCAAGCCTGCTAAGTGGGTTCAATACATTGCCAATGCAGCCCACTTAAACTACTACACGTCTAAGACATATTTAGTTAAATCAGGGATTTTGATGCAAAACATTTTTTGTATTTAGCTCCATTGGCGTTAAATGCACTGATACGAATCAAGGTATAAATATTGAATATGCAAACGTGTTTTCCCTTACTCAAAACAATATCTAACATTTTCCTCTAATGTAAAATATAAGAGTTACAGTAACATCTTCCATATCCCTAAACATAGTGAGGTTGAGATGTTGAAAGCTTATTTATCATCGTGCACATTTAAAAGGGAAAATGTGCACCTCAAATTATTTGTCATGGACCTACATGCAATGTTATTTTTATTAGGCTCTTTCAATAGTATTAGAGATGAACATACGATCCTATGTAAGCTGCATATGCATGTAAGAGCATCATTAATGGACAGCCAATCCTATATATACTACTTCACGCCATAGCATCATGATACATGGACAGCTAAACTGTATCTGTATGTGTATGTTTGCTGGCTGTCTCATTACTTCATAGAAAATCACATCAAAATACAAAGACAGACGTTAGGATATTTCTATTAACGAATTTGAGTATTTTGAAATTTTGGTAAACAGGTTGGAAAATTGGAACATTTTATTACAGAACTAAGAGCTGATGTTCATATAAGTAAAAGATGGTACACGATAAAAAAACTGATTCTTCTGCATTTCTGTGTGAGATTGGTGAAACAACCAGAAAATATTACATATATCATAATCATACCTATAACATGTATTGTTTGTTACACTGCGAATTGACATGCTATGGAAAATAACCCCTATTGCACATGTGTGCAATTTAAAATTTAAAAAAAATAGAAAGACACATTTCAGCATAAGGAACAAGAATAAATAGCGTTGGCACATTGAATTTCTGAATTGCAAGGGCTCCCTAGATAGAACTCTCTGTGGGAGGTAGATTCAATGCACATCCTATATGATGGACTGATCGTCAAATGCCTGTATCTTGTAAAACTTTAATTTCCACCACGAATCCATCAGCTGCACGAGGATAGGAGCCACTGATGCTAAGTGCCATGCCATGTTCCATTGGTGACCTTGACCTTTTTTGGCATATGACGTCTTTTCAGGGGCGATAAGCGATGGTAAGTCTGCCTTTCAACATAAAGAGGGTACTATTACATATGCCAACCTTTCCCAGAACGATATCGACCTACATGCACTATTAAAAGGGGTGCATTCATATACATCTCACACATTTACTAAGAGGGTAATCCAGTCATTGGTTTATAGTAAAAGCTCTATCGTAAAGGTTTTTATATGTGTTGATAGATTTTCTGTTTCCAAATTCACACGGTAGTATCCTTCAAGTATTTATTAGGGAAAGAGTACGTATTTGTAAAATTGGTTAACAGTATGTTTTTCGGTTCATAGTCAAAGCAATGATTACAGATAAATCACTTCGCACATATGCACCACTCGGATGTGAACTATTACTTGGTTAAATATGATAAATGTCTATCAAGGCACCATTAGTGCACATGTATTTACATCTAATGCTGTGTTGTAATGTACGTCATGCTTTATTGATCGTTATGAAGAAAAAGTACCAAGTGTGCACACGCAAAAGATACATTGGTTCATAAATAGTACAAGATACAACTTAAAAACATGACATAACAAACTATCTAAAAGAAGAAGTCAAACTTATGCACATACGAAAATATGGTATTCAATAAAGAAGAAATAAGACCACTAAAGAAATGGAATTAAATCCTTACGTAAACATCAACACAAATGGGTCTCTATAAGGCGGTGCTTGAATTTAGTGATTCCCTGACACACGTGTATTGTTTAGATGTTGTAACAGCACATCTAATTGGAGTTCGCAAAAGAAAAGATACATTTCAATATAGGGCTTTGCGAAAAAAATTAAATGATGGCAAAAAGAGGGAAAAGGATATTATGAATGTAACTTGCCGAATAAGGAAGATTTTTTATTTCGTAGGAACAGCTACTTATCATTCTTGAATAGGAATGTTACGTGGTTATTCATAATAAAGGTGTAACCGTATAAACTGTCAGCAACTAATTGCAATAAAAAAATACATGCTTGACATTTAGGTCTCTCGACAAGGCGGATAAACTACTATAACCAAGTTGTAAAATGTGATATATTATAGTGCATGTTTACTAAAAGAGGTAACCTCAGAAACAAATTGTACTAGAAATTTGAAAATGAAAAGAATAGAGACAATGGCTGACTTCAGGTATGGTGTTAACACAGATGTTAACATCGGTGTTAGTGTTACCAGGGGTGGTAACACGCTATTTGAAATGATGTGCATATGTTAGATGGTAACACACACCTATCCCATAATATGAGTGTTAACACAAAATGTAACAGAAAATGTTAGTGCTGATCAGAGAAAGGTTTTGAAGAGATCATGGCCCCCATATACTTTCTGAAGGCCTTAACAGTAACGGCTTATGTGTTAACACCGTTTTGACTTCAAGAACCATGTTAGTGTTGGGTACCATCTTCAGCTACTGACGAGCCATTGCAACTGAAACGAAATGAGTGAAATTAAAAGGAGCGCAATAATAATGGGTTTTACAGTAGTTTAAAATGTTGTCAGTATAATTCACTTCATTTCAACAGTTCACTGATAATCATAATAATAACAATGACAATAATGATAATGATAATAATAATGATGAGAATAATGATAATGATAATAATAATGATGAGAATAATGAAAATAATGAGAATAATTATAAGCTATAAATGATGATGATTTGAATAATAAAAATGAAATTACTGACAGTTTAATTTCAAATTTGTATTATCCTAATAAAATATTTGATAGGATATCGAGTCCCATCTTCAGCTATTGACGACCCATTGCATCTAGTTGAAAAGGTTGTCTGAGTATAATTCAATTCATTTCAAAGGTTCATGGATAATGATGATAATATAATAATGAGAATAATTATAAGCTATAAATGATAATGAGTGATTATTGACTTAAACTTAGATAAATAAAAACAAGCGGATATGGAACCAGTCGGTCAACCTGAATAGGCTAGCCTCAACGAATAGCCCAAAAGTTGTGCTCTGTACATATTGCCACGCAGGGTTCTCTGTAATGTAAACGATACGAGAGCCCTGATTGGTCCTTGTTCCCTCATGACCTCACGCTGATGCCATATCAGAGTCCCTTGGCATGTCCAGCCTTTCACTATAGTATATAGCGCATATAGTAATCTCATTACATATCCATTCTTTTCTTCATCTAAGATTTAAATTATAAAAATCAAACTAATGATAATTTTTATTTCAGATTTGTATTATCCTAATGAAATATTTGATATGTGTCTATAAATTGAAAGAGACTAATAGTTAAGTATCACCTTCCCAGCATGTTGCTGTTCTTTATTATGACAAACATTATTTGATCTAGCAGGACACACATCTTCAAAAATGTAACACCATTGCTAACATCTGTGTTGGCCTAGATGTTAATATCTTGCACTGTGTTGAGGGGCTGGGATAAACAGACCTGTTAGTGTTACCAATTGTGTGTTAAATGTAACACGGTACTTGAAGTCAGCCAATGGTCCTAATTGATTTCGTTAGATAATGATTTACCGGGTGAACTTATTTCACATTCTGCGGAAAGTGGTTGTCACATAAATTCCGTGTGAATGTTGACTCCTATAGTATTTTTCATGTTCTATTAGCATACCTCTATAAAGATTTATAAGTACGTTTCGCATCTACTCGATGCATTATCGTTATCCTCCGAAGCCAAGTACGTCATTTTGAGAAATGCATCATATGTTTCTCAGAGATAAACGGCCTATCGCATTCAGTCTCTGACCAGCGTAGATCCGCTTCCGCAGTTTGGTGAGTAGAATGTTCCATCCTGATATGCCTGTCCTAGCACACACACACACCTAAAAGAGCCGCTTTTTTCTTAATTAAATAATAATGATATAAACGCACACGTACATACAACATACATATATATATATATATATATATATATATATATATATATATATATATATATATATATATATATATATATATATATATATATATATATATATATATTTATATATATATATATATATATATATATATATATATATATATATATATATATATATATATATATATATATATATATTTATATATATATATATATATATATATATATATATATATATATATATATATATATATATATATATATATATATATATATATATATATATTACATATTTATACACACACAAACATATATATATATATATATATATATATATATATATATATATATATATATATATATATATATATATATATATATATATATATATATATATATATGTATATATATACATATATATATATATATATATATATATATATATATATATATATATATATATATGTGTGTGTGTGTGTGTGTGTGTGTGTGTGTGTGTGTGTGTATCCTTAGAACAATTCCCATCGTGTGTGCACAGCAATATACTTTGATAACAAATCAACATTTTGTTAAATAGTTTACTTGAACGTGATATATAGGTTGTTTTAAACAGCATATGTGCGAATAGTGTACTTTAAATATCACTCTTATCGGTGAGTTTAATATATTTAAAGTTGTCAGACCATATCTGTACTCAAGAAACAATTGTGTGAAGATACACCATTGCTCCGGAAGTTCCTGGTGTACTCGTTTAATGTGACTTCCGCCCTATGAGAGATGAACTCGACCGGAAACGGAAAAATAACTCAAAATATATTTGATAAAAGTATGAATCTTAAGATAATTCAAATCGTGATGAACCGTGCGACAATAAAGTAGGTGAAAAAACTAGTATAACGTATTATCAAAGAGGCGGCCATGTCCCTCCCGGCTAAACCGGATATTATCGCGGATATTTGGGTACCGGCAGGTAGCGTATCAATCTCCCAGCGACAGGGACCTCTACAGAGTGCCTCATATCTTAAAGCAACCAAGCACAATATTACATTTCCAGGAGCGACCATGAGAGGAAATTGCTAGGATCTTGATAATGATGCTGCGTATTTGAAATGGTGCCAATAATTCATATTTTGCACAAAGACATCCTGAGTTCTCACGTTGACTTGAGAGAGCATCACAATCCGGGGATCATCTATAACAGTGTGACTGATTTACAAAGATTAGGGTGATAAAAGAGTGCTTTGTGGGATGGGAAGAAGTAAGGCCGGGCCCGTATGGTATTAGCCGGGTCTCTTTTCCATTAAGGCTTCCTCTTACGGTGATCAATCTATGCCCTGCGCGGGTCAGCGATTCTAGGTCGCTACTTTTTATATGTCTAGTCCGGTGAATTCAAAAGACGAATTAAGACATTCATAATAAACATGTTCTCTTGCGACTTTGAGAACCTAGTGGGCGAGTGTGTTCGAAGCAAAAAAGACGGTTTGCTTCGAATTCTTGAAAAATAAGTTAACTGTAAGTGTAAATTTGATATTTCTATGGTTTCTCGTATTCGTGTGATGGTCTGCTCCGATTTCTTGTTCCGTGTGAATGTTTATTTTTTCTATGTTTTCTTGTATTCGTGATTTCTACTTTTCATATATTTTCTTATAACATTACTTTGTTTCTTACACATTTTCGAATATGTATTATTTGCAATCTAATTATTACATAAATGAAAGTACATTACCATACAATAAGCAATATTTTCTATCAACGTTGTCTTTTTTCTACAAAAAGAGCTCACAATGGATAGTAGACTCTACCTCAAAGTTTATATTAAAAAATCGACAAATCAAGCATATTTCTGGAAGAATATGTTTCCTGTAAGAGCATATAAGCTATTTCTCTGACTTACGTTAATGTGATTTCCTGCTATATGTCTTCAAGCAGTATATAGTCACCATGTTCACTGACTATAGCTAGCATGTTTTTCAGGGAACCAGATGACATTCCGTACTCGAGGACTATCTTAACAGAATTGTGTGTTTTCATTGAATTGTGCTGCATGTAAAGCCACGGATTTAAGCCCCCATGGATCTATGCACTTGATTTACATTGCGATTATTAACGTTATTTTGACAATTCAGCGCGTTACGATATCGCTGGAATTTGAGATGTAAAGGTTATATATGCTAGTCTCCATTCCGGAAGGGCTGTGCCGCAGGTGCGGGCAAGGTATAATCGACAATAAGACAGCATATTGGAGTCTTTTATTGTCCACAGAGACAGGTTATAATGTGAGAATGTGTCTAGAACTCAGTAGAGAAAAAGGTATATGCTACTTTTTCTTTGAATGTGTGCCTTTTTGCAAATTGTGTAAACCTATGGGGAAACCGAATTGGCAATCGGATAGTAGTGAGGAGTTTAAAGATTAATTTGTAGCTTCGCTCTGAAACCATTTGCAACATCTTCCAAGCAACTTAAACCCTTTATAACACTCAGTAGGTATGTTCTTTACGACCTAAATCACCTGCCGACAAGTAGAGAAATAACACTTGGACCTTGGGGAGATATTATTTTTTTATGTAGAAAGTAGCAATACTGTAGATTCTTCAACACTTTTGGGAATATCAATGGATGTAAATGGACTTCTTGGCACCCCCCCCCCCCCCCCCACAGACACACACACAGACACACAGGCACACACGTAAACGCACACAAGGTCTGCATTGTTTTTTAACATGTATGTATGTATGTATGTACAGTGTATGTATGTATGTATGTATGTACATGTATGTAAGTTACTCACGTACATATGTGTATGTATGTATGTATGTATGTGTATATGTATGTACATGTATATATGTATGTACATAATACATATGTATGTATGTATGTATGTATGTATGTATGTATGTATGAATGTACATTGTATGTATGCATGTACGTTCTTGCGTAAGTACGTATGTATGTACATGTATGCACGTGCGTATGTAAGTGTGTATGTATGCGTGTAAATGTGTATGTAAATCAAACAATCATATTGTCACAATAACCTGACTGGTCACTATTCAGCAGAGATGCATGAAACAGTGCTGAGAGGTACTGCCAGCTTATGTCCGAAAAGAACCAATGAAGCAAACCTTATATGGTATATTGACCTAAAACATAGGGTTAAAATGGGTACAGAATCAGTGTATAACTGTCTGTGACATTTGACAGCATAATTGGTCAACAATGTACTGGGCAAAAGATAGCCTTTATGGCCAGAAGTCTTTTGCCAAACTGGCAGTCTAAACGATATAATTATGCAATTCTAGAATCATATTCCATTCGTTCCAAATTGCACAGAAATGTCCACAACTGCAGGAACCGCGGTAAGGCCAAGATCAGCAAGAACTCCAAAAACTATTGATTTAGTAAGAAATTCTCTAGCTGGCTAAGGACCGGAATATCAGCGGTAGGTAGAATAACGTGCTCAGTATTTCGAAATCGTCATACGCCAGGATTACTCAATCAACACGTATGCCATATTAAGGATGCGACATGCACTGAGGCATTGGCTCCCACTCAGAGGCATACACTATGTGTAGATAACCCATAAAGATACTGTTATCTTAGCACACTTTTTTCGTCGTGCAGTATACCGGTAATATGTAGGGCATGCTTAAACCTGTAAACTTAGAATAAACATCCATGGAACTCAGATTGCACATGTATGTACCTGATATAATCCGGGCGTCATCCTAAAAGTTGATACCAAAATGAACGATGAACATGTTTTAAAAGGTATTTTTGAAGGCACTTAATTAAGACCTGGTAAACACAGAGAATTTTCTGCTGCTCCTACTGACCCAACAAGTAGTGGTGCGCATGCCCTAAAACAAGCGTCACGTACGCGATCTAGCGCCAGTTTCTAAAGAAACAAACGGTGCACGTCACAACACACGCGTACTACCAATGTTGAATTAGTGCATATGCGATCTTTTGCTGATTAAGTTAAGGTAGCTTACTTTACGGTTATTATAATAAAACACGTATTTTCTCCCTTTTAAAGTTATTTGTAAGATATCGAAATAAAACATGTATGCACGCCTTAACTCCCCTAGAATATTCCCGGAAGGCATGCGCTTAGATCTCATGCAATATTGAATTAAATGTCTCCGCTATGGGATACTTGGTTTAAGAAATGCCCATGTGTTAGATAACACGACTTTCAAAGCTATTATTTGAAGGCTATATGAATAGGTCTTGAACATTTTCCTGTCATACGATTTATCTATTGCATTTAAGGAGCTGAAATGCCATACAATTTCTTTTTCCAGCCATTGGGGTTATCGGCACATAGTACAGGCCTCTGAGTGGGAGAATAGATACTCCCTGCTGAGGTTCGGATCAAAAGGAAGTATTTTGGTGTAATCTTGCTTTAATAACGGTTTACGCACACGACTGTACAACATCAGGGTTTCATTGTAAAACGGTAGAATCCTGATTGTACAGCAGCCTGTGATGGTTATGGTTACCATTGAGATGATAGTCACAGAAACGTATTATTAGGAAAATTATATAAATAAGGGGCTATGTGCATATAAATTCAAATCCCAATCTCCCTCAAGCAATTTAAAATACTTTATTTTGTATAAATAACTTGAGTTTAACGCAAGGGGGACTTTTGACTAAAATAATACAAAAAGGCCTTAAAACTGTATTTATGTGCCATGTTTTATTAAGCGTGACAGAAATGTTCTAGACCTGCCTTGAACAATGCGCTCTGATAGTTTATATCATTAATATCAATTTGGATGATAAAGCTGCTTTGATGCGTGGCTGCCGCACAAACCATATCCTAGTTGTCAGCGACAAAAATCTTCTTATTGAGTAACCATACTAAAGACAACCTATGAATATCTCATCATGATATTTGTAAATAACGTACTTTTAAGTTATCATCCTGTAAATGTCAAACAGATGGCATTACGGAGAAAAGACTCATGATAAGCAAAAGGTAATGGTGATCAATTTTGGCATTATAAGACCAGCGGTTCGGCCTATGAACCAAAACCAGTGACACAATTTCCAACAAATTTATGTTAGCTCTACAATAATGTAAGGTAGCGTATAATGGATTCCAAAAATATAGCTATTCTGCATGCATAAATGACAGAGTGCGCGTGTTGAATTGACGAATGGCTTGGGTTAACAAGGGGACTCATCCAATAGATAAGAAAGATGTTAGTATCGATGGATGACGCAAGGGGGATTCTTTTGTTCCGTAATATTCATCAAGATAAATTTCTGTGGAATAGCTGATGAGACTAGACGCAATTAGTCATAATTATCTAACTATATTCTGAGATAATATTTCTGCCCAGATCATACATACATGTTGTTTACATTATACATTTCTTGATTTGTCAGAATATTTTTTTTATAAATACACCATTGATTGTGTTAGGATCATATCCTACTACTTTTATTTGACCTAGTGCTTGCGTGTCTTGTGCTCGATAATGGTGAGATTCAACTGTGTGCAGATTTTGAGTAGACTGTTTCAGATTTTATGGTGTAGATAGGATATATGGCAGAGGGGATAGCACGAGAAACCCGTTATGAGATTTTTGTCTATAATCAGGAAAACTTCATGTTGAAATGTGTTTTTACGTTCATAAAGATTATATCTCTAGCCATTTTGTAATGGAGTAGCAGGGAAATTCCGCCAACCATTAAAACTTCTCACCTCATCCATTCTATTATTTGCAAAAGTTTTAATATATACTTTAAAAGTTAAAGACCAGATTCCAAACTTCTCATTCAAACCTTTATAAAACCAATACTACATACTGGCAAAATTTCTGGCAACCATTAACAATAAACTTGGCATATACTTTACACAGAGAGGTCTTAAATTTATACAATACATTTTTAATTTTGTGCGCATCCTAATACGTTATATTCCAGGAAATCCTCCAAACATTCCGTTGCCTTGGAAAGGAGGTCACAATAACAAAATATCTATCGTAAATTTTTTCACCTGCGAAAAAACAAAGAAACGCAAGTTTGTATTGGACGATAGCCATAGCTACCAAGCAACGAATTAACCAAAAATCCTTTAAAATCAAAAATTAAATTCTCATCCGCCTTGAGTTACATTATAAGCAGTCCAAGCGGAATGCGGCAGACCACTTGGCTGTTGAGGCATCCCCTTCACTATTATATACAGCATTAGTCTTTGCCTGTATAGCATCATTTCAATGAATATGGTGGCAATTGATATCAATTGCCATTCATTGTAGAGAACGACGGCCTCTTATATGACGTCACAGATAGCATGTGTCAATCACATGTCTGTGTTGTTTATTAGAGCACGTGCGGCTGATCAGCTGACTGTTGATTACGTGCGCGTTACTATTATTAGAAATTTTAATGGCTGGGCTGGCTCGCACCACGGCAATGTGTGTTTTAAAACCCACCCACCCTCCCTTTTCGTAAGGGTTGTCTCAGTTTATGAATTGGTTCCTTTTCTGTGGTTGTGCGCTTACAATAACTTGTTCTTTAAACGCAGTGCATATTGCTATTTTTACAACTACAGTTAAGGTGATACATTCTTGAGATACTGCATTGTAGCAGTTCATTCTAAAACTGTATTAGTTAATTTGTTGCATGTTTGTACCGTGGTGGCTGCGCGATCGAGGTGACTACTACAGAATTGATAATGTATGGACTTCTCAGGTTGCGATTGTCTGTCGGTCGCGCAGCCAACTTGGTATGTTATATACAAATGTAGATAAGGACTTATTAAACTGTTAAGAGTGCCGATCTGTCTTTGTTCGTTCTTGGGGGGCAATGAGTGTGTTTGTGTGTTTGTTTGTTTTTGTACATACAAGAGCTGGATTCTACAGTAAAAATCGAATTCCTGTGCCAGTCGAACAGTTGAATGCTGGCAAGTATCGGAGGAGCGAGCAGTATTTGTTAGGAAATGCCTGGCTGCGCTGTAAAGATACCGTAATTTCGCGTGTATAAGACGCACCCGTACGTAAGACGCAACCCTTGCCCAGGCCTTTAAAATGATGTATAGACCTTAGCTTTGTGTATAGTGCGCAGTCCTCCGTTTCGGCTTCATGTGGCGCCCCGGCGGTTGGATGCGTATTTTTACAGGTTTAACCTTTTTGCGGGCCAGAATAGCGTCAATATGTCAAAATTGGCGTAATTACGACTACCCTTTATTATAAAACTACCTTAAATCACCCGCAAAGAGGCCTTGATTTTTACGTTTCCAGGCCACTAAATTTAAAGAAAACATTCAAAATAAACTTAATCATGCAATCTCGGTCTATCGCATACATCGTCTAAATTTAACTGGAAACCAATGTGCCCGAAGGTCAACATCGATTTCGGATCTCCGTGTGGCAGGAGACTCGATGTAAAACACCCTAGATTTCTAGCACGATTTGTGCGTCTTATACACGTGAAATTACGGTAATTGGGCACGCACATTTATGACTCACCTTGACGCTTTGTTCGTTTTTTTTATTCCGTGGCATCCGGGTGGAAATCGGACACGCGGTCGCATAAAATGCTCAGTCCGCCAACACATTTAAAACAGGAATTATGTTTACACTTAATTGATTATCATATGCACCACTTCTCCACCCGAGAGAAAATTGCCAGTGACCTGGGTCTCGGGATAAGGCAATGATTTTCGCCTGGAACTCCCGATGCACTCTATTATAGCATTCTGGCATATAAAAAGCTGGTCATTATTGGCCACAATGCTGCATACTGATCCGGGTTGCCAACCCGGACCTAGGATTTTGGAATTTTGCGCTCCACCTCAGATTTTTAAAACCATTTTTAAAGGAATTAGAGAGTGATTTTAGTGATGCTATCAAGTTGATGTGATTAAAAAAAGTGTATTTAGTTAAATAGAATACCCAAATACATGCATGGCCAGATAAATTCTGTACAACACAGGATATTGATTCCAGCCTGCACTCAGTGACCCCATGGTTGCTGTCAAAGCGAGTATCAGAGCAGTTCCTGAAAGTGCCAAAATCATGTAAATTTAGGGTTTCAGGTTTATTGTTTCTTCTTTCATCATGCTATAATAGTGATTAAGTTAGCAGTGGAGAGCCGTGTGGCGACTTAAGCTTCGGACCTGCTGACAACCCGTTCGAGGCGCTTGGTTGTCAGCAGGTCCTCAGCTTAATTCGCCACCCGGATCTCCACCGCTAACTTAATCCCTATAACAATACAGCTAGCTAGTCACGAATTTTCTAATTGATACGGCAGAGAAAGTGACGATACTCGAAGTTAAAATTCAAATTCAAATCCCCATCAGAGATTCGAGCCCCCTCCCTCACATTCGCATTGTCTGTCTCATTAAATCTCCTTTTTCAAGAGGTGCATGTACAGTGCAGACATTTAATTCCTGCACTAAATGCGTTTGCAGCCCGGGCATACTACACGATTGACACAAGTTTCATTGACATGGATGCATGGATTACCTCAAGATTGAGCGTATATGTTATAAACAAGCTGCGTTAAGATCATTGATGGGCTTGGATTATTTTTTGACATGTTAATCAACCAGGCACTGGCAGACGTCCGGTCGACTGGTGCAGGAACTAAATGTCTGTACAGTGACAGCAGTGTAGGCAGGAGATCAACAACCGGAATGAGTCACCTGCAGAAACCATCTCTTCCATTTACACGTGACGAGTTTGCTGTGAAAAAAAATAACTTACTGTGACTTACACTAGGAATTATTTATAGAATTGAAGACCATCGCATCTATCTTTAAAATAGCTAGCCCGAGTATGGTATTAATGCGTCACCAGATGTCAACGCACGGACTATTTTGACATTACTTTTATCTCCGAAAAAAAGAGATAACGATGTTGTGATAGTGGCATGTTTCTACTTAGTTTATCGTTCACTTCCCTGCAAAAGGTACATCTATATGGTACATCTATATGGTTCATTTATATGGTACATTTATAAATATGGTACATTTATATGGTACATTTAAACATAGTTATGGTACATTTATATGGTACATTTCTACATAATCATGCTACATTTATGTGGTACTTTTACACATAGTACCGGCACATTTAGGTGGTACATATATACATAGTAATGGTACATTTATAAGGGACATGTATACATAGTAACGGTACATTTATATGGTACATTGATAGGTTGTATTTATACATAGTTATGGTACATTTAAATGGTACATTTCTACTTAAAAATGGTACATCTATAGGGTACATCTATTTGATAAGTGTTTGAAAACTAAAGAGCGAAGTATCCATGTGACAGTCATTGACTAATCATAAAATGCCTGGTAGCATCTTCAGTTCCCTAAAGCGAAATACAAGAACGATCATGTGCAGAGGATAGAGACAGCAATAGACGGCCCGCAATGCGCTATATAACTCAGTCATGGGGCGGCCCCGATAGTGTAAAATTACTCACAAACTTCGAGCATAGCGAACCTTCTATTCAATAGAAGCGAACATGTTTCTTGCAAATACAATTATAAGGCTGCGCGTCTCTCTAAATAACATGTTTATTGCAGATATCCTTACATGCAGTTTCTCTGAGATCATTACAAGATATATAGTTATTGCTATGGAACGAAAAGCCCAGTTCGACACGGATAGACCATAAAAACGTAGATGAAAATCCATTGGTGCGGGGTCGCTGCGGAAAATAAAGGTTTATTGCGCGCAATCGCGGCGAAATAACAGCATTTGGAATCGTGTTGGGCGGAGTTTTTTGTGTTCACGGGTCAAAGGCGACCTCTTGGAGTACAGAGTTCAGTTGCGTTTCTCAGCTTATTGCGGAATGATAACAAGATAAGGGGATTTCCCAACATGGCATAATTTCCTGATATTACTGAAAAACATAAGCTAATTTGCTCCGCTCTGCGTGCCAGACACTTCTTTTACGGGACTAGCTGCAGTAAAAGTTTAGAAAATGAGATTGTTCGCGCAGTCACCATCTATGTTCGTGTCTCCGTTAAACCCAATGGACGGGGTGAACATATTGCGCATTGCATCATTGCCTCAGCAGCCGAGTTCTGATTTGACTGAAAACCTATATGGCTCTATCTGTAATAAAACACTATTAAAGTCACAATGAACTGAAACATGCATTCTAATGCGTACATGTAACGTTCTTTTCAGATAATTCGTTAAAAATGTCTAACTCTGTTGCTAAAGGTTTTATTTATCAGTTTCGATATTTTGAGAGATACTGTATAAAGGTTAATGTTAACGTGTGCTTAATCTTCCCGAATTTATCGAATGGGTTTGAGACGGGAACAATAAAAACGTTATCTTTAATCATTTTTGTTGGTATGGTGGGGCAAGACGATGCACGTATTCAGATTGAGTAGTAAAGCCGTATATTTAAGTTATTCCCTTTCCCAGCAGATGGCGCCCTGTGTAATCTGAATAGTGGCGTTTTTAATGCTCAAAAGTCAACAAACAACGATAGAAATTAAAACATATTTATTTGGCATTCATTGACGTGCTTATTTACGCTGTTAAATAATGGTGATACTGGCCTGGGCAGGTTTAATCATGTGATTTTTCTAGCCATTTTTGTGTTTCTTGCCATATACTTTGGATTGTAAGATAGTCGTACAACATATGCCATGTAGTTTTCATTCCCCCCCCCCCCCCCAAGAAAAAAATATGCATGTATCCGATTCTATTAGCCAAATTGTTTGAAGGCTAGTTATTACGGATATGTGTACACTTTGGTATTGAAAGTACTTTGTGTGAGAGCATTCTCCTTATATTACATTTGAATGGAAGAGAGTATTTTGGGAATCCAGCTACAATTTTCCTCTGGATCTAATTCTTCTTTCCATCTGTCTTCACTCCAGTCGCCAGATTTTATCCTACTTGGATTACTCCTTTTTTATTTGAAAATCCACTCTAGAGTAGAGTGTGAGCTTAAATCATGATCTTCATATGTTTTTTTTGTTTGCCAATTGTTTAGACAGCTACATATTGTGCGAACACAAATTTTACCCCTAGTGACGTCTCTTCCATTTTATGTAATGAATATGATTTGGGGACCGGATGGAGTTAAACAAATATTCTGTATAGTATATTTTCTCCTCAATCCATTTTCTGTAAAAAGGAATATTTATTTTCGGGTTTCCACAAAATTGGCTTTTGAAATGCATATTTTCGGGTAACATAATAGATGACTGATTCTGGGAGCGCGATATTATGTTATAGAGTAATGACATGTTAGAACAGACTATGTTGGCTAGGTACCAACACTAATTGGTGGTATTTGAGTGATGTGCACCACGAGCTTATTAAAATGTGTGAAAGTATGGCAAAATTTGTAACCCATTCCAGTAAGCTAATAGTTGCGACGATGCGAATTACAAAGGACTCACTGTTACATGCAGATTGTATAGTATGTCTTAAGTGGGATTTATATGCTTTAAAGACTGTGCAAAACTGGCGGAGTATCCAAAATACGATGGACTTAGCCAAAACGAAGGACTTATCAAGGATGTTAAGACTACTAATCAATAATACATGTACGTACCATCGACAATTTTTTCACTGTTTCTGACTAGGAAGAAATATTCTACATACTTCTTTATAATTTGATTGCTCCATAAACATAGTTATTAATCAATTTAGTTAGTTAGTTAGGAAGTACCCCAGGAGAGTCCCCTTCCAATCGACGATGAGGTTTTAGGCCATAGCTGCAAACACATAAGCAACATGTATAGCCGCGCCATCTGGCGACGTAACTAAAAACCAAATAGTCCTTTCTGTGTGACTTATTGTGTCTTTTAATGTGTTAATGTTTTATTTCACCTCAATAATCTATGGCTGTTTATTTAATGTGGTTGTGATAAGCTATTTAATACTATTTAATAAACTTAGTTTATTACGTAGCAAAGGTATTTGCTAACTTTTCTCGCTGAAGGCTACGAGTGTGTGTGTGTGTGTGTGTGTGTGTGTGTGTGTGTGTGCTATCGACCTTTCGGACAACGCGAGTATTCGTAAAACTAAGAGAAACTAAAGTCGAGTAGATACAATGTATATATCCAATCTGTTTGAGGACGAGTAGATTTTTCGCGGACCCCTGTCTGTTCGGCCCTTTATTTGTTGCTTTGTATAGTTGAATTCAGATATCACTGTAGGATATTTACGTTTTGTGTTCAGTGTATGCTAATTTCAGGACAATGTGTTACGTAGGTGTAAGAAAAGAAATGTGTTTGTACTTTGTATGAGTTTGTACCTTATAGGTGGTCCACTATAACCCACAGGTACCCGAGTAGTTCTTTGTCACTTGTAGCATGGCCTGCTCCCTTCAGCCAATCACAGGCCTCGAAAAGTGTTTTCAGTGAACATCTCTGTGTGGGTTAGACAACGACAGCTAACCGTGTTCTTCAGGGAAAAAAGAAGACACTTTTAGGGCCTGTGATTGGCTGAAGGGAGCAGCCATGCTACAATGTCCTATAACCCTACACTTTTCGAGGCCTCTAATTGATAGAAGGCAAGCTATTCCCGCAGTACCCGACCAACCGTCGTCTCGAGTAAATCCTACTGGAGTTGGCGTTCGTACCTAATGGCAGTGCTTAAAAGATTTCACGGGTTTTAATACAGCGCTGGATTTATTTTTCTTCGAATTCTATTTTTTTTTTTACTCATTGTATGTATTGTTATTCCTTGATTATGTAACAAAGGCTTAGCTATATCCAATGCTGCCTACTTTTGTGCCAGTAAAGAAAGTGGTTCAATTACATGTACCTACGCATTAGTACAATGCCTTGGGCCCTTCTATATCTGGAATGTTCAAGTGGTTATAT
>OZ012694.1:26862406-26864906 GCA_963942565.1 Maea johnstoni | reverse complement strand
TTAGGTAATCCATGTATCCATGCCCAGAAAACTGGGTGGCAATCGGACGTGCGGTTTTGTACATTGCCTGGGCTGCCCACGCATTTAGTGCAGGAATTAAATGTTGGCACTGTATATATATATATATATATATATATATATATATATATATATATATATATATATATATATATATATATATATATATATATATATATATATATATATATACATATATATATATATATATATATATATATATATATATATATATATATATATATATATATATATATATATATATATATATATATATATATATATATATAAATACATATGTATATACATATATATATATACATATATATATATATATATATATATATATATATATATATATATATATATATATATATATATACATATATATATATATATATATATATATATATATATATATATACATGTATATATATGTATATATATATATATATATATATATATATATATATATATATATATATATATAAACATATATGTATATGTATATATATATATATATATATATATATATATATATATATATATATATATATATATATATATATATATATATATATATATATATATTAGCTGCAACCCGTGCACAGCACGTGCGTATACGCAGCAACTTCCTTTTACGAGATAAAAAGAGCTAACATTAGCAGCCAAGGATCGAGCCCTTTATGCTCTTTCTAACGATGTCATGAATTCGGTACCAACAATTACAATTTTGATATATTTAAAAGAATTTATTACCGCCTTTCTAAACTTGTTGTCAAAGGCCCAGTAATAACTGAGAATTCATTTAATTGAAACAGACATATTTTGCCGAGAATCTCGGGAAATCAAAATGTCTGTTCAAGGCGTTTTCATTTGGTGATTTCTCCGTGATTACTGGGCCTACAATTACGACTTTAATATATCTAAAAAGAACATATTACAGACTTTTCAGATATATAAATGTTGTTGTGTTACGCCCAGTAATGTATAAATGCAGTTTATATGATGTTTCTGGCTATGGTGGTAGCCATAGTATATTATATATATATATATATATATATATATATATATATATATATATATATATATATATATATATATATATATATATATATATATATATATATATATATATATATATATATATATATATATATATATATATGCAAGTTTGTCTCGTATCTGGAAAAGTGCATCACATACACTACAGCTTTCCATAGGTATTTCTATCATGCATGCTCTTTTATACATACTTGCAGCTCCAGGGGAATCAAATATACATCCCTTGTGTTTTGCTTGCGAAGACAAACTAAACAAACCTGACTAGATCACTGAGATTATTATGATAGAGGCTAAATAAAGACAATCAAAATCACATCAGTATAAAATCAGTCAAAAGAATAAAATCATTTAACTGGAAACATGTTATTCATGAAGCGCTAAATTAAAATTACAATTGAGGGATTTAAAATTGTCTTTATTGAGTGAGGAGCGATGCCCCTAACGTTTAGACCAGCAAAGTCGCACAGTATTAAGAGCTTAAACAGCAGAAATGCTACAAATTTCGGTGAATAGGCAATACTTTTAATCCATCGTCATTTTCTAATTAATTGTATATCAATTATTGAAGATTATTACGCAGATTCCTTTAAAAAGTATATTTATCCTCATAGGTTTTGGACTTTCAAGTGCAAAAGTAGTTTAAATTCACCAACGATTTCAGTCTCCTAATAAAAGCTGCGTCAGCGCCCAAATCAACAAGAACAATGACGACAATGTGCCTGAGCGACCTCTACTGACTGAGCATTGAGTCATTGTACCTGCCATGCACGCTCACAATGACATATTTTCCCAATACTTGTGCAACTAGTCCCTAATTGTCATAGCAGCATTTCCTGGGAATTATAAAGTGCCAAAATCCCAACTGCGATCGAATGAAAGAGTATATATACACTCAGAATGGGTGAAAACTCGCCAGACAGTGTTAGAACTGTCTGATGGTGTGGCAGGAAGGACATTTTAAATGAAAGTAAACCTAGTAAAAGTAGGGGAAGACTTCTTGGAGGCAAGAAGCCACTGCTCGCATGATCTGTGTGAATGAGCGAAAGCAAGACAGAATGTCAGTGTGTGATTTCTTGAATATTGATAAGTAGTAGTAGTGGTAGCAATAGTACATGTAGTGTACGGTATTACCCCCATGTACACCCGGCACCCCCTAGATAATATGCATCCCCTCCTCGAGTCCCTTTCCCGTATGTAAAATACAATTCCCCATTTATTACGTGCAGAGGGAGTTGGGGAGTGGGGAGTTTTGGTTTAAGTACTTGACCCTGTGCGGTCAGATCGACAAATTTACGAAATTAATGGGCGATTAATTGATAATAACTATTGATCGTTTGTTGATTTCACTCATCAAAAGCCATGGTGAGAGCGGACACCAACCTGTGCCAACGCAAAGATACCGGTTTCTCGGTTCTTA
>OZ012694.1:26823632-26862206 GCA_963942565.1 Maea johnstoni | reverse complement strand
TGTAGCTCACCATAAGGCAATGAACCCAGGGCAACGTCTTCAACGCAAATCCTGACTCAGTTATGTGGTGTGAAAGCGCGGATTCATTTTTCTTGTGGGAGAAAAACTACATTAAAAAGGCGTTTGACACCAGGAGAGCAATGACCAGGGGAACTGGCATGGAGGGAATATAGCATATTGACATTATGCTATATTAATATATTCTTTATGTGTGTATTTCCTGACGCAGGACGTGTTATAGAGGCTGCAGCCCGTAATATGAGCGCTTTATATATCCTGAAATGGAAAGCGTAGATCAGAATCCTAATAAAATCACGCTGTAGTGGTCCCAAGGCTTAACAAAACACATCAATGCTGGAATGCAATACTTAAAACAGAAAGGCATTACTCTCCTAGGCCCGTCTTCTTCTAACCTGGGGGCATTTCTTAATAATGTAGAATGAAATATATAGGGCCTCCCAAAAATGAAACACACTAGCTTTTATTGAATTTCATGGAAACACTAAACCATAATCTTAGCACCAATCCTGATGATGAAGGTTTACATGTACATCTAGGGTATATCCTCTCAAAGAATTGACCTGGCCCTTTATCATGGGAGTGGAGAGGGATGGATAGAAATGTGACCACTCATCCATTTTGCGACTGCGCACTATTTTAGAGGATCTCCTTTTAGATGTACACCTAAATCATTATATTCATTGCTGAGATTATTATTCTGAGGTTCCTCTATAAGTTAAGACATTCCGAGGTGTTTCACCTTTTGGAACGCCCTGTATATCCTTTTAAATCCTTTCTAAAATGTAGTACGTTCGATAAAATCAAGATAGGTTTGATCTTTTTAGATTTCCAAGAAGATTGTTGTGTTCGTACGTAAGACGATGATAGTTCATTTATTACAACGCCTATAAGTTGTATCAGATGATACGAGTGCATGGAATTTCCCATGAATGAATGCGCAGGTGAAATGGCTAGGCTTCAGTTCATGTTCTCACATATTCCTACTGGAGACTCACCTGACACAATTCTGAAATATAGATGAGGGATATACACATTTCTTCAGTGACATTTAGAAGTACGCCTCTGAGATCTGTCTGTACGAAGCAAATTTATGTCATACCGAAACCAATTTTAGAAAAATGTGGGGAGTAATATTTGATGACCTAAGAAATACTTTTTATGCGCCAGGGTAACAAATTACAAAACAGATTCTGTGTATACCTAGACGGTAGAACTATGGAGGTATATAAAACATAATATAAGGCTAGAATTTACATCATTCTATTGATACTTGTTATGTTTGTACCTTTTTTTGTTTTTGACAATTTATGCTTGTGGTTTGCACTATAAGGATATCGATATCTTGAAGCCTGATGTTTATAATGGATATTGGTGATATATACATGCCTTGACTGTGTCTTATATGTTTGTGATGTGCAAAACAAAGAAAATAAAAATCGCTTTACACATGTGTGTAATTTCAAAATTTAAAAAAAATGTCCAAGTCAGGTTCAGGTTCATCTTTAAGTTATGTTGAACCTCGAACAGCCATTGTTTCTAAAATTAGGCCAACTGAACGTTTCAGTTTAAGTTATCCATACTTGGAAATGCCCTTTACGGGGCCCACGCATAGAGTTTTGCTACGTAAAGTAAGGATTTTTTTATTAGAAAGAATATGGTTTTCCGTCGCTTTCTTTATACTATTTTTTTTAAATAAGCTCCTATGGCATACGCAAATTATGAGAACTCTCTTTTCAGGGCTTAAGGCAGAAATAAATCACCACCGAGACTGGATAATGAGCTCTTTTCGAAACTATGGTCTGGACGAGTCAAGGGAGCGGATAAATTTTGACATGATGATGTCTCCCCCTGGATTTACGCGTAGACAAGTAATATACAGTTTATGGATTTGATGGTAGGAAAATTATATATATATATATATATATATATATATATATATATATATATATATATATATATATATATATATATATATATATATATATATATATATATAATATATATATATATATATATATATATATATAATATATATATATATATATATATATATATATATATATATATTCATATATATATATATATATATATATATATATATATATATATATATATATATATATATATATATATATATATATATATATATATATATATATATATATATATATATATATATATATATATATATATATATGAATATATACATGGTGGTTAGTGGCTCCAAAAAGTATGATCACATTAACACCAGTTCTAAAAGATCTCCACTGCCTGCCCATCAGGAACAGGATTGAGTTCAATATTCTGCTTTTAACTCTCAAAGGATGTGCTGTTAGTCAAATAAGCCAATACAAGGACCCTACGATCAAATATTAAGATCAAATTTAATGAATCAAATTCAAGAAACCGCTGAAAACATTGCTATTTCAAAAACAGCTGTGCACTGACTATTCGTTAAAGCGCATTTGAACATTATAGGTGGAAATGGGGCCATATCAAATATCAATTATAAGTTAGCAATATATATATATATATATATATATATATATATATATATATATATATATATATATATATATATATATATATATATATATATATATATATATATATATATATATATATATATATATATATATATATATATGTGTGTGTGCGTGTATACATATATATATATATATATATATATATATATATATATATATATATATATATATATATATATATATATATATATATATATATATATATATATATATATATATATTATAATATATATATATATATATATATATATATATATATATATATATATATATATATATATATATATATATATATATATATATATATATATATATATTTATATGCATGTTGTCTCGTATCTGGTAAAGTTCATCATATACACTACAGCTTTCTATAGGTATATCTATCATGCATGCTCTTTTATACATACTTGCAGCTCCAGGGGAATCAAATATACATCCCTTGTGTTTTGCTTGCGAAGACAAACTAAACAAACCTGACTTGATCACTGAGATTATTATGATAGAGGATACATAAAGACAATCAAAATCACATCAGTATAAAATTGAAAAAAATAAAAGCATTTACCTGGAAACATGTTATTCATGAAGCGCTAAATAAAAATTACAGTAGAGGGATTTAAATTTGTCTTTATTGAGTGAGGAGCGATGCCCCTAACTATAAGACCAGCACAGTCGTACAGTATTAAGAGCTTAAACAGCAGAAATTCTTCAAATGGGTTCGGTGAATAGGCAATACTTTTAATCCATCGTCATTTTCTAATTAATTGTATATCAATTATTGAAGATTAGTATGCCGATTCCTTTAAAAAGTATATTTATCCTCATAAGTTTTGGACTTTTAAGTGCAATACTTTAAATTCACCAACGATTTCCAAGTCTCCTAATAAAAGCTGCGTCAGCGCCCAAATTAACAAGAACAATGACGACAATGTGCCTGTCAGCGACCTCTACTGACTGAGCATTGAGTCATTGTACCTGTCATGCACGCTCACAATGATATATTTTTTCCCAATACTTGTGCAACTAGTCCCTAATTGTCATGGCAGCATTTCCTGCCATCAAATGAAAGAGTATATATACACTCAGAATGAGTGAAAACTCGCCAGACAGTGTTAGAACTGTCTGATGTTGTGGCAAGAAGGACATTTTAAATGAAAGTAAACCTAGTAAAAGTAGGGGAAGACTTCTTCTTGGAGGCAAGAAGCCACTGCTCGCGTGATCTGTGTGAATGAGCGAAAGCAAGACAGAAGGTCAGTGTGTGATTTCTTGAATATTGATAAGTAGTAGTAGTAGCAGTGGTAGCAATAGTAGTGTACGGTATTACCCCGAGTACACCCGGCACCCCCTAGATAACGCATCCCCTCCTCGAGTCCCTTTCCCATAAAATACAATTCCCTATGTATTACGCGCAGAGGGGAGTTGGGGAGTGGGGAGTATTGGTTTAAGTACTTGACCCTGTACGGTCAGATCTACAAATTTACGAAATTAATGGGGGATTAATTGATAATAACTATTGATCGTTTGTTGATATCACTCATCAAAAGCCGAGGTGAGAGCGGACACCAACATGTGCCAACGCAAAGATACCGGTTTCTCGGTTCTTATTTCAATCGGCCCTGAGACCTAGCCCCCTTGACATAATCTGACATAATGTAACTGCAATTGAAGTGGCACTCTGTCCTCTTGGGGTACCGTATTAAGGTCAATTTGAGAACAGCTAACATATGAGTACGGTAATGTTATTATGTACCCGGTATGTTCATATGTGCCCATAAAAATTCCTCAATATTCTCATATTTCATTCACTTTTATTGTTGATTTATCGATTTGATATTTACAGATACATTTATTTATTTACCGAAAGTTCTAATCTGATATTGTCTAAGCCTTGTTATTTATGATCCTTCTGACGACCGAGTCTTTTCTATCAACCCATCCCTGCACCCGTAGCATTGAAGTAAAAATGTTTTGGTACATGTACCCATGGATAATATGCAGCCCCTCCTTGACATATTGATGCATGTGGCATAAAGTGACAGACCTAAATCATTTTTAAATCCCTGGAGAGTAATATATAACAAGATAGTAAACCTGCAGCTTTTAAATCATACTTTGAAAATACGTGGTACTAAGAACAATTTTACCAAGTTTCTACAATTTCCGAATGTGGGGATTTTTTCCATAACTTTCCAAACTTCCTTCACTATTGAAATTTCAGCCTAAAATGGTGAATATGTGGCGCCTCCTAGTTAAAAAAAGGTGTATCCCCCACTTAGAAAATACAAGGCCTAAGAACAATTTCAGCAATTTTGGAACATTTCTGATCGTGGAGATCTTTTCCATACCTCACCAACCTCCTGCAATATTGAAGTGTGCTGTATGACATGTAGGTCATGTGGCACCCCCTAGCTTAAAAAGATGGTTGGCCCCCAGTTGAAGAGTAGGTGGTCCAACGAATCTCTGTACCAGGTTTCGTAGAAAAACGTGATTTAAGGGAAGTTTATATCCGTAACGTGCTGTTGTAAAAGTATGGGGGTGAAACGGTCTCCGTCTATGATATCACTCATAATTAATTCCAATTATTTATATTCACAACTAGTTTCATTTGGCAATACATAATTGCGAACTACAGCCTATCGTATGTCATTTGCATTTGTTTGGTTCATATTGGTAAATGTTATTCTACATCTATTTTGGCCATTCAGTATCAATTCTATCATTCTACTTCAAAGATTTTCTAAGCTAAGCATATCTAAGAGGGTAGGGTAGTAGAGGAACCAAAAGGAAAAGGCATCCAACAAGAAACATGTTATCCATGAAGCACTCGATTAAAAAAAAATAATAATGCCACAAGAAATCGAACCTGTGGTAATAAATTCAGGAGCAAACCCCCTGACTATTTGACCATCGAAGCCACAGGTAAACAAATGGTTTGGGTTGATAGTCAATACTTTCAGGGAAATCAACATTTATATCATGTATGTTAATAATTGAAGGTTCCTAGGCAGATTCATTTGAAGTCTTTTGGAACCTCTCCTGCCAAAATCAACAAGACTGTAGATGTCAACTAAACTATGACATAAGGGATGTATTGGATACATTACACAGAAACAGTAAACAAGCTTCTGGCATGATATCGATACTAACAGTTCCATCTATTGTCTGAAATAAAAAAGTTACTTCTTCAACATACGCCAATATTAATGAAGTGAAGGATATATATATATATATATATATATATATATATATATATATATATATATATATATATATATATGTATATATATATATATATATATATATATATATATATATATATATATATATATATATATATATATATATATATATATATATATATACATTTATATATATATGTATACGTTTACCATATTTTCGCGACGTGAAAATCATATTGGTAAAATATCATAGCCTTTTTTAATTCTGTTTGTAGCTTATCTCGTGTACATGGAGATGATATCTAACAGGTATAGCCAGGCTGATGCACTCACCGCCGTGATGGAGAACTGTGAATATGGAGGGACTTATGATCGGCCATGGTTGTCTTCAAATGTCAGGTTTTTGAATGACCATGGAGACACCGTTCGTCATGGAAGGTAATAGGATGGTGTACTGCGGAGACAGTTGAAACTTTATATTCAAGGCATTCATAGAAAGAGTTCCCTAGAAACTATTGTGTAATAACGCAACTTTCTAAAGTATTGAGAATAGAACAGCAGAATGTATTGATCTCCATAATAGAAGATTGCAAGCTGTTATTTGGCTGAACCTAGTTATAGTAGAGCTAGTACGCTCATTTCACTTTAAACGGCCAGACAGTTTCCTCATAAAAGTATTCATCGGGTGGTAGGAAGATAATCTTGAAAATTTTCTATAAAGGAAACATTCGTAAATGAATCAAGCAGTGTAGTTAGTTTTGTTCTGATTATAAAACTACCACACCATATATGTTAGTGATATTTTAGGTAATGTGTCAGAGAGAGTTGAAACTATTTGAGGTGTAATGATATTGTGCCTAAATGATATCACAGATTCGAGAATATGTCAATATGTTAAGAAAATGATATATAAAAAGGAAATCGCTTTTTCAGAAAAGGTGGTATTTCATAAAGTGCTCATTGCAGCCTGAAAATCAGGGAAAAAATACCTGTGTTGTAGGGTTCGCATGATACTCTGGTATTGTTCTGCCATGTACAAAAAACTTGTTTTGTTTCTAACAATAATCGAATCTCAAGTTTACCGGTTGCATTCAACGATTCCGCCATTTTCAACATCATGGCTAACAACTCCTCCAATTGAAACCTCCGACCTTGCAACTCCAGCATTTATAACCTTTTTGGGAGGATTTGGAATTTTGTTCATTGTCACCTTTTCTGTCATATTGTGGCTAATTCATGAATAGCCGGCTGTAATTGGTGGAGGATAAAGCAGGTGAAAATGCAGAATACCAATATTTTACCTGATATCATCAGCTCCATTCCGATACTAGCAGTTGATTGGTCAAATTCTGTGTTGAACTGGACTATATTGGGCTTCCAACATCGCTTTTAACAATTGTCCATGTTGGGAGGTCAATATAATCCTAACAATGTTCCAATCGTTCATTGTAAGAACCCCAAAAATACCATTCATTGCTTTGGCCACAGTAACTACTTTCTCCCCTAACAAACGTTGCTTTCTCTTAGCAACAAAGGTGGCGACCAATGCTCTTCATGCCACCGCTAGAAATTGATTTTTGGCTTTTTACACACTATTTGTGCATTTAAGTCTGCCAACATGGTGAAAATCTGAGAAATAAGATGGCAGGAAGTAATCAAGATGGATTTAGTTTTGTAAATTGCAGAAGAGTCGTCTCAGATGTCTGCGGCAAGAAAATTGAACTTAGAACTTGCTGCGCTTATCGTAATTCAAAATTTATGTTGGGGTGGGAGGAGCTGATGATAAATTCATTACCCTTGCTGTGGAAATGGTGAACGGCAAGGTGTCTGCTGGCCTCTTACGATACCAGGCGGCTTCTCACAGACATCTTGTCATACACCATTTTTACAACAAGGATAAGTAATACTACCTGGTTATATTTCTAAACTTTTTTCACTCCATATAATGCAATTGAAGATAAAGTGTCGACATATAATTCCTGCACTAAATGTGTGGACAGCCCGGGCCAAATACACGATCACTGCACGTCCAATTGGCACCCTGTTTCCTAGGTATCAATGCATGATTCACAAGCAACGTTGGTCATTTATGTGCTAGGCGTATTTTCTTGACATGTTATCCATGGGTGTTTTTAAAACCAGGTACTGTCAGACGTCCGGTCGACTGGTGTAGGAATTAAACATCTGCACTGTATTTCATGCTGTAGCACTACTTCATTTGTCTCCACTTCTTTTCAGAACATTATACGTTTTTCGTAGATGTGAAGGAGTACTTCGTTTCACAATTGCCGTATGGAAATTTTTCACACCTCCAGAGGATATCAATGTTTTTGATTATCTGCCAGAGCACTACAGATTGTTGGAAACACCACACAAGTAGTTCCACTAGAGATTACAGTCATCCATCACAACGGAGAAGACAAATATCACGCATATTTCTGTCTGTGGTGAATGTGTGTATTATGGAGTATGTGCGCGAAAATGCTTGCTTTTGCAAATTAGCTCAGTAAGGGCGATCATGGGGTTGGTTTTGTGGCTCGGTTTGTCGTCTATTGTGCTTTGATATGACCATTGGAACCCTTAAAAAATTGTATATTGTCCAAAAGGTTTTTGGAAAAGGAGTTTGTAAAATATCGCAAAGGAACATTCCCAGTAAGTACATGTATTTGTATGAGGCGCCGTTGTGGACAAAAGTAAAAAGCACAGCATAAATGCATGTAAAAACTTTGAAATTAACTAAATTTTCAATGAACAATAAAGAAAAACTTTGAAATGAAATAATTTGCTCTATAAAAATAAACAAAACATTGGAAACTTTTCAAAAATTTTGAAAATAAAAATATTTACTGAAATTTTCCAAAATATTTCTATTTTTTGTAAAAAACTTTGAAAAAACTTTGAAATAAAAATTTAATTCTCTATTAAAGTTCAGCAAAATAGTGATTTTTGTTTCACATTTTCTTTGATAATATAACATTTTTCAATGCCTTTCTTTAAAAATCCCAACGCTTTTTACTTTTTTTTTCAGATAATCTTTTTTTTTTTGGAAGTTTTTCAATTTCTTTTTGGAAGTTTTCTTTCTAAATCTCACTGTAATTTTTATCAATTCTCACTGCGTTTTTTAGCCTCATCCGGGTCCTAGTGAATCACAAAAGCATGTGACGTCACTATATTTAAAATTTCCCGCGCTTGCACGTGCAAGCTGACAAGATGGCTAGATCAAGGGAGGCATTCAATAATGCGCTTAAGGCGTCCCGTATGCGACTCAACTGCGTCGGTGAGCAGGTTATTGAATGCCTCCCTTGATCCAGCCACCTTGTCAGCTTGCACGTGCAAGCGCGGGAAATTTTAGATATAGTGACGTCACATGATTTTGTGATTCACTAGGACCCGGATGAGGCTAAAAAACGCAGTGAGAATTGATAAAAATTACAGTGAGATTTAGAAAAAAAACTTCCAAAAAGAAATTGCAAAACTTCCAAAAAAAAAAAAAGATTATCTAAAAAAAAAAGTAAAAAGCGTTGGGATTTTTAAAGAAAGGCATTGAAAAATGTTATATTATCAAAGAAAATGTGAAACAAAAATCACTATTTTGCTGAACTTTCATAGAGAATTAAATTTTTATTTCAAAGTTTTTTCAAAGTTTTTTACAAAAAATAGAAATATTTTGGAAAATTTCAGTAAATATTTTTATTTTCAAAATTTTTGAAAAGTTTCCAATGTTTTGTTTATTTTTATAGAGCAAATTATTTCATTTCAAAGTTTTTCTTTGTTTTTTATTGAAAATTTAGTTAATTTCAAAGTTTTTACATGCATTTATGCTGTGCTTTTTACTTTTGTCCACAACGGCGCCTCATATATTTGTCATGGGAAACAATTACACACTGAGATTTCAATAAATGCACTAACAGTTATCGTTTTTATCTTACGACTGGGCCATTATTGTTTCAAAATACGTAGTTCTTAAAGACACGCAATCAGTGAATTCGACAAATCTCTTGCAAATAATGCAAATACAGCATAGGAGAACATTACAATTTCGATGAGGTTAATATTCTGTCTCTAGAATTTTTGAAATCGACAGAACCCATTCTATTAGGATATTTCAACAGTCAAACAATCATCAAATGTCAGTCAAGATACAAATAAGAGCCCTCTTTCAAAATAAATGATAAGACAGTGTTGATTTTGTAATATTTGTCACAAATGTTTAAAGTCCCTTTTTGGAGTTTGGTGCAAAGCACTTAGAAAAATGCTGCCGGCAAAATGGGGTTTAGTTGGTGTTTCTCTACAGCGACTCCATGTTCCTTCACCATAAACAACTGGTCACACTTTAACTGTAAAATGGTAGAAAAGGGCCACCAAATAGAATTCGAAAATTCCTCTATAAAAATCTAGAAGTTGAATTAGTCTTCTCATTTCACAAAATAGTTATAACTCAGTGAAAACGACTATCCCCTTTTAGATGCACTACATGGGGCCATGAAGGCATTCCGGCACGTTGAGTTCAAGAGGATGTTTAAGATCTTTGTTGTCGATTGCTTGTAGGCCAGACTTTGAATCAGAATATATCTCAAAATCCTTTTTATCATCCGTAGTTTTAACTTAACCATGAGCAAGGTAATAAAATATAAAACATGTACTATGATAACTTGGAATGTTAGGATTTCTCGTCACTTTTTTCTGCCATATTGCGTCTAGGTCGTGTTTAGCCAGTTGTATGTGATGGAGAAAAGTGGAGTATCTGGCGAAAACCACCGCCTTACCCCAAGTCACCATAATAAAGTATATGAATTTCCTTTTAGTATTTCTAGTACTGATATACATTTTTATGACAATTCCTAGTTGAGTATATGATGAAGTTTTGGTATATCTAGTAGTCTTTGACTAGCTTGTTAACCCTAGCAAATATGAGTTTCCTCTGCAAATCTGATGAAGTCAATCAAATCGTTCTAGTGTCAAACCACATAGGCAATTTCTCAAACTTAGTTGGGAATGATTAGACAGTTTATCAGTTGCATGATCTGAAGCTTAGGAGGGCCTGCCACTTCATTTGATCGAGTTGTTAAGGTTTGCCTGATCTTTTATATTTTTGGAATGCATGCTGAGTGGATTGATTTATGACTCTATGTGTGCTACAGAACCTACATAAGGAATAACGGAAATTTCCGACGAATCTTAAAATCCAGTGAAATGATCAAAAGAATTTCAGATAGGACTGCTAAATGTGTGGCTAATTGATTAGTTGCCATGGAGAACACGTTTTTGTAATCCAAATGTGGCACTGCTGGAAGCGCCCATTTTAAATTGGTTCTTGATTGGACCAACAAAGGGCAGCACTTTTACAATAATGATCTATCTGCAGTAAGTAGTTTACAACTCATTCGGCAGATGGCAGCACCTCCATAGCTACAACTAGTATATTTAAAATAGGTAAAAATGGATGAAATATTTGAGCCAATACCCCCCCCCCCCCCCCCCTGTTTATGAATGTATAAAGAAACTTGCATCTTGGATACAGTTGTTTGTGTAATTGAACTGTGACCAATGAAATTGAATCTAAATAAATTTCACTGGTCATAGCGCAGTATGGTGAATAATGTGAGACAACCTCATACTGTCACTGTGTTCAAAGGCTAATTGATTGGTAATAAAGTATGAAACAACTCTGAGACTTCACGGCAGTAAATTCATTTGTGATGCTTGGTGAAAGGCATTTATTGTTACCTGTATTTTGTATTCCATGTATTTATCAAGAGGTAAACTCTCATCATTACCTTGTCCCGTTACAATCCTTAGAGATCGAGTTTACAATTGGTATCTTCATCCGTGGGTATTTCTTCTTCCCCAGTGATAGAATGACGTTTCCTGGGGCTTATTTTACATGTGTAAACTATTCAGGGAAATTCCGTCAAACCTTGAATGCAATTTATTTATCATATAAAAATATATACAACTCACTTAAGTTATCTCCTCTTCTATTATTCCATTCCATCATTGAGGTAACCAATGTTCAACACCACTTTTGGGAAATAGAGATTGGATAGCTGATTTTACCATTAGCTCCACTCTGATACTAGCAGCTGATTGATCAAAACCTTTGCTGTACTGGACTGAGTTGGAGTTCTAACATTGCTTTTCATTGATTGTCAAGGTTAGGACCCCTATATTGATAATGACCACCATCGTCATGGCAACTAGAGGTTTGACCTCCATTTTACAGTTCTCAGCCTCATTTCTGGACCCATTGCAAACGTAACTACCTCCAACAGAGGGCGTTTCTTTCAGAAAGAAGAATTAAGACGGCAGACATTGCCCTTCACACCGTCGCTAGAATTTGTCTGAGTGTTTAAAACATTCTTTGTGGATTATAGTCTGCCAACAAGATGGAGATCTGGAAATGAAAATGACAGAAAGTAATTAAGATGGATTTAGGTCTGTATATCGCAAATTCAAGTGAGAAATCCTTGCCGTTCACTCTGCATCAGGCGAGTCTGAAAATGTTAAATAGACGTCATCTATCAACTCTCTCCCAATGGATTTAACGATTCATTAATATATTATTTCTTATTTCATTTCGAAAGAAGTACCGCAGATCTTGGCATGAATGGAGTACCACTCGACTTGAGTCTGATTGAGCAATTGAGTGCTCTATGTTATACAGACCTAAATAAAAGGGCTAAATAAAAGTGATAGCTCTAAATCGATTATATTATGAAATATGCGTTTCACATTCTTCCAATAATCTTTCAAAGATATTTATATACTTACCGTAAGTCGATCAGTTAGGCCTATTGTATTGTATTGTATCTTTATTGACTATACTATGCAGTATAAAAGGATACATAAACAGAACGAAAAATATAAATAAATAACACAATATCTGGAACTGCACTGCAAAAAAGGAAAGTAATAACTAAATATACAAAGAAAAAAGAACAAAAAACATACTATACAGATATTAACATATCATTAACACGTGACACGATTAGCAGTACAGTACAAATTAGTCTTGTAAGCCTGAACGTGGCAAGCCGCTCCGACAGGGATACAAAGAAGAGCAAAGTAATAACAAGAAACAAGACTGGCGCCTAAGGTGTCGTGTTGATGCTCAAAAACATATTGAGGGACAAAGAAAACATTACAAAAAAGGCCTAAAAAGGCCTAAAAAGGCCTAAAGGGCGTCGTAGGACGAAAATACCGAGGGTTAAAGAGGGATAAGATTTAGGTATTCAAAGTGTGGACGAGAGTGGTCCAGGGGGCGCCACTCTAGTCATTACCCTATGCCTGACCTCTTCGTACACATTTTTCTGTACATCCCATAGATTGATGTTCCTACAGTAATGCACTAGAATTTTAACATGTACTCTTCACTTTTTCTTTCTATTTCACGTGCTAGGAACCAAAACAACACTTTCCCATGTCTTTTAGCTTTGGATCATTTTGATATAGATTTTGATACAATAAAATACGGTCACCTTCATGTATTGGGCATTGCATCACCATATGTCGTACATTTTCAACCACATACCGGTACATGTCACATTCGCTACAGACTCTATTACATGGACTGAGACTTTTCAGCCTGACATCATCACATTTTAATCTGCGTGCATGGCAGATGAATTTGGCCATGTACTCACACATTTTAATATGCTCTAGAAATTCGCTTGCGAGTCTCCACCATGACAGGTGTCTGGTATGTACAACAATGCTGTGTAATAAATCATTTTCTTTATGTATCAGTTTAGTTGAATCCCAGAAAACGTCCTCGAAATGCCACGCTTCGACGAGGTTTTTTTTTGCCTACAATTTGGATGCTCCCCTTTATAATACCTGTTAATAGAGATTAGTCCTAATCTCTTGCCAGCTAATAGGATATCAAAAGTAGGACTTTTGTGTTTATTACCCTCCCATTTACCGCTCTCACAATCTTCCACACGTGTACAAAATAGTTTCTAAAAGATATTACCATCTTTAAGTCTCAGTATTGATTGAGCAAATGAAAGATTCTTTATTAAAATAAAAGTTGATATCATTATCCAGCCCAGGCTGTAAAAACTACTACAACGATGTGACCTAGAGGGAAATCTCTGTAGTCTACGTCCAGCGCAGATTTGGAATGACATTAGCAATTCGTAATCAGTTTCAGGGATGTTTCAACATGTTATCATAGTGAGGCCGTTTTTCTTTATACCCAAACCAGCAAAGGCATTTAGTGCTCTCCTAGCTTCCTTAATGTCATCCTTAACCCAAGCATCGTCATCATAGAAGATCATTGACTTAACACCCACATGATCGTAGTTAGGTTTCTCAGGGACCCAATCCACACCTAATTTAAAGTCCCTATTAATGATGTTGATATTCAATGGACACACGAATCTGGCGATCTTTTCGATTTTAAATACATACACCTTATTACTACATATTCCTTTCAATAAGCGTGTTGCGCTTATTGAACTGGCTGTTCCGTGTTTAGTGGCTACTGGCATGACGTAATTGGCGCAGTCTACAGATCTTTGATTGATACATTAATATAAACCATGTCTGTCGATCTCCCTTTCATATGTGAGTGATACTATGCTGTGTGTGCGCCCACGGATCATAATAGCATACATAAAGTTTATTGACACCAATTTCGGAGAATTTATTTGTATTTATGTAACCTTTATATAGCTGGTACGTTGACACATGAGAATAAATCCGCTTCACTCTTATCTGGATATAACAGAAGAACATAGTCGTCAACCATTGTAATTACAATAGATATAGTCCTGCTGTATGTGGTTTTCATTATCAGTCTTCTCAGAACGACACTAAAGCAGCATAGAGGCGTTTCGTTTATGAATAACTTCAATTAATACAATGGAAAGAAGGTTTGGTGTCATGGATGCACGTAAGTCTTAATTGCATTTTTTCTAAAATGGATTAACTCTCTTATAACAAATCTTAGACGTGCAGAAAGATATTCTTTGTAATTTTGTTGACTATACATAACGTGCATGAGAAATTCTGTCTCTAATACTAATAAAACAACTGTCAAATGTGCCATATATAAAAAGGTCAACATCAGAAAGGAAAATATAAATCATCAATGTGGATTTTTTATTGAGCGTTGTTGGTAAAGTTATGATTATCATGAATAACGTTTCTAAGTCATAGCCTTTCAAAAGGTGTTTGGTCAAAAGACAATGCTGAAATAGGCTGTCTATGGTTGCTCCATGGGAGAATAGTTTATAGACATTGCTTACAGAAATACATTGATGACCAGTTCTCGTCGTCATAAAGTTGTTTTTCTTCGAACAAGTTTCCACACATCATTTTACGGGCAAAATACACTCTTAACATATAGAACAATGTGATATCTTTGACCATTGCCGCATCGGAATCGGAACAATGTCACACCTCGTCACGTATCTATCGTGTTACATTATAATATCCATTGTGTGACACATGTTCGGCCGCAGTTAAAGCGTACTAATGGCAACGAGCTACTTGTGATTTGGCAACAGTCTGAGAGAAAAGCAATAAACAATGTGTATCATATCAATGTAAATTAAACCTAGACTAGATAATACAATTCAATTCCAGGCTCACTTTTAAGTTATGTTGAACATAGAACAAGCAAGCCGTATGATGTCTCCCAAGCGTGAGTTCGCAGGTTCGAGTCTCCGCTGGATCCCTAAGGGGGTTTGCCTGGTCGCTCTATAAATGTGCGGCGTTGTGGAGTAATGTCTATGGTCCTTCTGCATCTAAAAGACCCCTTGGAATAATTCATGAAGAGTAGGGAATTTCTTCCCGGTTCCCGGCTTCTATCTCGTCGCGATATGACCTAAGCTGTTGAAAGCGACGTAAAACCCAATTCCTTCGTTTTGCCGTATGTTTTATTACATGTAGCTCATGTGGTATATACACAATATGCCAACTCTCTTTGCAGGGCTGAAGGAAGAAATAGAACACCAACGGGACTGGTTAATGGGTTCTTTTGGAAAGTATAGCATAGACGAGCTACGGGAGCGGATAAACTTTGACATCATAATGTCTCCCCCTGGCTTTACGCGTAGGCAGTCAACATTTGGATTTGACGGTAGGAACAAATGAATATATATATATATATATATATATATATATATATATATATATATATATATATATATATATATATATATATATATATATATATATATATATATATATATACATAATGTGGGTGCTTACATGTAAGTGAATACGAATCTCATTGTGTAGTGTAACTCGTCCCAAATGCTGCAATGAGTATTTTTTTCATAATGCCATATTTTAGCAAAGTGAAAATCATATTGGTAAAACATCATCGCCTTTTTCCTATCTCTTTGTAGCTATGCTTGAGAACGTGGAGAAGATATTGAACACGTATAACCAGAGTGATGCAAATATTTGGGTCATGGAGAACGACGAATTTGGAGGGACGTATGATCGACCCTGGATCTCCTCCAATTTAAGGTTTTTGAATGACCATGGAGACACCGTCCAGCATGGGAGGTAATTGGATGGTGTCATGGGGATACATTTGAAACTTTTTTTATTTAAGGCATTCATAAATGAGTTCCCTAGAAATTGTCGTGTAATAATCCAACTTTCGAAAATATTGAGAATAGAACAGTTAGAGTTTATTGATCTATATCATTGGGGATTATAAGCTGTGACCTGGCCTGACCTAGTAGACTTAGAAAGTTCTTTCAACGGACAAACAGTTTCTCAATAAAAGTATCCATCGGATGGTAGGATGATAATTTTGGTACATTTCTGAATAGGAAACATTCCTGTGATCTTACGATACTCTACACTGGTGACACTTATTGAATATTGAATAAATCATAATAATCCCTGATGCCGCTGCAAATTTTGAAAAGAAATTGTTATAAAAACTGATTTCTATTGAATATGTACCATTATAACTATAACTGCCTATCCTAAAAAGTTGTTAACACTGAATGTTTTGGCTATAGTGGTTATCACATTTATTGAATTTGATGATTTAACACATTTTAAGTAATATGTATGATCATTCGTTTATGTATAAAATGGGATCGTATTGCTAAGACATGTCATATAAAAAGTACAAATACGGTACCAATTGGGTAACTTGTTTGTACCATTTTATGAAAATCTGCCAAAAAAGTCCTATTTAACAAACTTTACCCATCTGTGGTTCAAAAGCTAACGTGATAAACTGCCATTTCCTTTATGTCTTCTTTTTAAGAGCATTGTGAGGATAATTTGAACAAGATTTGTCAAAAATTAAACTCGGCAATGCTGACTTATACCAATTTTGGTTAAATATTTGTTTCTCGAATTACTTGATTTTGCCCCGTAACTCCTATATAACAGCAGAAAATTAATTTTGACATGGCAGAACAGTAATTCAGGCAGTCTCAATTTTTCTGAAGGGATAAATTTAGCAAAGAAATAAACTGATTTTGAAGAATGTAATGTGTATGACTTAAATTATGACATAAATCAACGACCCCATGAAATAAAGACGTTTTGAAGGCCACTGTGCTTTTTTATTTCCTCATGCAAAGTTTCAGGAAAATTAAACTGAGATTTGTAAAAGTGTCGTAAGAACTATTTGAGATGGGATGGATGGGTTAACGGGCGTAAGTGATATCACAAGTTCGAAAATAAATCAACATGGCAAAAAAGAAAAAGAGAAAGATGTATTTCATAATGTGTGCATTGAGGTCTGAAAACCAGCCTCTATATTTCCACTTATCTTTTCAGATCATTTTTCGTCTTACGAAGATATGAAGGACAACTTCGTTTCATAGTTAGCATATGGAAATTATTTACACCACCAGAGGACATCAAAGTTTTGGATTATCTGCCAGAGCACTACAGATTGTAGTAGACAGTCATCGATCACATCGCAGAAGGCAAATATCTCGCATGTGATCACGGGGTCAATTTCATGAGTCGTTTTGTCATCTATCCTGCTTTTATTAGATATTATTATTAGAGTACGCTGGACCCATAGTGTAGGCTGGCTTTTGATATGCTTAGAATAGCAGGCACTTTTGGTCTATACAAAGAAATTAAGAGCATGCTACAAGGTACCGCAGTTTTTAAGGAAAAAAACAGTTCAAACATGCTGTATGGTCCTATGTCTGGGAGCGATAGAATAGAATGAAGAATGAGTTATTAGAACATCACTGTTTAAGTCAACAAAGTTGCAACACGAAGTAGTGATTTTTTTCTTTTATGGTGACAAGTAGGGGATATCACTCCAGAACGTATTGGATGCAATGAGACTATAGCTAAGTTGTTGATGAAATTGAAAGCTGTGTGTTATCAATATAAGAAAGATCTATCAAAGAAACCCTATTGTGATTTATGCCACGACCAATCATTGGAGGATGCTGAGCACATTATTGTACATTGTGTAGTTGACAGAAATTCGCTAACAGATATATATTGAAATTGACTACTTGGAGCGATCTTATGATAATAATATTGATAATAATAATAATAAAAATAATAATAATAATAATAATGATAATAACAATAATAATAATAATAATAATTATAATAATAATAATGATAATAACAATAATAATAATAATAATAATAATAATAATAATAACAATAATGATAATAATAATACTGATAATAATAATAATAATATAATAATAATAATTATAATAATTGATATTTGACATAGCGCCCTTTCCACCTATAATGTTCAAAATCGATTTAATGAATAGCCAGTGGAGAGATGTTTATGGTCCATATGGTCAAATAAACCAGCTGCCTTGTTGTCGAGGAGCTCATTTCAAATGCGTGGTGCATAGATGGCTCTGTCACCAAACCTTTTCAGATTAGTATGTGGTATCTGTAGTAAGTTCTTGGTGTTTGAGCTTAGAGTCCCACAACGTTAATGGGAAAAAACAACCTTAAACTGCCAGGCTGGCCACTACCCAGAGTTCCTCAAAATTGTGTTTTATTTTGTACATAAAATGTACTGCGTGGTGTTGAAAAACAAAGAAGGGATTGGATAACTTTAAAAAGGTACAATACATGACATACAGACCAAAAAATGTTAGTACACTTCAGCGGTTTTACACAAGTTCAGCTTTATATTTCGTGATGTACCTCAGCTGTAAGAGTCTTCTCTATGTAGAAATATGATACTCGAAATATTCGGTACCTCCTTTTGAAAGGAATAAAGCATTCCTATATCCACTCCTACACAGGAAGACCTTTTTTGCAAGTTAGCTTTAATTGAATACAATAGCTCACTAGTATACGTAACCTTAATTTACTATATTCAATTATTATCTAATGATTATGATGTCAGTATGCTTTTGTAAATATAAGATTATAGTCAATAAATATGCATACAGTGGCTAAACCCAGACTGACAATTTTTATGATTTTCCCTCAGACGATATGATAATGCGGAAAGTATCTGTTCAAATCAGAAATGTTAAACAAAACAGTACCAATAACTTTCAAAAATTGTTTGGTGAAGTCATTCTTATCTTCCAGTTTGATGCCAAAAGTACCATAGGTCCGTGGAAATATTTCGAAATAGCCCCTTAAGTAGGAATCAGTTAAAAAGGGCGCGGCAGTTAACAGCTGTAAGGACGGGTTTAATCTCTGTTATAAACTATAAAGATACTGGCACTGCAATATGGTCGTATTTATATATGTGTGTATTTCCCGAAGCAGGTTGTGATACAACGTTATGCAGGCTGTAATGTGAGCATTTTTTTATCCTGAAATGGAAAACGTGGAGGATGATTCTAATAAACTCACACTGTGGTGGTCCCAAGGGCTAAACAAAATACATCAACGCTGGAATGCAATACTTAAAACAGCAGGGCATTGCTCTCCCGTCTTCTTCTAACCTCAAGGCACTTCTTAATACATGAAATATGAGTAGAATGAAATATGTAAGGTCTCCCAAAAATGAAAGACACTAGCTTTTATTGAATTTGATGGAAACACTAAACCATACTCTTTTTTATTTGTAAATCATTTTTATTTTCCTCCTCCAACATGTCAACACAGTTAGCATTTGACAGGTGGTAATTTTCCATACCAAGTTCAATTATCCAGCCTTCCATTTCTCTCCATAATTCTTTAATTCTTTCGCATTTTAATCACATGTGTTCAATGGAATCTGTTTCGGCAGAGCAAAAGCTGCATACATCAGAACTTTTTCTTCCCATTTAAGAGTTAACCATACTCTTAGCATCAATCCAGATGATGAAGGTTTACATGTATATCTAGGGTATATCCTCTCAAAGAATTGACCTGGCCCTATGTCATGGGAGTGGAGAGGGTGGACAGAAATGTGAAACCTCGTCCATTTCGTAGCTGCGCCCTATTTGAGAGGATCTACTTGAGATGTACACCTTCATAACTATAGTGATTGCTAAGATATTTTTTGCGATTTCCTTAAAATTTAAGAAAGACCAGAGTTCAACCTATTGGGGTACCATGTATATCCATACGGTTTACTTTACTAATGTAGTAGATCCGATAAAATTAAAATAGGATGGACCTTCGGGGATTTTCAAGAAGATATTTTTGTTTGTATGCGCAAGACGTTCATATTTCAATCAGTACAATGCATATACGTGGTATCAGATGGTATCAGAATTGAATACAATAGCTCACTAGTATACGTAACCTTAATTTACTATATTCAATTATTATCTAATGATTATGATGTCAGTATGCTTTTGTAAATATAAGATTATAGTCAATAAATATGCATACAGTGGCTAAACCCAGACTGACAATTTTGATGATTTTCCCTCAGACGATATGATAATGCGGAAAGTATCTGTTCAAATCAGAAATGTTAAACAAAACAGTACCAATAACTTTCAAAAATTGTTTGGTGAAGTCATTCTTATCTTCCAGTTTGATGCCAAAAGTACCATAGGTCCGTGGAAATATTTCGAAATAGCCCCTTAAGTAGGAATCAGTTAAAAAGGGCGCGGCAGTTAACAGCTGTAAGGACGGGTTTAATCTCTGTTATAAACTATAAAGATACTGGCACTGCAATATGGTCGTATTTATATATGTGTGTATTTCCCGATGCAGGTTGTGATACAACGTTATGCAGGCTGTAATGTGAGCATTTTTTTATCCTGAAATGGAAAACGTGGAGGATGATTCTAATAAACTCACACTGTGGTGGTCCCAAGGGCTAAACAAAATACATCATCGCTGGAATGCAATACTTAAAACAGCAGGGCATTGCTCTCCCGTCTTCTTCTAACCTCAAGGCACTTCTTAATACATGAAATATGAGTAGAATGAAATATGTAAGGTCTCCCAAAAATGAAAGACACTAGCTTTTATTGAATTTGATGGAAACACTAAACCATACTCTTTTTTATTTGTAAATCATTTTTATTTTCCTCCTCCAACATGTCAACACAGTTAGCATTTGACAGGTGGTAATTTTCCATACCAAGTTCAATTATCCAGCCTTCCATTTCTCTCCATAATTCTTTAATTCTTTCGCATTTTAATCACATGTGTTCAATGGAATCTGTTTCGGCAGAGCAAAAGCTGCATACATCAGAACTTTTTTTTCCCATTTAAGAGTTAACCATACTCTTAGCATCAATCCAGATGATGAAGGTTTACATGTATATCTAGGGTATATCCTCTCAAAGAATTGACCTGGCCCTTTGTCATGGGAGTGGAGAGGGTGGACAGAAATGTGAAACCTCGTCCATTTCGTAGCTGCGCCCTATTTGAGAGGATCTACTTGAGATGTACACCTTCATAACTATAGTGATTGCTAAGATATTTTTTGCGATTTCCTTAAAATTTAAGAAAGACCAGAGTTCAACCTATTGGGGTACCATGTATATCCATACGGTTTACTTTACTAATGTAGTAGGTTCGATAAAATTAAAATAGGATGGACCTTCGGGGATTTTCAAGAAGATATTTTTGTTTGTATGCGCAAGACGTTAATATTTCAATCAGTACAATGCATATACGTGGTATCAGATGGTATCAGAGTAAACACAATCACGTATGTGAAGCTTGTTACCAAAGTGGCATGTCTTATATAATAGGACTTTAACCATCCACATCTTAGGGGTGAAAATGTTCTAACACACTTGGACATATAGAATTCAAAACCAGAACTTTGTGCAAACTTGGTTAAATATTGTTATTCCTGTTTATTTTAACGTCTCCTCTACAAATATTTTCATTATTTTTAAAACACAAGACCAAACTAGAACTGTATGTGGTTGCCATCCGTTGTTGAAATCTTTCAAAGCCGTGGGAGAGGATGGCGCTACCATGGATCTGGAATTTGGAATTTTTCGTTTGCCATCTGTTTTTGCCATACAGTGGTTAAATCGTGACTAGCCATGTGTTAGTGTATTTGTAAACCGGAGTAGTCGGCAAAGGCGTCTTACCGAAGGCCCATCTCACTCAAACATATAGATGAGGAATATACACATTTCTTTACTGACATTTAGAAGTACGCCTCTAAGCTGTGTCGTTTCCTGTACGTAACACCTTGCAAGTTAGGATAGTTTGCGCCACCTTTTGGGGGTGCTCATGTAAATATTTGTCATCATCATCATCATCATCGTCATCGGTAATCATCACCATCATCATCGTCGTCATTGTCAGCATGAAAAATGAACAAAAAGTACAATGAATACAATTTATGGTTCGCAGTTAAAATGGAATGAGTGTTCAGGTTGATAGAGTTCAATGTTTGATCTTTCCCTCTAAGCAGAAACTAGTCAACAGTTTCCTTAGGTGTTGAAATAGACGGCGTACTATTTTGAAATAAGTTTTTCTTTTCAAATATGCGTTTCCAAGTATCACACACTAGCATTTGATATCTTGAAGTAGTCCAATTCAACACATTGTTGCTATCTATACTCAGGCCTGTTTTTTGCTCACTTTCATAAGCCATATCTGAGGAGTGCTGAGGAGGACAGACTTGCGGGTGGTCTTATTTGAAAGGTGACACGTATAGGCACATTTTGAACCCAAATCATTATGATGGTGCATTTGCCCTTTAAAGAATTCTCACCATACAACCAAGTTCATTGCCCTGTCACTGAAGTGGTACTTGGAGTTAGCTAAACCCTTTAGAGTGAAAGTCCATCAGATCTCTGAGGTAATTTAAAACAGAGCTTCCCCTTTGGGTTCAAGAGCAAGCCCTAGATATTATGAACTTCCACAAGATCTGCAGTAGCTCCCTCTCAGGACCTCTGTCTTGAAGCTAACAAAATCAAAAATCTTGGTGCTGCCACCTATACGTAGACACTACTCCTGCCATCACCAAATTTATCAGACTAGGCTTGATATTCCATTAGAACAATGTCCAATCAATAAAATTATCATTCAGTATCAATAGCAAACAGTATGTTTAACATATGGTACACATGCTTATTTTTGCATCTTCCGAGTTGAACAAACTTCTGCATAATTAATTGGTGAAATAAGCACACACGCTATAAAGCATCTTATTTGGAACCCTTCAGGAATATTTTGGACCTAGTTTCATGTTCCTAGCTCTTTGCATGATGATTAAATTAACGTTTTTCTGTAGACAAAAATCTTGAAAAATGCCCGTTTTTATCCATTTTTCGGCCAGATTTTAGCCATTTTTAGGATAAAACATTAGTTTTTGTTGAACCTAACCCAGGTATCTTAAATAACATGTTCTCTAGTATATATGTACAATTTTTCATGAGCCTAGGTGGACAACAAATATTTCTTTGATATAAATTACTTTTTTCACTCAATTTATCTAATTTTGCCCCAAAAACACCTTAAACGACAAAATAAATCCTGCCATCCACCCATACAATATATGAAACATTGCTGCTAACCTTATATCACAAACTCTCTATCAATGAGGGTCATGTATTATGACATACTATTGTAATAAGTGTAATATACGGTATGGCGCCAATGTTCATTAATTGTGTATATCTCAAATTCAACAGCCCCACTTCAGGATCATTAGGTCACATACACAGTATACCAATATCAAATTCTTATTGGGACACATCAGGGATATTTTTGGCCAAGTTTCATAATCCTAGCTCTTTCCAAGGGAATTTTATGGACGTTTTTCTTTAACGTAAATCTTGAAAAAATACTGTTTTCAGCCATTTCTTCCAGATTAAATGTTTTTAGGGTAACGCTTAATATTTTGTTAAATCTAATTCAACCATCTCAAAGAATATGTCCTTAAGCATATATGTACAAACTTTCATGAGCTAAGGTCGACAATAAATATTTTTTTGGCGTAAATTACAAAAATCACTCATTTTAGTTCATTTTTTGCATTTTTTGCCCCAAAATCACCTTAAACGACAAAAGAAATCCCGCCATCCACCCATACCATATTGCCCATCTCATGAAGATATGATTTAGCATGGATGGCAGCTTGTAACAAATTTTGCCATCAAAAGTCACATTTTTGTATTTGGCCGCCAGACTAGGTAATGCCAAACAAATTACGTCGTCAACAATTCTCTAGTTATATATACAGGGTCATGACCCCAGAACAGCCTATACATTGAATACATCCGCATCAGTCTTATCTCTGCTTAACTGACGAACATATGTGAATCATTGTTGGAACAATAGGTATAGTCCTGCTGTGTACATGTGATTTTCATTATCAGTCTCAGAACAACCCTGGAGCAGCGTAGAGGTGTTTCTTTTATGAGAAACTTCAACTGACATAATGGAAAAAAAATCTGGTGTCATGGAGGCGGGTAAGTCATTGCAGTTAATTCTAAAATGGATTCACCATATTTTATCAAATCTCAGACATGCAGAAAGACATCAATTTTTTATTATTTTGTTGAGTATACATAACATGCAGGAGAAGCTATGTCCCTGATACAAAGACTATTGATAAATGTGCCACTAGTGAAAACTAAGTAGATAACTAAGATATAAAGCATCAATGTTGAACTTTTTCATGGAGTGCCGTTGGTTACGTTGTAATTGTTATAAATACAATTTATCAGTCATATCCTTTCAAAAGAGGATTGTTCAAAGCATTTTACTGAAATCGCCTTTCTAGAGTTGCTCCATTGGAGAACATCTTGCAGAAATACATTGATGATCTGTCATCGTCGTCATCAAGTTATTTCCCTCCAGACAAGATTCCTCACATCAATGGACACTCTTAACCTGACTGAGAAACAATCTCAACAACAAGGCAGCCTGTCATATATCTATCTTGCCATATTAGCATATGCATTGTGTGAAGCATGTACGGCTGCAGTTAATGCCTACCATTGGCAATGGGATACTCATGATTTGGCTTCAATTAATTTGACGGAAAGTTTATGGGATGGTGGGGTCGTGTGCATAAGTTTAATGCATAAGTTTTATGTTACTATACATATGAATGAAGCTGATTAACCCGCTGTTTAGAAAAAATAAGGTAGACTTTTGGTAACCCTGCAGTAATCGAGAAAGTGGTATTCTTTTTCGTCATCAAGACGTCAAAGGGTCTGATTTTGGGTAAGGTATACTAAAATGACAATAACTTTTTGTAATAATTGACACAGAACAGTCGTTCATCACTCAAAGTGTGTGTGTTAGTTTACTCTAAGCAATAATGCATTCGTGTTTTTCTTTGATTCGGTAACTATGTCATTAAAGGTCAAAAGGTCATAAAAATTGAATCCAAGTAAAAATTAGTGCTATTAAAAGTCTGTAGTCGAGGATACCTGTTCAACATTTTATTACTAATCCATAGTAATTATTGAGCAAAGGAGCGTATGAGGAACACATTGATTCCAAACAAAGGCACTTAATTATGATACATGTACTACACAGGAAAACGCGAGAGTAAGGGTGCCAAATTTTTTATAATGATTGATAATTTATCTTTGCGGGTCGCAATATAATCCCTTCTAGTGGTAGAGCTAAATCCATGGAAGTGATTTTGAGTATATACAAACTATCAATACCCCATTGGAAATCTTAACAAGACTATTTAACACTTACGGGACTGATGTTCTTGACTTCCTTCAATCTGCATTTATTTGACAATTTAGTTAGCCTATATAAAGTATATAAATTATGATGGGTAGTACACATCAGAAAGTACCCTCCAAGTTGGGGGTAAGATGTAAGGGGTAAGAAAACTGAGAAAAATACATGCATAGTGATTTCATACAAAGCTCCTTTCCACAACTATTGCCCTAGGAACCATTTGAATTCACTGATCCATTTAGATTCAATACAGATAAGAAGGGTTTAATTTGGTCTTATTTTTGCTCCATTTGAATTTTGTCACCTTTGCATTCAAACCTTTACTCAAAATGAGAAAACGGTTTTATTTTAAATCGAGATTGCACATAACATTGGATCAAAGTCAGAAGTGGAAAAATATATGGTACCCTTCCTTCCAAAACGCTCTTAGTTATCAATATGCCAAATTCATAGCAGATTGGTTGCTATTTGTTACCAATATGTGTGTTGGAAGCAGCCGCATTTAGGCACAATTAAATATAGAGAATAGAGCCCAAAATGATCCATCTCCCGTGTGTAAGCCTATGAGAGGTTTGAGGATATCTGTTCTCCTATTACATTCAGTAATGGCCTATAAATTTGCAGTTGGTCTAACTATGAGGAAAAGGGTATGCACTTTAACACATGTAAGATTATCAAAATGATCCTATATATACAGTTTGATCCCTGAGCCACCATAAACAATGTGAGGGGCCTGCGTTGATGGCCCTGTGGTCTGAGGCATTGCCACTGACTGCTAGCTATATCTCACCACTGCCCGAATTTGATTACCTGCTTGGGCATGTAAGAAAGAAGCCGGTCACTAAGTCGATGGTAAGTCGGTGTTTTTTTGTCAGATATGTTATACCTAAGGGATACAAAGTTCTGAAGAAAATGTAAAACAATACTGGGTGTTTCAGACGTTTGTTTTTGCAATAGGCACTTATTCATACTTTTCCAAAGTGAACAATTTGGGGTAATGTATATCAGCACGTAGCATACTTAAGATTTATTTGTCATTATAGAGGAAATAGGGGAAATGCCCTTGTTGCCAGCAGCATTTTTGCCTCTAAATGACGTGCTTACTCCTGTTGCCGGGTGCAACAGTCGGTCATGTCAACAATCAAGGAAAAGTCTGGTGCGAGCATCCTTAATTTGAAATCCTGAAATCAAAAATGAAAGTAGGCCATGCCCCAGATGTTCATTTGTTTGTTTAAGCTAATGCTTGTTTATCAAGTTCACTGTTTGAGCAGGGCATGGGCTGCGCATTGTTTGCAAGTAAGGTCAGATGTTTATGTGGAATTTGGAATTTTGTTTTTTGTCACATTTATGCCAATGGTGACTTATTCGTAATTCGTGACTAGTCAGTTGTAAGTAGTGGAGGGAACCAGAGTACCCGGTGAAAAACACCGCCTAACCCCAAGTAACTGGCAACTTTCTCACATGCCAAGGCCGGGATTCGAACCCAGGCAGAGGTGAGAGACAGCGTGCAGTCAGTGGTGGCGCCTTAGACCACACGTCCGTCAGAGCTGAGGCCCCCAAAGGTTTATGAAAATGACCGTGATGCCTTCCGCACATGACAATAGTCAATATCTTTTTACCTTTGTAGTAACCCCACTGGACTATATAGAATGAAATATTGATGTAGGCCACATAGGTTCACATCAACCACAACAGACATGATGGATAGGCATAGATCTAGCCTTTATGATCTGATCAAATTAATTCTGCAACAATTTGGCAATATACCCTTACAGAAAAATTGCTTCAGCTAGCCTGATACTTTTTGTTTAACTTATCTTTCTCTGTCCTCTCAGTATCACGCGACCTGTTTGCAAGTGGTCTGTTATAACAAAAAGGAGGGCGGCAGCTTTTAACTTTTTAGGGTAGTTTGATGCATGGACCGTGTATGTTCACAGTGGTTAGAACTTCTTCGATCACTGCTGAATTTATCTACCATGAAATTCTCTCAGGACTTTCCCTTAAAGAGTAAGTCTTGTATTACTGACTGACTCAAACAAAGTTTTGCCAATTGCATTATCTAGAGTATGAGGTATTATTCCGATATTGACTTTGGACTGAAGTAGGAAAATTTGGAAATTGAAAAATTTAACTCATTTGTATTTTCAATTAAAAAATCATGAAATAATGATAGAATTTGAATGAAGCAAAAAGTATGTAATACCAGCTCCTCTTTTTCAAACTATTCTCCGCCTTTGTGAAAGTAAACGGTTTCTTGGTAATGAGAGTGGAAAGGGGCTCCATTTGAAATCACCGGACAAATTGAAATCCCCATGTCTTTTTCAGTTGCCGTACGCCTTAGATCTTACCCCCTCCCCCTACTGGATAGATACTTTCTGATGCTAATAATACTGTTAACCATTAGGCCTTTCAGACAATGTATACTTTGTATAGACTAAGTAAATGAAGTCAATAAGATTAATCCTTTAAGTATCAAGGATTCACCACCCTAAACTTTCCGTTATCTCGTGTAGCACTTTTATTATGAGCAAGTGCCTCTATTTGGTTTCAATGTGTCTCTCCTACTCTCCTTTGCTCAATGATATCATTTTGAACAGGTACCCTCTACAGCAGACATAGGGTAACACTCTTAAATTCTACCTTGGTCTCCATTTTCATAATATTTTGATCTTTTATGACGTAGTTAGCAAACCATTATTCTGTGTCAATCATTACAAAAGGTATAGTCATTTTAGTTTCCACTTCCTCCAAATTTGACCAAATTTTTAAGGTATGTATGAGGAGAAGGAACACCAGTTTACTTGTTTCTTGCTAGGATACTAAATATCTACCCTGATTAAAAGTGGGAAAGCTATCTTAATTTAAATGTATGGTAAAACAAACACCCAACCCCCACCCCAGCCCAAAGACTAAATGCAGAATCTTTGAACTCTCTTTCCAGGTTTGAAGGCAGAAGTGAATCACCACCGGGACTGGTTATTGAGGTCTTTTGGAAAGTATGAAATAGACGAGATGAGGGAGCGGGTAAACTTTGACATCATAGTGTCTCCTCCTGGTTTTACGCGTAGACAAGGAAGATTTGGATTTGAGGGTAGGAACAAATGAATATATATATATATATATATATATATATATATATATATATATATATATATATATATATATATATATATATATATATATATACTAGTATATACATATATATATATATATATATATATATATATATATATATATATGTATATATATATATATATATATATATATATATATATATATATATATATATATATATATATATATATATATATATATATATACATATATATATATATATATATATATATATGTGTGTGTATGTTTACAACAACACCACGCATTGATGAATAATAGTAAAACTAATGAAATATCTGTTTGTACATGGAATATGCGTGGTTTTGGTATATCTACGTCTATTGATTAGTCAATACCATATTGTTTGTGTGAGTGAGCATTGGCTCTATTGATAATCAACATAATCGTTTTAATGAGGTCTCAGGTGACACTGATTATATATGTCACTCTAGCAATCACTCAACTGCCGAAACTTACGGTGTTGGCCGTGACCAGGGGGCAGTTGCGATATTCTGGAGTAAGAAACTGGGAGCAGTCTAGGGAATCCGAGAGCCTCAACCTTGTGTGTGGTGATTTTAATGGGGATATTGGCAATATTGATAATGGTCGGGCCGCAAACCCCCTACCAGAGCGGGTGAACTGGTATTGAACAATTGTGGGTATCCAACATGAGTAACCTAGCCTCTGGTCCACTGTTTACGTATGAAGGTCTGACGGGATCATCAACTATTGATTATGTACTGGTGCGAGCAGCTCTTAAAGGGTACATTAGTGAATGTGGTGTCTCACTTGATAATCCTTTAAACACCTCAGACCACAACCCAGTTTTTATTAGGTGTGATGTACAGACCATTCCGAATCTATGCATAGAGGATAAAAATCGTAGAATTCTAAGATGGGTGAAGGTTGGTGCGGATATTATCAAAGATGGGTACACCAAATGTGTCACAGAGTGTATTGGACAATTTTTGCAAGAGTGTGAAGTTAAAAATCTGGTACTGGTGCCCTGAAATGACCTCTGTTAAAGTATATAAAGTCAAATTCTGCAGCCTGTGGGTTGCTGCAGGTAGGTCGATGTGCCCTGATGATCCTGTATGGATAGAATATTTGAGGTGCAAGAAAGCCTTTTAATAGAAGACTTCATTATTTGGCTAAGGAGTACACAGACAAAGCCATAAGACGTACTATGGCATCTGCTGAATTAGGTAAAAATGAGTTTTGGAAAATTCTTAAAGGGAAATGGGGATGTTACTGTTCTAAAAATTTCACCGTACAGAGTAAATCAGGTACCATTGTGCAAGGTCTCGAAGAGGTTCTAGAGGTGTGGAGGTCACACATCAGCGAATTATGTACACTGGTTAACTCTGAGAAATATGACAGTGTGCACTTTGAGCAGGTTAATGAGTGCATATCTCAATGGATGAGTTTAGAAGAGAAGGATGATTTCTTAAGTACACACTTCACTGTGGACGAGGTGTCCTATGCTATATCTAAACTCAACCTTGGTAAGGCCGCTGGAATAAACAACCTTACCGCTGAGCACTTTGAATATGGGGGGGCATATGTCCCACGCGTATAAGCAGTATTGTGTGGGTGGATATTAGACCTTGAATATATTCCATAGGCTTTCAGGGAAGGTATTCATATTCCCTTACATAAGGGGAAAAATACTTCCACGACTGACCCCGATAATTTCAGAGGAATAACTTTACTCAACACCGATAGTAAACTATTCAAGATTCTGATTTGCACCAGAATGGAGGCATGGTGGATGGCCAGAATAACACCCCTTCAGGCAGCTGGCAGGAAGGGTACATCATGCCTGCATTCAGCATTGATGTTACAGGAGACCGTATCATCCAGGCTAGAGTCAGGTGGTAGGGTCTTTGAGACATATTTCGATGTGTCGAAAGCATTTGACTCTGTCTGGGTGAATGGGTTGTTCTATCAACTAAGAAATTTGGGAATAGTTGGGACCACCTGGCATTTGTTCTATAAGATGTATGTAAATTTTAGATGAAAGGTACGCATAGGAGGTGTCCTCTCTGATTGGTACCACATGACCTGTGGTATTCATCAGGGAGGGTGCCTTTCTTTAGTGAAATACTTCTCTTTTATAAACTCACTCATTCTGGAGCTAGAGGACTCCCGGTTATGCTGTGTTATAGATAAAATTAACACATCACCTATTAGCTATGCTGATGACTTGGCAAGCGCGTGTACAATAAAATATTGATTCCATTATGTAGATAGAATATGGGCACTCGTGCAAATGGAGATACAAGTTAAATGCTTGTAAGAGTGCGGTTCTTGTGTACGGCAAATTCGCTATTGACGCTAATAATCTCTGCTCAGAACAACAGTACCGTATTGGTACTGATAAAGTGCACGAGCACGAAAATTTGACCACGTGGGTGTCAACTGTCAAGTCATGCATAAACGGGAAATTCTCAATGAGAATGCTGGAGAAGATTAAAAAGGGTCGCAGGGTGTATGTATGTATGTATGTATGTATGGATGGATGGATGGATGTATGTATGTATGGATGGATGGATGGATGCATGCATGCATGTACTAGTATGTGTTTATGTACTAGTATGTATGTAGCCATTTTATTTCTCTTTGAAGCTTTGCTTGAGGTCGTGGAACTGATAGTTAACACGTATGACCAGACGAGTACTATGACCTGGGTATTTGAGAAGGATGAATATGGAGGGACGTATGATCGACCATGGATCTCTTCCAAAATAAGGTTTTTGAATGACCATGGAGACACCATTCAGCATGGAAGGTAAGGGGATTGTGTAGTGTTGGGACAGTTTTACCTTCTTATTTGAGAGTTTCCTTGAGATTGTCGTGTGAAAATGCAGTTGTCGAAAATTCGGGAATAGAGTATTTACGCATATCTAAAGTTATTAGTTAGTGTTTCGTTAATATTTCGCTAGAAATATTTTCCAAACCTTGCTCTTGTCTGAAATTAAGTATTGCCGAAATTAGCACATTGGTGCAACAGGCATGAATGAGTTTATTGATCAATATCATAGAAGAGTATAGTATGTGATTTGGCTAGACCTAGCAGAGTTACAAAGATTGTATCACTTTAAACGGCCAAACAGGTTTTCTATAAAAGTAACTACATTTTGTATCAAGTGGTAGGATTATAATCTTAATAAATTTCTTTATATGAAACATTCTTCGAAAACGAATCAATATCCGAAGAAATGATTTTAAACAAGGCTGTCGTTTTTTTCTTGACTTGTCCATTCTATGTGGTGGCCGAACCCAGAGTACCAGGGGAAACTGCCAAAAGCCTCCATATTACCTATCATTATCAGCTCCACGCAGATACTAGCTGTTGATTGGTCTTTTTGTGTTGTACGGGACTATATTGAGCTTTCTAACATTGCTTTCAACAATTGTCTATGCTAGGAGTCCAATATAATCCTTTATTTGAATCCTAACAATGCTCTTCGCAGTGTACATTGTGAACACCCCCAAAACACTATCTATTGCCATGGAGACAATTGTTACATTATCCCTCGACAGAGGTTGTAGAGATGACTTTGACAACAAAGATTGGGGCCACTGCTCTTTACATCGCAGCTTGATTTTTAGCAATATATGTGCATCATATTCTCCTGCCCTGCTGTTAATCTGGAAAAAATGATGGCAGGAAGTAGTTCACTTATATTTAGTTTTGTCATTGCGGAAGAGATTTTTAAACCTTTCTCACTCCACATAGAACAATTAGAGATATGTCACGCTGTAGCATTACTTAATCTGCCGATCCTTCTTTTCAGATCACTTTTCGCTTTTCGGAGATATGGAGGAGTACTTCGTTTCACAATTGGTATGTGGAAATTTGTTACACCACCAGAGGATATCAATGTTTTGGATTATCTGCCAGAGCACTACAGATTATAGGAAACACCACACAAGAAGTTCAACTAGAGATCACAGTCACCGATTACAAAGCAGAGGGCAAATATCATGCAGGTGGCTGTCTATGGTGAATGTGTGTATTATGGAGTCTGTTCGCGAAAATGCTTGCTTTTTGCACACCAAGTCATTAAGGGCAATCATTGGGTTAATTCTGGCGCATATTTTGTCATAGGAAACAACTCCATGTACACACAGAGAATTCAATAAAATGTACTAAAACAATTATCGTTTTCATCTTTTGAGTGGACCATTATTGTTTCAAAATAAATATTTGTAAAAGACTCACAGTTGGTAAATCAGACATATATTACAAATGAGCCAAAAGTAGTCTTCTCAATTAGTTGAAACTCAGTGAAAACTACTATACCCTTCTAGATGCACTACGATAAAGCGATGAAGGCATTCCGGCACTTGGTGTTCTAGCGAATGTTAGAAATCCTTGTTGTCGGTTGCTGGTAGGGCAGACTTTGAATTAGAATATGTCACAAAATATTTTTTTATCATCCGTTGTTTTAGCTCGACCATATATATCCTGAAATGGAAAGCGTGGACGATGATCCTAAACTCACGCTGTAGTGGTCCCAAGACTTACCAAAACACATCAACGCTGGAATTCAATACTAAGAGCAAAAAATCATTACTCTCCTATTTCAAAAAAAATGAAACACTGTAGCTTTTATTGAATTTCATATGGAAAACACGAAACCATGATCCTAACATCAATCCTGATGATGAAGGTATACATGTAAATCTAGGGGTTATCCTCCCAAAGAACTGGCTTGGCCCTTTGTCATGGGAGTGGAGAGGGTTGGATAGAAATGTGACCACTCACCCATTTTGCAACCGTGCACTATCTTAGAGGAATCGAGATCTACTTGTTATGTACGCCTTCATCACTACAGTAATAGCAAAAATAATGTTTTGTGATTTCCTTACACTTCAAGAAAGACCGCACATTTTTGGCTATTTTTGAAGGAACAAGCTCCAGAAAAGTCCCTAGAAAACAATTCCAGTCTCGACAACATACCTTTCTAAAATCAGAGTCCATAAGTTAGGTTAGAAAAACTTGTTGACATTTTTTAAAACAAAATGTAAGCTAGCGGCACATTTTCAGATATTACTTCCTGACTATCTTCAATAACTTAGGAGATAGAAATTAACAACTAAAAAAGGGAAAGGCACAGGGAAGTTTAATTCTACTGTACGGACAGATATAGTCAATACTCAATAAAAACTAATTTCTACATGCCTTACAAATAAAATAAGACCCTGACTACATGAAATTAATAGCATTGAACAAAAAGGATTTCTAGAAGGTAGATCTAGGAACGAGTGCACAAGGATAATATACGATCTTATCATAGAGTGGAATAACAGACATATATAAGGCAAAATACTCCTAGTAGATTTCAATAAGGCCTTTGATATGATCTTATTGAGCATAATAAGCCATAGATTAAAAGAATTAACTTGGGGTCAAAATGTCTAGACTGGATTGAACTGTTCCAAATCTTTTCAGCATCAAACTAAATGGACATCGATTAGAAAGTTTCCTCTTACAACGTGGGTGCCATCAAAGATACCCCATCTTACCTCTCCTTTTCATCATCTGCACTGAACTTTTAACACTAGCCTTCAGAATTAAAAGAGATCACAAAGGCATAAAAATACTTACCAAAGTTCACAATGTGTGTCAATACGCTGATGATACTCAGTTATTATGAGGGCCTCCGAAAAAAATCTACAAATGAATTTAAAAATAGTACAGTGGTTTTATGTGCAAACTGGTCTAAAAAATAATATGAGCAAAGCAAAGATAATAAGAACTGGTCCTATTAGAGAATCTGACCGCAGATACACTTAAGCAAACAGTCTAGACTTGGTTTTAACTTTCATATGCTTAGGAATCAAATAGGATGTACATGTATCGAATATGTGAAACATAATAATGTATAACATCAATGAAAAAAATCTTTTAATGAAGAATTTGATACAGGCATGGGCAATGGGCAGAGTAATAATTAGTATAGTACACTTATATTATATCAAAATAATCCATATGTTAATGGGGCTCCGATCAGCACCAGAAAACTGCCTTGAAGACATAGAAACATTGAGCATTAACTTCATCTGGAACAAAGAAAGGCATGATATAAAAAAGAAGCTATTATATCAATAACAGGACAATTTTTTATGATGGATTCAACTTAACAATCGTATCCGAGTTTCATAATGCTCTAAAAATCACTTCCTTACAGAAATTAATTCTAAATTCACCGTACTGGAGTGAATTCGCCTTAGTATAGACAATTAACAAACTATACCAAACTGATATATTTTACCATCCAAAATTGACCTTAGAAAGCAAAGACCTATTTTCGAAAAGTGTAACACCACTTCGTCTATATAATAGAGATTTAAACGTATCACAGCCTTCCTTTATCAGTCAAGAACCAATTGGAAAAACTAAAAGGGAAGGATAATTACAACTGACAGATAATGTTATATAGCCAAAACTATATCTCTTAGTATCCATTTGTAATGAATATACTAGGATAAAATACTTTAATTTACAAATATTAGATACAGTGTCGACATTTAATTCCTGCACTACTTGCGTGGGCAGTCTCATCATGATAGACGACCGCAGTCCTGATTACCACCCAGTTTCAAAGGCCCCGGGTACATGATGACCTTGCAACCAAATGTAGCTTTGCTCTGCAAGCTACTTTGACCATTGATATACTTGGTTATATTACTGACATGTTATCCATGGATGTTTGTACAACCAGGTACAGGCAGACATTCGGTCGACTGGTGCATGTATTAAATGTCTGTACTATAGGATCTTCAAGCAAGCGAAACATTAAAACAGTTCTAATTAATAGACAAAGAGAGATGCAACAACTGTGTGCACGTAGAAACAATATTAGACCTAAATGAATGTTAAAAAGTTAGAAAGCAATGCAACCAAACAGAAAAATGGCATATGTTACCATATGTACAATAAAGATGGAAACTAGTTAAAATGAGTCATGACCCTGGAACATAGTAGCATACATAACTGACACCAATTTCTCATTTTTTCTCTGTCAATGTATTTTGAACAACTGGCACATTTAATAAATCCGCCTCGGTCTTATCTGTGCATAACAGATATATGTAAATCATTGTTATTACAATAGGTATAGCCCTGCTACTTGTGGTTTTCACTATCAGTCTCACAACAACACTGGAGCAGCATAGAGGTGTTTCTTTTATGAGAAACTTCAACGAACACAATGGAAAGACAAGTCGGTGTCATGGAGGCGGGTAAGTCTTCTTTGCATTTTTTCTTTGAATGGTTTCAAACTATTTTTTAAAATCTCATCCATGCAGAGAGACATTTTTCTGATTTTGATGAATATACATAACATGCATGAGAAGTTATGTCATTGATTCAAAGACAACTGTTGAATGTGCCATATGGGAAGATCTTAACAAAGGAAATGTAAATAATTAAAATATAAAGCGTCAATGTGGATTTTTTAAGGAGCGTCATTGGTTGCATTATGAGTCGTTAAGAATAACATTTCAGAGTCATATCCTTTCAAGAGGGGGTTTGCTCAACACGCATTACTGAAATAGACTTTCTACAGTCGCTCCATGGGAAAAAGGTTTACAGTCATTGCTTATAGAAATACATTGATCTTCGTCGTCATCAAGTTATTTTTCACCGATAAAGTTTTCACACATCATTTTAAGGATAATGCAAACTCTTAACCTATGACAAAAATGTTATAACATTTGACCATGCCGTAATTAATGCCTACTTTTGGCAAAATCTCTTTTCAGGTCTGAAAGAAGAAATAGAGTTCTACCGGGACTGGGTAATGCTTGATTGGGGAAAGTACAGTTTGGATGACCAAATTGAGCGAATAAACTTTGACGTCATAACGTCTCCCCCCGGCTATACGCGTAGACAAGCACTATATGGATTTGGTGGTAGGAACAGATGAATATATATATATACTAGTATACATACATATATATATGTGTGTGTGTGTGTGTGTCTTTGTAGTTCGAACCACAGCTGACTGCCTCCTACAATCACAGGCCAAGAAAAGCTTGACTGAACCCTTATTGCTGAATACCCATGGAAAAACCTTTGTGGTTTTGGCAGCTGAAAGGACAAAGGCTCAAAAAGAGTTGGTTATGCCATATAACCTACGCCACTTCTCGAGGCCTGTTATTGTTGGGAGGCAACCAGGCAACTGTGGTATATATATATATATATATATATATATATATATATATATATATATATATATATATATATATATATATATATATATATATATATATATATATATATATATATATATATATAGTTATATATATATATATATATATATATATATATATATATATATATATATGTATATATATATATATATATATATATATATATATATACATTGTTACTTGGCAAGGCTAACAAGAAAGTAACAAGAATGACAGAAACCAGCAGAGAAACAATTATAACAATTTAATAACACTAATCTATATTATAAATCGCGTAGCAATCCTAGGGCGCCGAGATTTTATTCCAGTGCTAGGGCCAATTTTTCACATTTTTATCGCTCAAAATTTTGTTTTTGTTTTTGTTGATTTGCTTTAATGTTCCTGTTTACATTGCGTTCGGCAATCTCCGTCGCAAGTAACGTTATCTACGCGGCGTTGCAGATCCTGCCCTCTATTGACGATAATCAAAACTAAAATATCACACTGCCAGCGAGCTGTTATCATATCTTCACAATTTTGGTTGAGCTATAGTCTGTCTGAATTGAGTGTGACATACCGTTTTTTCCATGTTTTTGTGTCAAAACCTTCGAGTACGTTTGTCATCCAAACTTGGCAAAACTCTTTGGAGCACTACCGCATGTATATGTATAAACATACATTTTCAGGCCAGTGAAAGTTCCTTGTAGAGCACATTCAATTAACAGCTGTTGTTGACTAAGTTATCTCCAAATAATCCACAGTCACAAAGGCACATAGACTGAACTCACCCCTGCCAGACAAATGTCGTCAATGAGACCTCCTCTGTTGAATTTCTCCCAATTCTGAGCCCTAGCACTAAATCACAATACTTTTATAGACAAACCTAAATAACCAGCATGTTACAGTATTTTCAGTCGCAGACATCCAACCAATAAAGCATGACTCACACTCTTCTAGAATTTTCCCAAATACCACTCAGTCAAAACCAAAAATGTATATATATACAATATATATATATATATATATATATATATATATATATATATATATATATATATATATATATATATATATATATATATATATATATATATAAATATATATATATATATATATATATATATATATATGTATATATATATATATATATATATATATATATATAATGTGTGTATATATATATATATATATATATATATATATATATATATATATATATTTATATATATATATATACATATATATACATATATATATATATATATATATATATATATATATATATATATATATATATATATATATATATATATATATATATATATATATATATATATATATATATATATATGTATATATATATATATATATATGTATATATATATATATATATATATATATGTATATATATATATATATATATATATATATATATATATATATATATATATATATATATATATATATATATATATATATTCCAACACAAACACAAC